>WOXC01009258.1:72500-263656 GCA_011680675.1 Gymnobelideus leadbeateri | reverse complement strand
TTTTTTTTTTAAAGCAATTGGGGTTAAGTAACTTGCTCAAGGTTACACGGCTAGTCATTATTTATGCGTGGGTGCTCATTTTCTGAGGCCGGATCTGATCTCGGGTCATCCAAACTCCGAGGCCGGCGCTCTTACTCACTGCGCCACCTAGCCGCCCCTTTAGGGCAATTGGGGTTAAGTAACTTGCCCAAGGTTACACGGCTAGGTTTTTGTTTGTGCGGATTAAGTGTCGGAGGCCGGCTCCGAACTCAGGTCCTTCTGATTCCAGGGCCGGCGCTCTATTCACTGCGCCACCTAGCCGCCCCGGTACTTACAGTTTTATAGCCCTTTGGGAACAGTTCCAAAATGTTCTCCAAAGTGGTTGGATCAGTTCCAATTTTCCTCCATCTTCCAGCATTCAACATTTTCCTGTTTTGTCATGTTAGCCAATCTGATAAGTGTGATGTGATACCTCAGAGTTGTTTTGATTTGCATTTCTCTAAATCAGCATTTTTTATGACTACAGATAGTTTAATTTCTAAATCTGAAAATTGCCTATTCATATCCTTTGACTATTTATAAACTGACTCAGTTCTCTATATGTTTTAGAAATGAAGCCTTTATCAGAGACACTGGTGGTAAAAAAATATTTCCCAATTTTCCACTTCCCTCTTAATCTTTGTTACAATGGCTTTTTGCGTACAAAAACGTTCCAATTTAATATAAGCACAATTATCTGTTTTGCATTTTATAATGCTCTCCAACTCTTGCTTGATCATAAAGTTTTCTACTTCTCTCCTAATCTTTGTCGTATTGGCTTTGTTTGTGCAAAACCTTTTCAAGTTAATGTAATCAAAATTAACCAATTTGTATTTTATAATGTTCTCTATCTCTTATTTGGTCATAAAGTCTTCTGTTCTCCATAAATCTCAAAGCTAAACTGATTTTTGCTTTTCCAGTTTGCTTACATTATCAGCCTTTATATCTAATTTGTGTACCCATTTGGACTTTAATAGGTATTCAGAGTAAAATGTTTGTCCATGCCCAATTTCTGCCATACTCTTTTCCAGTTTTCCGAGCAGTTTTTGTCAAATGGTGAGCTCTTATTCCAGAAACTGGAGTCTTTGGGTTTATCAAACAGTAGATTACTATAGTCATTGACTATTGTGTCTTATGTACCTAACCTATTTCTCTGATCCGACATGCTATTTCTTAGCCAATACCATGTAGTTTACATGATTGCTGCTTTATAATACAATTTTGGATCTGGAGTGGCTAGGCTACCGTAGCATTTATTTTCATTAAGTCCCTTTATATTCTGGACCTTTTGTTCTTCCAGATGAATTTTGTTATTATTTTTCTAGCTCAATAAAATAATTATTGGTAGTTTCCTTGGTATGGCACTAAATAAATTAATTTAGGTACAATTGTAATTTTTATTGTATTAGATCAGCCTATCCATGAGCAACTGATGCTTTTCAAATTAGTTAGATCTGACTTTGTGTGAAAAGTGTTTTGTAATTGTGTTCATATAGTTCCTGGGCTTATTTTGGCAGGTGAACTCCCAAATATTCTATAATGTCAACAGTAACTTTAAATGGAATTTCTCTTTCCATCTCTTCCTGTTGGCTTTGTTTGTAATATATGGAAATAATCATGATTTCCATGGGTTCATTTTATTTCCTGCAACTTTGCTGAAGTTGTTTATTATTTCAAGTAGTTTTTTACTTCATTCTCTAGAATCTCAAAGTATACCATCCTATAACCTGCAAAAAGTGATAGCTTTGTTTCTTCTCTGCCTATTCTACCTCCTTCAAATCCTTTTTCTTCTCTTACTGCTAAAGCTAACATTTCTAGTATTGAATAACAGTGGTGATAATGGACAAACTTGTTTCACCCCTGATCTTATTGGAAATGCTTCTAGTTTGTGCTCATCACAAATAATGTTCACTGATATTTTAAGATAGATGCTATTTATCATTTTTTAAAGACTCCATTTATTCCTATGCTCTCTAGTGTTTTTAAGAGGAATATGTACTATATTTTGTCAAAAGCTTTTTCTGCATATATTGAGATATGGTCAATTATGCTAATAGTTTTGCTATTATTGAACCAGTTTCACATTACTGGTATAAATATTACATTTTCGTACTGTATTATCCTTGTGAAAAGTTGATATAATATGTTTACTAATATTTTATTTGAAATGTTTGTATCTATATTCATTAGGGGAAGTGGTCTATAATTTCCTCTTCAGTTTTGGTTCTTCCTGGTTTCGGTAACACCCCCATATTTGTATCATAAAAAAGAATTTGGTAGGACTCCTTCTTTGCCTATTTTCACAAATAATCTATATAGTACTGCAATTTACTGTTCTTTAAATGTTTGATGAAATTGTAAAGCCATGTGCCCCTGGAGCATTTTTCCTAAGGAGTTTATTGATGGTTTGTTCAATTTCTTTTTTCTCTAAAATGGGATTATATAAGTATTTTATTTCCTCTTCTGACAATCTGCAAAATTTATATTTTTGTAAATATTCATCGAGTCCACTAAGATTGTCAAATTTATTGGCATACATTTGTGCAAAATAGCTCCTATTATTCTTTTATTTATCTCTTCATTGGTGGAGATTTCACACTTTTCATTTTTTTTAAAGAAATGCTTTATTAACTTCTGTTTTACATCATGCATTTCCAACAGATTTTGAGTTACAATCATTTTCCCCCCATTATTCCCCTACCCAACCTACCAGAATAGTAGTCCCACAAGATATCGCTTCCTCCAATCTGCTCTCTCCCCTATCTTCTCCCATACCCCCTTCGACTTTTCCATTAGAGGAAGGTGAATCTTTGTGTCCCAAAGCCTGCACATCTTATCTCCTAATTACAAGCAAAAGAGTATTAAAAATAGTATTTATATATATTTGAAACATTTAATGTTAAAACCTCGAATTTCAGATCCATTTCCTTCCTCTTTTGTCACCCATTCCCTCTGGGAAGACAAGTAATTCAGTAAATGTTGTTCATGTCTAGCTATGCAAAACATTACCATAGTAGATATATTGTACAAGGCTGCTTATATTTCCCTCCCACTCATCCCACCCCCCACCTGGTCCACTCCCTACTTGATCCTGTTCCTCCTCTATAGTGGGTACTTCCAACCTCCCCTCCCCCCAAGGATGCCCTCCCATCCATCATCCCTCCTCTCATCCCCCTTCCCCCTATCTTGCTGCAGGTTGAGATATCCCATTTAGTATGTATGTCATTCTCTCCCTGAACCAAATTCAATGAGAATGTGGTTTTGCCTTTTTTGCCTTCCTTATTCTCCCCCTCCTTTGCAACCACTTCCCCTTGCTTCTTCTACATGGGATAGTTTACCCTACCCTGTCTCTCCCCATCTCCTCTTGCCACTTTCCTCTCTCACCTGATAATTTCATCCCTTGAGTATTCTCCCTTCCCAACAAATTCAACCTATGCCGTCTATCCATATATAACTGTAACCATATACACACACATTCACATATGTATTCATATGACCACACCCCCTTCTTCCATTATTTTCATAGTGAGAAAGATATCATCAGTCACAGTTATTGCTTTTCCATATAGGAATGTAAATAGTTCAACTTTGATAAGTTCCTTTTGATTTCTTTTCCCTGATTACCTTCTCAGGCATCTCTTCCTTCTTGTGTCTGGATGTCAAATTTTCTATTCAATTCTGGATTTTTCCTCAAGAATGCTTGAAAGTCCTCTATTGCACTGAATGACCATATTTTCCCCTGAAACAAAATACTCAGTTTTGCTGGGTAGGTGACCCTTGGGTTCATTCCCAGTTCTTTTGCCCTCTGGAATATCATATTCCATGCCCTTCTATCCCTCAGTGTAGAAGCTGCCAGGTCCTGGGCTATTCTGCTTCTGTTTTCACAATACTGAAATTGTTTCTTCCTGACTGCTTGTAGTATTTTCTCCTTGATCTGGGGATTCTGGAACCTGGCTATAATATTCCTGGGAGTTTTCTTTTGGGATCTTTTCCAGGAGGTGATCAGTGGATTCTTTCAACCTCTATTTTGCCCTCTGGATCTAAAACATCAGGGCAGTTTTCCTTGAGAATTTCTTGAAGGGTGATTTCTAAGTTCTTTCTTTGATCATGGCTTTCTGGTAGTCCAATAATTTTTAAATTGTCTCTCCTGGATCTATTTTCCAGGTCAGTGGTTTTTCCCATGAGATATTTCACATTGCCTTCTACTCTTTCATTTATTTGGATCTGCTTAACAGCATCTTGATTTCTCATAAAGTCATTAGCTTCCATTTGCTCCAGTCTAACTCTGAAGGAATGAATCTCCTCAGTGAACTTTTGAGATTCTTTTTCCATCTGGCAAATTCGACTTTTTAAGGCATTCTTCTCCTCATTGCCCTTTTGGGCCTCCTTTGCCATTTGAGCTAGTCTATTTTTTAAGGTGTTGTTTTCCTCAGTCAGGCTGTTGACCCTCATTTCATAGTTTTCCTGCATCCTTCTCATTTCTCTTTCCAATTTTTCCTCCACTTCTCTTATTTGATTTTTAAAGTCCTTCTTAAGGTCCTCTATGGCCTGCAACCCGCTCATGTTTTCCCCTGGGGCTTTTGGAGCAGGACTTCTGACCTCACAGTCCTTTTCCTGCTCTATGCCCCCAAAATAGGAGTCTAGGGTTGCATTTTTCTGTTTCCTTTGCCTTGCATGTTGCCACTTAATTACTTGACTTTTGGGCTTGTTGCCACACTATGGCTTTAAGGCCAGATAGAGGAATTTTTGTCCCGAACATGTGGGGGGCAACTTCTGTTTCTGGCAAGCTGTAAACCCACCCACGACTTCCACCCTAGATCACAATCCAGATCCAGGGAGGTTAAAGCAAGAGCGATTACCCCGCAAGACTGATCGCTGGATCTTCCTACAATTTGCAGGCTGGGAGCTGGAGCTGCCTCTGAAAACTACAAAATGGCGTGTCTCCTCAGAGGCTTCTAGCCCCCAGGGGAGGGAGCCGACGCATTCCCCAAATACAGGTCCCAACGTCCATAGGACACTAACCTCTTACTTTGTCCTAGGCATGTCTATGTTGATAATTCTGGAGTCTCCACAGCTCCTGGTGTTCTGCGGTTCCTCCAGCTGGCTGCTGGCCCTGCCACCCTGGGGCTAAAACCTCGGCTCACATGGACCTGGGCTGGGCTCAGCTCCTGTGCTCTACCTGCTGTGCCCTGCCAGGTCCCAGACCGCTGAACTGGTCCTTCCTGCAGGGCTGCTGGGCTGTCCTCAGGGGGAGGTTAGCTTCTCTGTGTCATTCTGTGGGTGCTGGGGCTCAAGAAGTTTTTCAGAGTCCCCTTTTACATAGTTTTGGGGGAATCTGGGGGCAGAGTGGCTTGGAGGAGCTGTTTCTACTCCACCATCTTGGCTCCGCCCCAAGGGCTTCCACACTTTTCATTTTTGATACAGAACCAAAGGTTTATCTATTTTATTGGGTTTTTTTCATATAACCAGCTAAATTTTATTTATTAGTTTAATATTTTTCTTAATTTCAGTTTAATTGATCACTTCTTTAATATTTAGAATTTCTAATTTGGTATTTAATTGAGGATTTTAATTTCTTTTTTTTTCTACCTTCTTTAGTTGCTTGGCTATTTCGTTGATCTGCTCTTTCGCTATTTTATTTATGTAAACATTGAGAGGTATAAAACATCCCCTTTCACTGCATCACATATATTTTGCTACATTGTGTCATTATTTTCATTGTCTTGGATGGAGTTATTGATTGTTTCTATGATTTGTTCTTTGACTCATTCTTTCATTAAAATTAGACTGTTTAGTTTCCAATTAAATTTCA
Source organism: Gymnobelideus leadbeateri (assembly GCA_011680675.1). Classification (NCBI taxonomy): domain Eukaryota; kingdom Metazoa; phylum Chordata; class Mammalia; order Diprotodontia; family Petauridae; genus Gymnobelideus; species Gymnobelideus leadbeateri. Next base: position 257,826 of record WOXC01009258.1, on the reverse strand, counting down.
GTCTCTTTCTGTGGCCCTTTATCACATGTAATTTTATTGCATCATGGTCTGAAAAGGATGTATTTAATATTTCAGCCTTTCTGAATTGTTCGTGAGGTTTCTCTGCCCTAGTATACCGTTAATTTTCATGTAACTGTCATGAACCCCTGAGAAAAGGTATTTTTTTTCTTTCCCCATTCACAATTTTCTCCAGAGGTCTATGATGTGTAATTTTTTTCTAAAATTCTGTTCATCATATTTACTTCTTTCTTGTTTGTTTGTGGTTTGGTTTATCTACTTCTTAGAGCGGGAGATGGAAGCAACCCACTATTATACATTGGCTATCTATTGTTTCCTGTAAATCCCTTAACTTCTCCTATAAGAATCTGGATGCTGGGGGCTAAGCCAAGATGGTGGAGTACAAACAGCACTTCCAAGGTTCTCTCTCCTCAGACCACTTCCAAACTATGTAAAAGGGGACTCTGAACAACTTCTGGAACCCGAGCACTCACAGAATGACACAGAGAAGCTAACTTCCTGCTGAGGACAGCCCAGCAGCCCTGCAGGGAGTGGCCAGCACAGTATTCTGGGAGCTAACAGTGCAGCAGGGCAGAGAGGCAAACCCAGGTACATGTGAGTTGCGGTTTTAGCCCCAGGGTGGCCGGGCCAGCAGCTGGCAGGAGGGACCTAGAACACCAGCAGCTGTGGAGATTCCAGAATTATCAACACAGACATACCTAGGACAAAGTGAGAGGTTAGTGCCATATGGACTTTGGGACCAATATTTGTAGAACATGTTGGCTTCCTCCCACGGGGGCTAGAAGCCACTGAGGAGACAAGGCACACTTGCCATTTTTCAGTTCCAGTGGCAGCTTCAGCTCCTGGCCCATAAACTGTAGGGAGATCCAGTGATCAGCTCTTGCTTTAACCTGCTTGGATCTGGATTGTGATCTGGGGGGGTGGGGGTGCTCTGGGGTGGGTATCCAACTTGCCAGAACTGGAAGTTGTGAAGACCCCAATGTTTGGGACAGAAGCTCCCCTGTCTGGTGGCAGAGTCCTACTGTGGCAACAAGCCCAAAGGAAACAAAATAAACAGAAAAATTCAACATTAGGCTCCTATTTTGAGGGCAAAGAGGATCTAAGCATGGCAAAGGAGGAGGACTGTGAGGTCAGAAATCCTGGACCAAAAGCCCCAAATGAAAATCTGAGCGGGTTATAGGGCATAAAGAAGCTTAAGAAGGATTTTAAAAACCAAATACGAGAAGTGGAGGAAAAATTTGGAAGAGAAATGAGAAGGACGCAGGAAAAGAATGAAATGAGAATCAACAGGATGACTGAGGAAAACAACACGTTACAAATAGACTTACTCAATTGGCAAAGGAGGCTCAAACGGGCAATGAGGAGAATAATACCTTAAAAAGCCGAATTTGCCAGATGGAAAAAGAATCTCAAAAGCTCACTGAGGAGATTCATTCTTTCAGAGTTAGACTGGAGCAAATGGAAGCTAGTGACTTTATGAGAATCAAGATGCTGTTAAACAGATCCAAACAAATGAAAGAATAGAAGGCAATGTGAAATATCTTATGGGAAAAACCACTGACATGGAAAATAGATCCAGGAGTAGCAATCTAAAAATTATTGGACTACCTGAAAACCATGATCAAAAAAAGAACCTAGAAATCATCCTTCAAGAAATTCTCAAGGAAAATTGCCCTGATGTTTTAGATCCAGAGGGCAAAATAGAGGTTGAAAGAATCCACAGATCACCTCCTGAAAAAGATGCCAAAAAGGAAACTCTTAGGAATATTATAGCGAGATTCCAGAATCCCCAGATCAAGGAGAAAATACTACAAGCAGCGAGGAAGAAACAATTTCAATATTGTGGAAACACAATCAGAAAAATCAGATGAAACCTTTGTCATTATGAAAATAATTAAAGAAGGGTATATGGGCATATGAATACATATGTGAAAGTATTTATATATGTTTACAGGTATACATGTATAGAGGGCACAGGTTGAATTTGGTAGGGTGGGATGATTCTTAAGGGGTGAAGTTAAGAGGTGAGAGAGGAAAGTGGCAAGAGGAGATAGGGAGAGACAGATTAGGGTAAATTATCTCATGTAGAAGAGGCAAGGGGAGGGGAAGAACAGGAAGGCAAAAAGGCAAAACCCTATTCTCATTGAATTTGGCTCAGGGAGAGAATCATATACATACTAAATGGGATATCTCACCCTGCAGGAGAGTAGCGGGGAGAGGAATGAGATGGGGTATGATGGAGGAGAGGGTATTTGTAATGGAAATGCAGATTTGAAGATACTCCCTGCCCCTAGGCCCTTTGATTGGCTTAAGAGACTCTGAGAACCTTCTTTAATTTGAAGATATACTCTTCCCCCTAATAGGCTGAATGTGGTCACATGGAGCCTGTGATAGGAGGCTTGGTTTTCAGGAATGACCATACCCTGATGCTGTGTGATTAGGCAGAGGGTCAAGAAGGTGGTTACATTCTCTGAGGCAGGAAAAGGCTATATAAGTCCTGATGGGAGGCTTTTCTTTGGGGCTTACTTTGAGAAGTCTAGTGTGATTTTACCAGATAAGACTCTGGGCAGCCGATGAGAGCCCCCCGAATTTGAAAACCCAGATGTTGATGCTTCCCTCTCTGGTAACTGTGATTTTGGTATTGATAATGGTTGGACAGTTTGGAAGCCTGTCTTTTTGATCTGTCTGTATACTCTGAACTTTGGGGTGCTGACCATTTTCCCCTGAACTAGGTAAATGATATATGTTTGATTGATTAAAGTAAGCTTGTTAGCTGATTTTGAGTTGCTTTCCTTTACAAAAGCAGATCTAAGAACCTGTGTTGGCAACTACCCTGGGAATGTTAGGGTGTTTGCTGCTACAGCATTCTGGGGGGAGAAGAGGGTGGGAGTTCCCACTTTCGAAAAGAGACAGGATCAAAGTAGGGAATGGACCAGGTGGAGGGTGGGATGGGTGGGTGGGAAATACAATCAGTCTTTTACAATATATCTACTATGGTAATGTTTTGCATAGCTATACATGTACAACAAATGCTGAATTGCTTATCATCCCAGATGGAGTGGGTGACAAGAGGATAAGGGAATGGATCTGGAATTCGAAGTTTTAAAATTAAATCTTTCAAGTATATATAAACACTATTATATATACTATTTTGCATGTAATTGGGAGATAAGATGTGCAGGCATTGGGGCACAGAGATTCTCCTTGCCCTAATGGAAAAGTCGAAGGGTGTATGGGAGAAGATATGGGAGAGAGCAGATTGGATGAGGCTATATCCTGTGGGACTGCTAGGCTGGGGTGGCGGGTACGGGAAAAAAATTATAACTCAAAATCTGGTGGAAATGAATGATATAAACCAGAAGTTAATAAAGCATTTGTTAAAACAAACAAAACAAAAACAAACAAACAAACAAAAAGAACAATTGATTCCTATACTCTAGAAACTGTTTGGGAAAACTAGTGAAGAAGGAGTGATACCAAATTCTTTCTATGACACAAATATGGTACTGATTCCTAAATCAGGAAGAGATAAAACAGAGAAAGACAATTATAGACCAATTTCCTTCATGAATTTAGATGCAAAATATTTAAATAAAATATTTGCTAAAAGACTACAACAACTTATCACAAGAATAATAGGGTAGTAATAATAGGTAGGTAATAATCGGGTAGGATTTATTCCAGGAATGCAAGGATGGTTTAATATTAGGAAAACCATCAGTATAATTGAGCATATCAACAATAAAACTAGCAGAAACCACATGATTATCTCAATAGATGCAGAAAAGGCTTCTGACAAAGTACAACATCCATTCCTGTTAAAAATACTAAAAAGTATAGGAATAAATGTAGCCTTCATTAAAATAGTTGATAGCATCTATTTAAAGCCATCAGTAAGTATTATATGCAATGGGGATAAACTAGAAGCCTTTCCAATAAGATCAGGAGTGAAACAAGGGTGTCCACTATCACCCCTCTTATTCAATCTGGTACTAGAAACGTTAGCAGTAGCAATTAGAGAATAAAAAGAAATCAAAAGAATCAAATTAGGCAAAGAAGAAACCAAGATATCACTCTTTGCAGATGGTATGATGATATACTTAGAGAGTCCTAGAAAATCAAGTAAAAAACGACTTGAGACAATAAATAAATTTGGCAAAGTTACAGGATATAAAATAAAAAAAAACAGAAATCCTTGGCATTCCTGTATATCTCTAAGGAAATTCAACAGCAAGAGATAGAAAGAAAAAAAAGTCACTGTAGACATTACAAAATATTTGGGAATCTATCTCCCGAAACAAACCCAGGACCTATATGATCACAACTACAAAACACTTCTCACACAAATAAAGTCAGATCTAACTAACTGGAAAAATAACAATTGCTCATGGCTGGGTCAAGCTAATATAACAAAAATGACAATTTTACCCAAACTAAATTATATATTTAATGTCATACCAATCAATTTACCAAAAAACTACTTCACAGAGTTAGACAAAATAGTAACAAAATTTATTTGCAAGAACATACCGTCTAGATTATCAAGGGAATTAATGAAAAGAAATGCTAGGGAAGTTGGACTAGCTGTACTAGAAATTAATCTATATTTTACAGCAGCAGTCATCAAAATTGCTTGGTACTGTCTTAGTAATAGAGTAGTGGATCAATGGAATAGATTGGGCGCACAATATCCAGCAGTCAATGAGTATACTGTTTGAGAAACCCAAAGACCCTAGTTTTTGGGATAAGAATGCACTATTTGACAAAAACTGCTGGGAAAACTGCAATATAGTATGGCAGAAACTGGGCATAGACTATTATCTAACACCATATACCAAAATCAAGTCTCAATGGTTGAATGATCTAGGTATAAAGGATGATACTGTAAGCAGTCTGGGAAAGCAAGGAATAGCTTACTTGTCATATTTTTGGAGAGGGACTTTATGACCAAAGAAGAATTAGAGAGCATTATAAAATACAAAATGGATAATTTTAATTACATTAAATTGAAAAGCTTCTGTACAAAGCCAATGTAACCAAGATCAAGAGGGAGGTGGGAAATTTGGAAAGAATTTTCATAACCTATGTCTGTGATAAAGGATTCATTTCTAAAATATATAGAGAATTGAGTCAAATCTATAAGAATACAAGTCATTCCCCAACTGATAAATGGTAAAAGGATATATACAGGCAGTTTTCAAAGAAAGAAATTAAAGATATCTATAATCATATGAAGAAATGCTCTAAATCACTATTTGAGAAATGCAAATCAAAATAACTCTGAGGTACCACATCTCACCAGTCATATTGGCTAAGATGACAAAACAGGAAAATAACAAATGCTGGAGAGGATGTGGGAAAATTGGAACACTAATCCATTACTGGTGGAGTTGTGAACTTATCCAACCATTCTGGAGAGCAATCTGGAATTATGCCCGAAGAGCTATAAATACTTTCATACCCTTTGACCCAGCAATACCACTTCTAGGATTATATCCCTAAGAGATCATAGAAGTGGAAGGTAGACCCATATGTACAAAAATATTTATAGCAGATCTTTTCGGGGTTGCAAAGAATTGGAAATTAAGGGGGGGCCATCAATTGGGGAATGGCTAAACAAGTTGTGGTATATGCATGTAATGGAATACTATTGTGCTATAAGAAAAGAGGAGCAGATGCACTTCATATTTACCTGGAGAGGCTTATACAAACTGATGCTGAGTGAGAAGAGTAGAACCAGGAGAAATTTGTATATAATCACAGACACAACATATGTGTGATGACCAACTATGACAGACTGGACTCTTCTCAGCAATACAGTGATATAAGTCAATCCCAAAAGACTCATGATGGAGAGATATGCCTACATCCAGAGAAATAGCTAGAAAGAACTGAGTTTGAATCCTGATGGAAGCAAACTACTTGATCTTTTTCTTTTCATTGTTTGGTTTTATTTCCTATTTACCATTTTTCATTCCACCTAGTACAATACACCTTTCTAACCTGACTAATGTCTAACATGAAAATATTTGCAGATCCTATACTGGACTATGTGCCTCGTGCGCGGTGGGGGAGGGAGGAAAGGGAAATTTGAAACTCAAGGAACTATAGAATTGAACCTTGTAGACTAAAAATAAACAAATTAATAAAAATTTTGTTTGGCTGATTCTTGATGTCTCATAGAATTATTAGCTTCTACTTGCCCCATTCTAATTTTTAATGAATTGTTTTCTTCAGTTAGCTTTTTTGCTTCCTTTTATAAATTAATTCTCTTAACCCTTATAGTAATTTTAGAGTTTAACTTCACCAAAAGATTCACAATTCTAATTTTCATTCATATATACCAAGTTTTTTCTTTTTCTTTGTCTTTTTTGGAGTAGGAAGGTGGGACAATTGGGGTTAAGTGACTTGCTTGAAGTCACATGGTTAGTATTTTGTGTTAAGTGTCTGAGGCCAGATTTGTACTCAGGTCCTCCTGACACCAGGGCTTGTGCTCTATTCACTGTACCACCCAGCCACGCCCCAAGTTTTTCTAAAAGGGAAAGAGGAAGCAAGTCAGAGCAGTAAAATACTACCTGAATGGCTCTGTAATTTAAACCTAAATCCAAGAGTATTCATAGTTTTTAGGGCATAGTACTATAGATATAGATATAGATATATAGATATCTATATCTATATATCTATATCTATATATATAGATATATAAGCCAATGTATTCTGACAATGAAATAAAGATGAAACATTTAATTTCATTGAAAGGTATGTTTTAAATATTCTTGGAGTAAAGAATTATTTTAATACGGTACTTTTAAAATTGAAAAACTGAAAATATGTGTATGATCTATTCTTTTAATTTAGAGACTTAGGAAAGTAATAGAAAAATCTCATAAATTTGTTGTTATATTTTGTTTTGAAAATTGCAAATTATTGGGGCGGCTAGGTGGCGCAGTGAATAGAGCGCCGGCCCTGGAATCAGAAGGACCTGAGTTCGGAGCCGGCCTCCGACACTTAATCCGCACAAACAAAACCTAGCCGTGTGACCTTGGGCAAGTTACTTAACCCCAATTGCCCTAAAGGGGCGGCTAGGTGGCGCAGTGAGTAAGAGCGCCGGCCTCGGAGTTTGGATGACCCGAGATCAGATCCGGCCTCAGAAAATGAGCACCCACGCATAAATCAAATGACTAGCCGTGTAACCTTGAGCAAGTTACTTAACCCCAATTGCTTTAAAAAAAAAAAAAATTGCAAATTATTTAACAGAATATTTATAAATACTGGTATTTTCTTAGCTTTGAGGATGCCTTCATCCTATTATCCCTCATGTAAATTTTTCAGTCCTTGAAACCTGTAAGATGTTTTGTTTTGTTTTTTTTTTTACTTCCTCTAAGGTATTATGTATATAATACTGAGAGGATATCATCTCATATTCTAGATTATAGAATTGAGATATGAATAGATTTTTATATTCTTAATAATAATAATAATTTTATATTCTTAATAATAATAATAATAATAGTCATTCTAATAAGATTAGATTTTATTATTTATATTTCAATAAATTTTAAATTTATTAAATATCTGTCTGTATTTTTAGCTTCAGAACAGACAGAAAATATATTTTTCACTTCTAATGAAAAATAACAAATTCTATAAGTGACCAAGGGAAAGACCTTAAAATTGAAAGTAAAGAAATTTTAATAACACAAGATTATTCTTACTCAACTAGAAAATAAAGAGAATAGGATAATATAATTTTTAAAAAGTGTTAAGATAGGGCCTAAGATTACATACCCTGTAAGGCTAATTATCAATGAAAAGATGATTGTTTTAAGTATCCTTGCCAAAAGAAGACACCAAAGTAAACTGATTAATTGACATACAAACACCCCTATGTCATTTATAAGGAAGATAAATGACCATAATTACCTAGTTAAAGCACAAATAATGAGATGAATCATCCCACTTCTATCAGAGTATAAAGAGGAAAATAATCCTAATAATAAGTAGCCAACTATGATGCTTAAAAAAGGAAAAGGGAAATGAAATTAGAGGGAGCCTATTCCCACTGATATAATGCTGTGCCTCCATATACAACAGCATGCCTCAGGAAAGAAAAAAAAATCAGATTTGCTGGTGTGGGGGAGAGAGACCACTACCAAATTTTAAAATCAGAGTCTGAGTCAGACTCAGAAAGGGTCGTCCTTTATTCTTTCTCATATGAGAAAGCACACACCCTAGTCGCTCAAGTAGCCTCTGCCAAGGAGTGCAAATGATGGAAGCTGGCAAGCTTCTGTTAACCTAATCCTAACCCGAACCACTTTTCTGTCCTGTCCCACCATTGGTGGGTGGGGTAGGCTCACAATCTCTCCATGAAAAACTAACTAATCAATGCAAAGTAATTTCAGTTCTTTATTACCCTAATTATTCATAACTAATCTGTGCCCTATCAGAGGACTGAAATTTGCAAAACCTCATTATGTGTGCCCTTTTACCAAATTTGGAGGTAACCAAGCGAAAACGGTTAGTGTTGTGTTCTTTAAGTTTTGTTACCTTTACTCCAGAAATGGAACTGAACTTGTTTACAACCTTTTTGCAAAATGTAACAAAATAATGAAGGAACTTCACAAGGAGCCATCTCTCACACTGGGAACAATCAGGGTCCAGAAAGGTAGGAGAGAAAATGGTTATGAGGAAAGCAAGTACTGGAATTACACTAAATAGTTTAGAGTCAAATAAATTGCTGCCTTAGAATATTTTTTTATGTCCTAATTATGTCATTCAGGAATTGGTGATTCTAGGAGTTGTGTGGGATAAAATAAATCACTCACCCAAAGAAAGTCAGAAGGAGGCTTCTGATGAACAGGGAAATTAACTGATAAAAAAAAATCACTTCTGGAAGGCAACCTTTAAGTAGGAAAATATGAATGAAGGACATGGCAGAGGAATGGAGGGAACTGGTTTGTAAATCCTGATACAGTAGGATCAGGTTTTTCTCTCTGTCCCTCCCCTCTCTGTTCCCATTGGATGAGGGGAGGACTCACAATCTTAAAAAGGTTATAATGCAGAGGATGGAGGGGGAGGGGGCTTGGATAATCTTGCCTCCTATTGGTGAGGAGGCAGGATCCTCCTACTGGCAGTGTCATTTCTCATTCTCATTGGTGAGGGGGTGTGGCCAGCAGTTCAGCGCCTTAATTGAGGAGGCTGTAGACACAGTTCCTCTAGCCATTATTCTCTTCCCTCATTGGCTGAGAGGTGAGTTCACCTTTTGGGACTTTTCTCTCCCATTGGTTGGGAAGGAAGCATTAGCTGCCCCTGTTCTCCCTGCCTAGTCTAAGTCTTGATCTTGTTGCTAGGATTCTTTTCGGGACTACTGGTTGGCAGAGCAAAAGGCCGGAACATTTCTCCCTGGGAGAGAAGGGGTTCTACAGAAAAACTCTCCCAAGGAGAGAAAGGCTGGGAAAAAGGAGGACGAAAAAGGAAGGGGAAGGGGGGGAGTCCCAGGTTTTGTACTTCTTCTAGAGAAGCCAGGACAATATCTCCGGGAAGGCTTCACCAGGTATATTTCATTCAGGGTGAAGTAAAACAGAAAATAAAAAGGTAACAGGACAAAATCGACAAGGAAATGACATTAAAAAATTTAGAAAATGTTATTCAAAGCTGGTACTTAAGAACTTTATATACATGAGGAACACAAGGACGAAAGAAGAAAGAAATAAGTATAATAACCATGAATTAATGCATTAAGTTTAGAATTTAAAAGATTAGTAATGATGAAAAAAGGTGAAATTATTTTTTAAGAAGGGCATGGAAAATGAAAAAAAAAAACAAAAAACAATAAACAAAAATTAAACAAAATAAATTGGATTGAAGGAAATATGGGAGATTCTTAATTAGCTACTTAATTAGAGAGGAAAGAAAAACTGAGAAAATGGGGGAAAGATGGGAAAAAATGACAACTAAATAAAATAGAAAAAGAAAACAATAAGTTAAATAAAACTACAGAAAGCAGGAAACAGTTGAGGCTTGAGGGCAAGAGAAAATATACCTGAAAAAATTTTTCTTGTTCAGTCTTTTCAATCATGTCAGACTTTTCATGTCAGACTTTTCCTGACCGCATTTAGGGTTTTTGTTTGTTTTTGCATAGATACTAGAATTGTTTGTCCTTACCTTCTCTAGCTCATTTTACAGAGGAGGTAAAGGAGGAAACTGGCTTAAGTGACTTGCCCAGGGTCACACAGCTAGTAACTTCTGAGGCTAGTTTTGAGTGCCAAAAAATAAGTCTTCCTGACTCTAGACCCAGAGAATTACCTAGCTGCTCTCCTTTCTATCAGTGTCCCACCTTTCATATTACCCTCCCCTCTTTCCTCTCTGTAGGGTAAGTTGGATATTTATATCCAACTGATGAGGGTAAGGTTTAAGCATTGTCAGGCACCACCCACTGCACCTCTTCATTATAAAAACGCTTTCTTCTCTTTTCTCAAAGACCAAACTTTAAAACGATTTCACCTTGGAGCTCATAGATTTGATCATAATAGGTCCCTGCCCAAGCACCACTTAATGGCTATATTTTGGGTCCTCTAGGTTCAGAGTGAATGTCAATAGTCAGGTTTCTCTTTTGACCAGCAACCCTGAGGGTTTTCCCCTCCCAGCTTGATTTTATTTTATTTTTTTAATTAAAGAACCATCCCTTGACTCACTCCTTAAAGAGGCCTATTCGATAAATGGGCATTAGCTCACTTAAAGTGAGAACCTGAAGAAATCTTAGCTTAAAAGGGTCAGGGTCTCCCATTGCATCCTGGGCCATCTCCAATCGTTCTGATGAATATCTGTCCAATGGAAGCAGATGGCTATGGAGGAGAAAGTGAGGCTGCTGACCTTGCACAGCTCTCCTCTCTCAAATCAAAGTCAACTGCAAGTCAAGTTATCATTTCCCTGATGTCATGGTCCTCTTTGAAATGAAGGATAAACACAAATACTTTTTCATTCCTCTCTTAGGTAAGATAATTTAGCCCATTCTGCCTCTAATTTCCTCCTTCTCCCAGTGCATCCTTTTCGCCTTGGTATTTTTTTTTTTTAGATATTATCATCCATGCACACTTGTGCCACTCTAATTATGTATGCTCCTAATTATCTTAATAATGATAAAATTCTTAGGTGTTATAAATATATTCCCATGTAGGAATGTAAACATTTTAACCCCCTTAAATCCTGAATTTCTTGAAATATGACAAGTAGGCTTATTCTGTGATTGTGGCTTTCAGGTAGTTCAATAATTCTTAAATTATCCCTCTTTCATTTATTTTCCAGAATATCCTTCAGTTCCGAATAGTCCCCTTTTGCTCCACCTTGTAACAGAACTTCTAACACAATTGACTCAAACTGAGTCAAACTTAGGAAAAAATAAGAGCCATTCCCCAACTGATAACTTGTCAATGGTTTTGAACAGTTTTGAGATGAAGTAATCAAAGCTATCGGTAGCCATATGAAAAAAATGTTTTAACTCACTATCAATTAAAGAAATATACATTAAAATAATTCTGAGGTATCACCTCATAGCTAAAGGATTGGCTAATAGGACAGAAAAGGAGTGCCATAGCTAAAGAATTCTAAGTCCCTGGCCAATCTTCTAGTAAAAGAACCATTCCATATGTAAGGTTGGTCATTGGACAAAATCTATCACCAGACCTTGAAGACTTTCTAGCGCTGTATTAATTCATAGAAATTGTTTTGCTATGCTGAAGATGGAAGACCATGAGAAAACCTAGTTATATTGAGGTTAAAAATTACTATTTTAAGGTTCTAATTTAAAGAAATTTTCCTGGGCCACCAATGATTCTAAACTACTGACCAAGATGTTGATAATGTTCTAATTGTAAATATTACTTTCACTGCTGTGATAAACAATATTATATGTTACAAATATGTTACAAAACCAATCTAACAGCTGTGTACTTGATTCATATCAATGAAATGAATCTTATCTTTCTTACACTTAATAATGGCTTGTGAACTAATATTATTGCCTTCTTGATTTTATTTCTTCATTCAAAGCTCTATATAGTACTTGGAAATTGCTTACAATCAGAACTCTGACTGACATGTCTGTCCAATCCTTGCAAATTACTTGTTATAATAATAAAATTAACTTGACAAGAGTTTTTTTTTATTTTTTTTCTCTTTTTTTTATTTTTTCTATTTTTTTTGCTTTTTTTTATTTGAGGTTTTTTTGTTTTTTTTTTTAGATTCATACCTTCTCCCATACCCCCATCGACTTTTCCATTAGAGGAAGGTGAATCTTTGTGTCCCAATGCCTGCACATCTTATCTCCCTATTACAAGCAAAAGAGTATTAATAATAGTATTTATATATATTTGAAACATTTAATGTTATGACCTCACATTTCAGATCCATTTCCTTCCTCCCTTGTCACCCATTCCTTCTTAGGAGATAAGTAATTCAGTATATGTTGTACATGTCTAGCTATGTAAAACATTATCATAGTAGATATATTGTACAAGGCTGCTTATAATTCCCTCCCACTCATCCCACCCCCACCTGGTCCATTCCCTACATGATCCTGTCCCTCTTCTATAGTGGGTACTTCCAACCTCCCCTCACCCCAAGGATGCCCTCCCATCCATCATCCCGCCTCTCATCCCCCTTCCCCCTATCCTGCTGCGGGTTGAGATATCCCATTTAGTATGTATGTCATTTTCTCCCTGAACCAAATTCAATGTGAATGTGGTTTTGCCTTTTTAGCCTTCCTTATTCTCCCCCTCCTTTGCCAGCACTTCCCCTTGCTTCTTCTACATGGGATAGTTTACCCTACCCTGTCTCTCCCCATCTCCTCTTGCCACTTTCCTCTCTCACCTCATAATTTGATCCCTTGAGTATTCTCCCTTCCCAACAAATTCAACCTATGCCCTCTATCCATATATAACTGTAACCATATACACACACATTCACATATGTATCCATATGACCACACCCCCTTCTTCCATTATTTTCATAGTGAGAAAGATATCATCAGTCACAGTTATTGCTTTTCCATATAGGAATGTAAATAGTTCAACTTTGATAAGTTCCTTTTGATTTCTTTTCCCTGATTACCTTCTCAGGCATCTCTTGCTTCTTGTGTCTGGATGTCAAATTTTCTATTCAATTCTGGTTTTTTCCTCAAGAATGCTTGAAAGTCCTCTATTGCACTGAATGACCATATTTTCCCCTGAAACAAAATACTCAGTTTTGCTGGGTAGGTGACCCTTGGGTTCATTCCCAGTTCTTTTGCCCTCTGGAATATCATATTCCATGCCCTTCGATCCCTCAGTGTAGAAGCTGCCAGGTCCTGGGCTATTCTGATTGTGTTTCCACAATATTGAAATTGTTTCTTCCTGGCTGCTTGTAGTATTTTCTCCTTGATCTGGGGATTCTGGAACCTGGCTATAATATTCCTGGGAGTTTTCTTTTTGGGATCTTTTTCAGAAGGTGATCTGTGGATTCTTTCAACCTCTATTTTGCCCTCTGGATCTAAAACATCAGGGCAATTTTCCTTGAGAATTTCTTGAAGGGTGATTTCTAGGTTCTTTCCTTGATCATGGCTTTCAGGTAGTCCAATAATTTTTAAATTGTCTCTCCTGGATCTATTTCCAGGTCAGTGGTTTTTCCCATGAGATATTTCACATTGCCTTCTAATCTTTCGTTTGTTTGGATCTGCTTAACATCATCTTGATTTCTCATAAAGTCACTAGCTTCCATTTGCTCCAGTCTAACTCTGAAGGAATGAATCTCCTCAGTGAACTTTTGAGATTCTTTTTCCATCTGGCAAATTCAACTTTTTAAGGCATTCTTCTCCTCATTGCCCTTTTGGGCCTCCTTTGCCATTTGAGCTAGTCTATTTTTTAAGGTGTTGTTTTCCTCAGTCAGGCTGTTGACCCTCATTTCATACTTTTCCTGCATCCTTCTCCTTTCTCTTTCTAATTTTTCCTCCACTTCTCTTATTTGATTTTTAAAGTCCTTCTTAAGGTCCTCTATGGCCTGCTACCCGCTCATGTTTTCCCCTGGGGCTTTTGGAGCAGGACTTCTGACCTCACAGTCCTTTTCCCGCTCTATGCCCCCAAAATAGGAGTCTAGGGTTGCATTTTTCTGTTTCCTTTGCCTTGGCATGTTGCCACTTAATTGCTTGACTTTTAGGCTTGTTGCCACACTATGGCTTTAAGGCCAGCTAGAGGAATTTTCGTCCCGAACGTGTGGGGGGCAACTTCCATTTCTGGCAAGCTGTAAACCCACCCACAACTTCCACCCTAGATCACAATCCAGATCCAGGGAGGTTAAACCAAGAGCGATTACCCCGCAAGACTGATCGCTGGATCTCCCCGCGATTTGTAGGCTGGGAGCGGGAGCTGCCTCTGAAAACTACAAAATGGCGTGTCTCCTCAGCAGCTTCCAGCCCCCAGGGGAGGGAGCTGACGCATTCCCCAAATACAGGTCCCAAAGTCCATAGGACACTAACCTCTTACTTTGTCCTAGGCATGTCTATGTTGATAATTCTGGAGTCGCCAGGGTTCCTGGTGTTCTGGGGTTCCTCCAGCTGGCTGCTGGCCCTGCTGCCCTGGGGCTAAAACCTCGGCTCACTCGGACCTGGGCTTTGCTCGGCTCCTGCGCTCTTTGCTCTTCGAGCTGCCAGGTCCCAGACCACTGCGCTGGTCCTTCCTGCAGGGCTGCTGGGCTGTCCTCAGCGGGAGGTTAGCTTCTCTGTGTCGTTCTGTGGGTGCTGGGGCTCCAGAAGTTATTCAGAGTCCCCTTTTACGTCGTTTGGGGGGAATCTGGGGGCAGAGTGGCTTGGATGAGCTGTTTCTACTCCGCCATCTTGGCTCCGCCCCTTGACAAGAGTTTTTAAAATGTTAAGTTAAAGTTTGTTTGTTTTTTTTTTCTCCTAGAATTAGTATGGCCTTTAAATAACCAAAATCATCTCCATGCTATGATAAGACAGCAACTAAAACTTTCACAAAGGATATATCAGCAATATTTAAACAGAGTGAGAAAATAAATGCATAATATTTCTGAATATTCAGAGATTTCTCAAAGGAGTGTGCAACAAAGTACTTAGGATTCTCATAGGTTTCATGGTACAATAAGTAACGTGAGGTTTCAATTAATTATGAAAATTCCTAATAACTTAAGTAATTAAATCTCACTTGATTTTTATAATATACACATTGTATAGGTTTTCTGTCATGCTACTTTTAACAGATATATTCCTCAGGCTAAGATGCTATAATACATGTGTTCTCCCTTTTTCTTTTATATTATTATTTCTTAAGTATTCTATAAACAAAACTTCAAAGCATTCCAGTGGTCACAAACATATATATATATATATATATATGTGTGTGTGTGTGTGTGTGTGTGTGTGTGTACATATATATGTGTGTATATGTGTATACACATAATTATATGTACATGTACAAATGTAAATTCTGTAAAAGCAATTACATTTACATAATATTTTATTACAAATAAATATTATAACATTATTATACAGGCTTGATTTTAAATAGCTTATGTCAAGATTTTTGAGCTTTCTTTTATATACTCCTCATTAAAAAAGCTTTATTATTTAAAATCAGTTATTTAAATGACTCGAATATTCTCTCTACCAATACAGAGCATAACCCCTCTTCATTTTAGTATGTGATCATCATAAGTAGCAGTTACCAAGTAACAAAAATAACAATAGCAAAAATGATATTGATAATTTTCTGGTGGCTAACTTTCCACAGCTGGTCTCCTCTAAACATAGCTGGTACATAGTTAACAGAGATACAGCATCTTTTTAGATCCATATTAAATAATTCCAGTTTAATAAGACTTGCCAGAGATTGTGTTCTCTAATGACCTATGTCTAAATGTCATAATGAGTTACAAGAACAGGACTTTCATGAAGGTGGCTTAAATGGCACCTTTCAATATTTCAGTATATTTATGGTCTCATCTGTATGGCCACTCTCTCCTGTTGTCTAGATTTTAATGTAACTGATTTCTTATCCTGAGTGTCTCCTTTCGAAAACCTCCCATAAATCCAATATAGATTATCCAACTAAAATTCTAAGAATTTTCCTTTAGATCTTTGAGTCCATGTCATGGGCACCAGAGTAGGAAATATGCTATTTATCTTTATACTTCATTTTTATTAGATGACCTGTACATCTCCTTTTCTTTTCCAAGGATTTCTTTTTTTTTTTAAACAAATGCTTTATTAACTTCTGGTTTACATCATTCATTTCCACCAGATTATGAGTTACATTTTCCCCCCATTTTTTCCCTACCCACCACCCCAGAGTAGCAGTCCCAATAGATATCCCCTCATCCAATCTGTTCTCTTCCATATCTTCTCCTATACCCCCTTCGACTTTGCCATTAGGGCAAGGTGAATCTCTGAGCCCCAATGCCTGGACGTCTTATGAAACATTTAATTTTAAAATTTTGATTTTCATGGGGCAGCTAGGTGGTGCAGTGAGTAGAGCATCGGCCCTGGAATCAGAAGAACCTGAGTTCGGATCCAGCCTCATACACTTAACGCCCACACAAACAAAAACCTAGCCTTATGACCTTGGGCAAGTTACTTAACCCCAATTGCCCTCCAAAAAGCTCAGAAAAATAAACTTAGATTTTCAAATCCATTCCCTTCCTCCTTTGTCACCCACTCCCTCTGAGAAGATAAGCAATTCAGTATGTGTTGTACATGTATAGCTATGCAAAACATTACCATAGTAGATATATTGTAAGAGACTCCTTATATTTCCCTCCCACCCAGCTCACCTCCAACCTGGTCCATTCCCTATTTTGATCCTGTCCCTCTTTGATAGTGGGTACTTCCAAACTCCCCTCCCCCCAGAATGCCCTCCCTTCCATCATCCCTCCTCTCATCCCCCTTTCCTCTACTCTCCTGCAGGGTGAGATATCCCATTTAGTATGTATGTGATTCTCTCCTTGAGCCAACTTCAATTAGAGTATGCTATTGCCTTTTTGCCTTCCTGTTCTTCCGCTCCCCTGCAACTACTTCCCCTTGCCTCTTCTACATGAGATAGTTTATCCTACCCTGTCTCATCTCATCTCCTCTTGCCACTTTCCTCTCTCACCTCTTAACTTCACCACTTAAGAATCATCCCTTCCCATCAAATTCAACCTGTGCCCTCTATCCATGTATACCTGTAAAGATATGCCCATATACCCTTCTTCAATTATTTTCATAATGAGAAAGATTTCATCAGACACAGTTATTGTTTTTCCATGTAGGAATGTAAATAGTTCAACTTTGATAAGTTCCTTTTGATTTCTTTTCCTTGATTACCTTCTCAGGCATGTCTTGCTTCTTGTGTCTGGATATCAAATTTTCTATTCAACTCTGTTTTTTTTTCCTCAAGAGTGCTTGAAAGTCCTCTATTCCACTGAATGACGATATTTTCCCCTGAAACAAGATACTCAGTTTTGCTGGGTAGGTGACCCTTGGGTTCATTCCCAGTTCTTTTGCCCTCTGGAATATCACATTCCATGCCCTTCTATCCCTCAGTGTAGAAGCTGCCAGGTCCTGTTCTATTCTGATTGTGTTTTCACAATATTGAAATTGTTTCTTCCTCGCTGCTTGTAGTATTTTCTCCTTGATCTGGGAGTTCTGAAACCTGGCTATAATATTCCTGGGAGTTTCCTTTGTGGGATCTTTTTCAGGAGGTGATCAGTGGATTTTTTCAACCTCTATTTTGCCCTCTCGGTCTAAAACATCAAGATAATTTTCCTTGATAATTTCTTGAAGAGTGATTTCTAGGTTCTTTCCTTGATCATGGCTTTCAGGTAGTCCAATAATTTTTAAATTGTCTCTCCTGGATCTATTTTCCAGGTCAGTGGTTTTTCCCATGAGATATTTCACATTGCCTTCTATTCTTTTATTTGTTTGGATCTGCTTAACAGCATCTTGATTTCTCATAAAGTCACTAGCTTCCATTTGCTCCAGTCTAACTCTGAAGGAATGAGTCTCCTCAGTGAGCTTTTGAGATTCTTTTTCCATCTGGAAAATTCGACTTTTTAAGGCATTCTTCTCCTCAGTGCTTTTCTGTGCCTCTTTTGCCATTTGAGTTAGTCTATTTTTTAAGGTGTTATTTTCCTCAGTCAGGCTGTTGACTGTCATTTCATACTTTTCTGGCATCTTTCTCATTTCTCTTCCCAATTTTCCCCCACTTCTCTTATCTGCTTCTTAAGGTCCTCTATGGCCTGTAGCCAGCTTGTATTTTCATTTGGGGCTTTTGGTGCAGGAGTTCTGACCTCATAGTCCTCTTCCATGCTTTGATCCTCTTTGCCCCTAAAATAGGAGTTGAATGTTGAATTTTTCTGTATATTTTGTTTCTTTTTCCTAGGCATGTTGCCACTTAATTACTTGATTTTGGGGCTTGCTGCCTCAGTAGGACTCTGCCACCAGAAAGGAGAGCTTCCACCCAAACATGGGGTCTTCACAACTTCCTCAGGTTGGGTGGCCTCTGTAAAGCCTCCACCCACTCTGGCAAATTGGATGCCTACCCCAAACTTCCCCCCAGACCACAATCCAGATCCAGGTAGTTTAAAGCAAGAGCGATTAACACCCAGACTGATTGCTGAGTCTCCCTATGGTTCGAAGACCAGGAGCTAGAGCTGCCACTGACTCTGCAAAATGGCCTCTGTGCAGTGTTTCTTCAGTGGCTTTGCTTTTCGCCCCCAGGGGAGGAAGCATATGTGTTCCCTAAATACTGGTCCCAAAGTCCATAGGGCACTAACCTCTCACTCTGTCCTAGGCATATCTGTGCTGATAATTCTGGAATCGCCACAGCTGGGGGTGTTCTGGCGTCCCTCCAAGCCGGCTGCTGGCCCAGCCGCCCTGGGGCTAAAACTGCGGCTCATGTGGGCCTGGGCTCAGCTCCCCAGCGAGCTATGCTGCCTGCTCTCAGAGCACTTCCCTGGCCACTCCCTGTAGGGCTGCTGGGCTGTCCTCAGCAGGAGGTTAGCTTCTTTGTTTCATTCTGTGGGTGCTGGGGCTCCAGAAGTTATTCAGAGTCCCCTTTTACATTATTTGGAAGTTGTGTGGGACAGAGCACCTTGGAAGTGCTGTTTCTACTCCGCCATCTTGGCTCTGCCCCGACCAAGTATTTCTTATACAACATCTTTGTATGTCATTTCATGCATGTAAATTGTTATAGGTATTGCCAGTATTTCAATTGCTTTCTCTCAACTTATGGTTAACACCATTTTGATTCCTCAAAAGTCATGGTATTCTGGGATTGGGAACCAGATTATATCACTAGAAAAATGTTGGCTTTTTAAAAAGATGAGCGTTTATTTAGGGGGGAACATATTTAAATGGCAATAATAATAAAATCATAATTCAATCATAATCTCCAAGGATTACTAATTGTGGACCCTTTAGACATAGATTTTAGTATTAATGTAAAGGAGGATACTTACTAATATTCACTGTAATAGTGGTCATTTAAAAGTAAATTTTGATCTTATCAGTAGCTAATATAATATATAATTATATAATGTAATGGTCTATATTATACAGTATATGTAATGTTATTATCTATATAGTAAATTATAATAATTATCTAGTTATACATTATATAATAATTATCATTAGCAACTTTAGCTAAAGATAAAAAGCATTCAGTGTTGAATTTTAAAAAGAAGAGTTCATGTGAATGGCATTTTAAATTTTTGCTTGAGAAAATGTGTACTAAACCAGTCATCGCCTTCTATGAAAATACAATGGATGAGACAAAATGTTTAATTACACTGATTATATATGCTTGTTTTGTTTTAAATATAACTTCCTTTTTCTGTCACCTCTAGCTGTAAACACAAGATGTACCTGGAAAAGCTGCCAAACACTAGCATCATTATTCCTTTTCATAATGAAGGTTGGACTTCTCTTCTGCGCACTATACACAGTATAATTAACAGGACTCCAGACAGTCTGATAGCTGAAATTATTCTAGTGGATGACTTCAGTGATAGAGGTAAGATCAAATAAATGATTTTTAAATCAAGTCTATTACAACCCCTATGATTGAGTATGGATGGAAATGTTGATGCAGGGATTATATGGTAGGTTCATTCAGGCTGCTTCAAGTGCAAAAAAAAAAAAGATTTTGATGCTTTGAGTATTTTTTAATCTGATGAAATGGTAGCCAAGGGCACTGTAGCAGTACTCATAGTATTGTTTTTAACTTTTGATGGTTGAATTAATTAGGATTGCCATCAGTAGAACTAATGTGAACTTACATTAAAATAGACATATATGCATGAAGCAACTTTGACTTACTGTTTAGATTCAAGATAGAAAATTAATTTTATTAGACCTAACTGGGAGATACTGATGATTTATTACTGATGAACATTGTCATCTGTTCCACTTATTGCATACTAAAATATTCTTGATTGATAGTTTCTTTGTAGTATATCTGCTGTTGGCTTGTCCTGTTGAGGCTTTCTACCTCATTGTTGTTGTTTTATTTGTTTGTTTGAGTTTATAATTGTGAATTATTAAACAGTAACATGACCCCTTTTGGTCTTCAGGTTAGTCGAGTCATTTTAAGTTCGTCTATCTTATATTGATGTTAAGAAAGAAACTAGATAAAGATATTAGGCGGATTTGAAGGTATAACCTGTGAAGATGGAGTTAACTTCTTAAAAGCCTAACTCAGGGGTGGCCCTGAGGCCACATATTACCCTCTACATCCTCAGAGATGGCCCTTTAACTGAATCCAAACTTCACAGAACAAATTCCTTTAATAAAAGAATATGTTCTGTTAAACTTGGACTCAGTCAAAAGGCTGCACCCAAGGGTTAAGAACGCCTGGAGACCTCAGGTTCCCCACCCCTGCCCTAACCTTTAGGAAGACACTAAAGCAAAACTGTTTTAATTTTAAAAAAGTGCTATGACCATATGGTATTGTCTTTCTATATAGTATTTCACTTTTAGATTTGTATACTCTGATAAAAATTCAAATTTGGGAAACAAGAAGGGGGAAAAATAATAAAGTTTCATAAAAATTCTTCCCTAAAAGAAATTTCAGAATTGGTTTTCAGTCCAACAATTGTAATTATTAATGTTGAAGGAATAGTCCCCGTATGCTTTACTCTTTGAAAAGAATTCTATTGTCTTTGACCTTTGGAGAGATGTGACCTGTCAGTTTTCCAACCTGGTATTTTATTGCATTCTGTTGTGAAGAAGAACGATACAGGAATAATTTGATCATATGTTATTCTTTTTTCTGAAAGGGAAAAGAGCCTGAGATTATATGGGGTTAATTGAAATTTTGGGAAAGCTTGTCTCAAGCAAAACCTTAATTTTCTCTCTAATGTTTGAAGAGTTTTTTTAAAGAAATAATCAAGTACAATGTGGGACTTTCTGAAGTTAGATTTTTAACATCTATAATGATCAATCTGACATAATATAAAAACTGTCTCTCCAAAAAAAGTTTCCTATATTTTAATTTAAGACTTGACTCATAATAAAATAGCTAACCCATCATAGAAATATTGACTTTAGGTAACAATGTATTTTCTAACTCAAAATATTGAATAGAAAAACACTTAGGCAGGTGAGCACTGAAGAAGGCCTAAAGAGGAGATCTAAGAATTAAACTTTGGCAGACTTCACACGAATAATTTTTAATTGTGCAGTAATTTCCTTCTGAATCTTGCTAAGTGACCTTCATTATTACAAAGCATTCATAACCATTTCAGGCTATAAATAAATACTTAATGTGTTTAATATATCTAATGTCATTCCTTAAAAAAAAAAAAAGAGGGAGAACAGAGGGCCAAATCATCCAGTAGCTAGTAGTCCTTTTGGTTGACTGATATATTGATAAAGAAAACTATGGAATCTTAGATAATTATGTAAATAATTAATTTTGCCTTCTTAAAGGATTTATCAGAGAAGAATTTTTATCTGGAGGTAGCAGAGCAGATAACCCTTGGGTGACAGAAATTTGATCTGGTAGGAGACTTTGTGACTGTATTTCTCAGCAGAATTTTCATCATCTGAAAGTGGACAAGCAACTTCATTTATTTTGGCGAATATATTACTATCATCTTCTGTACAATGAGGACTTTGATGGGCTATTCCTCTGATTGTGATGTAGTTTAAGAGTAACTTGAAAGTGGACAAGTTTCAAAAGGATGTGAGTGTAAATAACTTCATTATATACATAAACAGGATTTTTTGGAATAGTGGTCACAAATGTTCCCTTCCTGTTAGCATATTTCTTGCCTGTAATAATTTCATTCCTAAGATAATTCTCTATAATTTCTTTTTCTCTATAACATAATACTGAAGTACCAAATTCAAGGCATTAATTTAATCAATTTTCATACCAGGATGGTAAATGTGGATGGTTTTGGAAACAGAAGATCAGGCTCAAATTTCTTCCATGTAAGCAATTATTAATATTATATGGTAAATTTTCCCCTCTTTTTCTCATATGTAAAAAAATTGCTATATAAAACTGTCTAAAGTTGCCTTTCCATAATGCTTACTTTTTTGTCTCCTACCCACCCCTTCCTCCATAGATAACATAGTGGATATAGTTCTGAGTATGGAGTTAGGAAGATCTGATTTCATATTCATCCTAAGAAACATATTATGTGACCCCCTGGCAACTGACTTAACTCCTATGTGCCTTACTTTCATCATCTGTAAGGTGAGGAGGTTGGACTTAGTGGCTTACAAGGTCCTTTTCAACTCCAAATCTGTGATCTATCACCCTTGGTAAAATATAAGCTCTTCCATGTTAGGGCCCAATGGCCCTGACAAAAGTTTGTTTGTTTGTTTTAATTCATTTTCATTTATTTTGTGTTTTATATCTCCATTGTGTAAGATAGTGTTTTGCCTGTAATAAGAATTGAATATATATATATATATATATATATATATATATATATATATATATCTGTTGAGTTGAATCAACTTCTGTGAACTTATGCATATAATATTCTCCTACTCCTTGTGCCCCACCCCCACCACAACTGGATTTTGGTCTACTCTTTAAAAGTCAACTCAAATACCTTCTCCTAAATGGAACCTTATTTGATTGTAATTACCTCACTCTCTAATGATCTTAAGTTATGATATTTTATATTCTTCTCTTGGTATAGCAGCTTATCTCTCCACTAAACTATTAACTCCTAGAGGGCAGACCTATGTATTATATAAATTCTATAAAATCTTGAGAACTTAAACATTGTGCTATGTGCAAGAAGTGCAATATAAAAAGTTGTTGATTTATTTATTGAATTTCAGATACTGTGGTTATGGAACCAACTTTGTCCTTCAAACTTAATTGTTTTTTTTTCCAAAACAAAAAGAGTTGTGTAATTAAAAAAAAATTCTTTTAAAATACTAAGCATGGAAGGTTCCATAAAGCTATATGAATGGCATGGATCTTTTAACAAGTTAGTGGTTTTGTGTTACAAAAATCTATCTAATAAATGTTCTTATGTGTTATAATTATGAATACTGGCTGACCTAGATGACTACTAAAATTACTTAATTCTTTTACTTTTTTTCTCTACTGAGGAATATAAATGATTGCTGAATTCATTTTTGGTGGATAACCCCATATATTAAATAAAATTAAAGAACTTCTCAAATATCTTCTTTGAAATGGAAATCCATGTTTACCTTAAAACAATGCATATAATCAATTATCCTGCATTTAAAAAATTATGAAGATTAACAATGGTTTAGAAAGTTACTTTGCCTTGTAAAAGCTCATTCTGCTTTCAATATTACCTATGAGAAGATAAACTTGGAGAAGAGAATGCAATTTTACTTATATTTCATGAGTTGGGTGCTATTATCTGATTGATTTAGGCATGTCCTAATTTTGTAGCTATTAAATATACTGTGGAATAATGTATTACACAAAATGACTGAAATAGAATATCAACAAAAGGGCATTGGAGAGTTACATAGTAGTTGTGAGCAGGCTGCAACCAAGTTATATATGAAAAATAATTCAGAGAAAAAGTGGGTAGAAGTATGTCAGAGAAACTTAGTCATAGAAAATAATGGACTTGTAAAAACAACTAAAAAAAGAAAGGAAAACACATCTTCTATAACGATGTCCCTGCAATGTTAGGATGTTATGAAAAAATCCCTCCACAGTGAATTTTCTATGGAAAATTTGTGGGAGTACATCAAAGAGAGTTTACTCAGAATGGACAGATATATATGGATTGTGATCTGTGTATTTATGCATATTAATATCCTCTGAAGGATATTAATCTTCTGATACATATCCTCTGAAGCAATGGTTAATATTTACTAGGGATTCAAAAGAGGAAGATTTTACTAGCATTTTTTGAGCCAGTTGGGCAAATATGTTTTTAGAAAGTATACATGGTGCATGCATTCATTTCTTAATATGGGAATCATTTCTTCCCTATGAAATATGTAATTAAATAATTTGTTTCAATTTAGTGTACAAAGATTTCCAAACCAATTAACTTTTTATTAATATATGTGTATGTATCTATATATGATATATTTGTATATGTATATAATATGCGTGTGTGTATGTATATACATATCTTTCACTGTCCATATAAAGGCATATGACTGTAGTCATGGAAGCAAAATTGGAATGCAATTTTTTTAAGTCTTGTGTAAGTGATTAATCCCACTCTCAAACTTTTACACAGCGATGTTCTCTCTGGAGAGGAAGAATGGTGCTGAAAATATATTTATATTCTAAACCTGCAGAACATAACAATCCGATTCATAAAAAGCAGTGCTTTTTTTTTTTTTTTTTTTGCTTCCTGGTATCCCAGAAGTTCTGTTTTAGATATAGATAAAACTTATTCAATTAGAGGTTATATTGCTGAGGGCATTTTTAATTACCTAGGGAATCATCTACCAAAAGGGATGCTATATATCTATCTGAAGATTTATAAAGACTTGGATTTCTTAGCATGAACTATCCTGACTTTATCCCTTATCTGTGCAGCTCACTTCAACAATTGCCATTTAGTTCTTTAGCAAAATATTTTGCTGAATGATCTAACAGTATTAAATACACATTTTCCCAGATGATGTAACATAATCACAAATGATCATAATAGAATAAAAATTGATGAATTAATATTTATTAAGTGTTTATTATATATAATTATGTTTTGAGGCTAAAAAGTCAAAATTGTCCCTGTCTTCATGGACCATATATTCTGAAATCAAAGGAGATAAAGTAAGTAAATAAATGTGTACTGAGTACCTACAGAATAAACCAATTTACCTTTAGAAGGAAAGGCCAAGTGTGACAGGATCAACCTTCAAGAAAAGCTAGAGAGATTAAGAGATGAAGCAAGGGGCTCATCCCAAGCCTGTAGTAAGTATATCAATTAAAAGCACAGAGAAGAGAAATGAAGTGTTATGTTGTAGGGACAGTAAGTAGGACAATATGCCTAGATCAAAGAGTATGTGGAAGGTATAATGTATAAAGGTATTGGAAATGTAGGAAAAATACAGATTGTAAAGAGCTTTGAATGACAAAAAAAATGACTTTATATTTGATCCTGGAGTTAATAGGAATCTACTGAAGGTTATAGAGTAGATTAAAGGGGGACATAGTCAGATCTCTCCATTAGGAAAATTGCTTAAGTAGTCACATGGAAGATATATTGAATTGCAAAAAGAATTTAGAGACAGGGGCCAATGGAAAGACAAAATATTTCTGGTATAAGATGAATATCTCGACTAGGGGATGGGCATTGTGAGTAGACAGAAGGTATCATGTATGAAAGATGGTTATGAAGGTAGAAATGGCAAGATTTGGTGCTAGGTTAGATTGCACGGTATGAATGAGAGTGAGGAGGAAAGGGTGACACCTATGTTGTGAACTTAGATGACTGGGAAAATTGCAGCAACAAATGGCAGTGACTTTGACAATAAGGAGGAATTTTAATATTCCATGATTGATTTTAACTTTTCCTAGCTTAGATAGTTTTTAAGGAAGTTTGTTTCTGAGTCATACCCATTGCCATAATTTAAAAAAAAAATGCCTTCAGATGTCGCTGGCATCAGTGAATCTGTATATGGAGTTGCTACACTAAAAAGTTTTACAGAACATTTTCCTTTACATATCTGGCAATAGTGTTATTCCTTTACCAATTCCTGATTATGGAATTCAAAGAATCACGGATTCTTAAGATTTAGGCCAACAGAGTGTAACTCTGGTATGTCTTTTTAAGTTGTAAAGGCTTAATTTTTGTCTGTGATCTGGGGATTTGCATAGCGATAGGGAGAGAAAGTCAACTTCATCATCAAATGGTTTGACTCCAAAAGATGAATTCTTCAGGTAAGGCAACTCATGACATGAAGAATAATTGTCACCTGTATCAATGAAGAGAATGCCTATCTGAATAAAATCAGTTATATATATATATATATATATATATATATATATATATATATATATATATATATATATGAAAATTCCTATGGACTTCAATCAGACCAAAAATTTCTTATGATTATTCTAACTAGTATTTCTGAAAAAGTATGTTGCATAGAGTTTCTCTTGTTTTTCAATCTCTGCTGCTTATGTTGACTGTTTCCAGGATTTTTTTTAATCAATGACCTTGCCAAGTCTGTATTTTCAAAGGAGAAAAACTTTTAAAAGAATAAGCATACAATTATAAAATAATTATGAAGGCAAACTACCCTAATGTTAGTCATGTGTTGATAGGGTAATCTGTAGGAAACTTGCTGGAGACAAAATCATTATTCTCTTTTTTTTTTTTTGGAGGGAGGAAGGCAAGGCAATTGGGGTTAAGCAACTTGCCCAAAGTCACACTGCTAGTAACTATCAAGTGTCTGAGCCTGGATTTGAACTCAGATCCTCCTGAATCCAGGGCCAGTACTCTAGTCATGCTGCCACCTAGCTGCCCCATAATTCTTACATTGTTCTTACATTCTGTTTTTCTCTCTCCATTTCCAGTATCAACACTTAATATCTAATCTCCTAAACAAACTTGGATAATTCAAGGTCTAAAATTTCAGATGATCCATTTATAAGTTATAATAGCAAGCAAAGAAGTACTTAGCACCTTGTTTCAGCAATTTAATTATTTAACACCTTAATTCAGTTAAAGTTTCTTTTAACCCTTGCTGATGATTATATCAAGTCTTTGTTAAGAAACAGAACTTGTGAACCCCACAGTGGGAGTAACTTGCTGATGTGACAGGAAGGGAAAGAACAGGGAGGAGTTAATGACCATATATAATGAGAAGCCCAAGCTAGGAAAGAGCAGAACTGAGAATGGGAACTTTGTGGTGGCCAGGCACTCTGTTTGTCTATTCTGTTTGTGTTGATTTTTGTTTCTGATTCTTTATACAGAAGCCCTAGGACCTTACTAGAAGCCCTAAAAGAAGATTTTCTTGTTGTCTATTTAGATAATTCCTGGAGGAGGGTTTCAGAAGTCCTGGAACTATACTGACAATTTGTGTTGAGTTCTCAGACTTTGTGGGTTTCTGTTGAATTCTCAGACTTTGTATGTGGGTCTGTGCTGATTTCATAGGCAGATAGTGAATTGATGGTGGATGATGATTTGTATGAATGTTGCTTTGGTTCTGTTAAGCTTTGTCTTCTTAGAAACAGAAACTGTGAAGGATTTGCAGTGGACTGGATGCTGTGAGTTTCAATATGGAACTAAACAAGGAGCTAGATGAGGAGCTTAGAGATGTCTGCCTGTGAATCCAGAAACTTTGAAAGACTTGAGGTGGATTGGACACTGTGAGCTTCATTATGGAACTGGACGAGGAACTGGGCAAGGAGCTGGACAAGGAGCAGGACTAGGAACCGTACAAAGAGCTTAGAGCTACCTACCTGTGAATCCAGGTGACAATTGTGTAGTTTCAGGCAGGAGCTGCACCCATGGAAGAGAATCCATGGAATTTCATAGCCAGCCTTGAGTCAAGATGGAAAGACCTCTCCTTGGTTACTTAATTATAAAACCAAGCATTAGCAGCTTTCCAGAGGACTGCTGCTGTGGACAACTTTGCAAGATTCAGATTACACAGTATAGTAAACTCTCTATTCAGTACAAACTAAGACAAAACATTCAAAGAAAATCAAGGTATAGCATTCACAATGTTACAAACTATCACTAAAATAGCCACATAGTTTTCACTAAAGTGGTAGTTTTCACTAAAGTGGTCACAGTTTTAAGCAAAGTACATTTATTTAGCCAATCACAAAGTCCTTAATTCAGTCACAAAGTACAAAAGTCAAAGTCCTCCATCGATTGGTGTGCAATTAAGTTGCAATATCATCAGTCACTACTCAGTACTCTCTTAAGGGGTGGTGGAAAGTACAAAGGCCATCCACCCCTAGGTCACAAGTAAGTTACACTTTCATCAGTCAACATTAAATACCCAAGGAGAGGTCTTTTCATATTGAATTGAGGCAGGATCTCAGCTTCCATCGTTCCTCTTCCATGGTACCAGCTACAGGCTGCACCTAATCAACTGCCACCTGAGTTCAAAGGCAGACAGCTCAGAGTTCCTTGTCCAGCTCTCCATGCAGTTGCTATTCCATATTGAAGTTCACAGTGTCTAGTCCACTTCAAGTCTTTATTCAAATAGCAGGAAACTGAGTCCCAGAACCAGGAAGTCTAAGTCATTACAGTAACCATGAAATTGGTACACGTGGTTAATGCAGTGAACACCCACATTCCCAAGCCTTCACAACAGAACAGGTCCCCTCAAACAGGGATCCTCCTCTCTCACTCACAGTAGCCCATCAGCAGAAGTTCTGGCTGGCTTGCAGAAGCTCTGCCACCACAAGTTCTCTTCTCAAAATCAAAATCATTTTCTCCAGCTCCATTCTCAAAATCAAAATCACTTTCTCCAGGCTGGGCCTCTCCTCCTCAGCCTCCATGTGGCTTACTCCAAGAAGTTCTGTCTCAGTTCTCAGTTCCCATTTCTCTTCTCAGTTCTTCTCAATTCTAAGTTCAGTCCTCAGTCCAGCAGTAGCAACCGAGCCTCCAAATGTGTATTGAGAGAAATTCTGGCCTTTCTCAACATGGGTATTAGCTCCTCCCTGCTTTGCCCCTTTCTGTTACAACAGAAAGTTCCTCCCATTGTGTGATTCACAAGTTCTGGATGGTAATACTTGATACAATCACACTTGAAACAAGGTGCTAAGTGCTTGCCAATACAATGGGATCTTCAAATTACATTACTATTACATTAATGCTGACTGAAAAGATCATGATTTACTGTGGCTTAAGGGTGGAGAATATTGTACTCTGTGGCTTGTACCTCTTAAGGATGTAAATGTTTAAAACAGACAAAGTAAATGTTTAAAACACAGAAGGCAAACAGATTTTAGGAGAAGGAAAGTGTTCAGGCTTCCACAAGAGAGCCCAAGGGGCACAAAGCTTCTGTCCCTATATTCCTGATGAATACAGATAGCTACCTCTTACTGACAGAATATGATGGCACAGATGGTCATGGGCTAACTTGCAAGCAACAGTCTCCTAAAGGTTATAAGGGATATGGGATAGAGCATGAAAATAACTAGGGAGGAGGGGGAAAAGTTAGAAAACCCCTGAGGAGGTCATTATACTTAGCTTTTCTGAAGGAAATTGTCCAGAGATTTAAATATTGTCAATAAAATGATAATGCCTACCAGAGTTGGAATTGCCTTGTTATCATTATGACAGTCCTTTCCAACTGAGACAGGGAAAAAAGGCACCTTGTTATCTAAGCCAATCTAAAGTGGGTTGGATTTATTTTAAAGTGAATAAAGAGATGGACCTGGAATTAGGAAGACCTGAGTTCAAATGGAGCCTCTCACATTTACAAATTCTGTGATCCTGGTCCAAGCCTTTTACCTTTTATACCCCAGATTCCTTAACCATATAACAGGGTTAATAATAGCATCTTTCATTGAAAGGAATGTTGTGAGGATGAGATGAAATAAAAATCAGAATGTACTTAGGCACTTAATAAATGTTTTTACTACACTTTCCCCACCATGCTTCCCAATAAGGTTTCTAGTTAATTTTTTTCTCTTTCATAGTAAACATATCCTTAAGGAAATCTTGCCACAGAAATGACATAAACATCTTTTTTATGGAACATGTCAAAGGACAATATGATTTCCCTTTTTATGATTTGGTATTATACTACACTTGTGTCCTTGTGATCTCTAGTCTCATTTCCTATGACCTTGAGAGCACATTATACTTTGCATGTATATTTATGGCAATGTAAAACAGGGCTCTTTTCTTAGAGTTTCAAATCCCCCCCTCTTCTATCTCCAACTGCTAAGAAAACTATTGAAAAGAACGGTTCTTATTAAAATGATCTATTAATTTTAGTTTTATGTTCTGTTAAACTAAGTTGGGATGGAAAGTGAAAAAATGAAGTTGCTGTGAGTTTTGAAATGCCTACATTGAAATGGAGATTTTCTCATCAGAATTGAGAGAGCTGCTTTTTTTCCCCAAAAGCTATTTGATGATGCTGAATTATTTTCTCCACAAATAAGTATTTCAAAGTCACATTTTATAACATTTGCCATAGTTTCCACCATCTCTATTTGACTTCAGGTTTATCTAGCTTTAAAAAATAAAGTTATCCAGACAATTTTATTGTATCAAATCATATACCTCTTTACTAAAGCTAAACATGAAAAATAACAGGGTTTGGGAGGCTTATAATGAAAGCTAAATAGAAAAAAGATGCACAAACAACTTCCCAGAACCTAGTGGAGCCTTTGATGAAATCCTAGCCTTAAAATGTTTTTTGTTATCTGTCCTCTTGGACTGTTAGCATGCACTTCAAAGTTATCTGATAATATAATATGAAAATGCAGAACCATCTCTTCATTTGCTTTTATAATTCTTTTGAGTTATTTGAAATTTCTACCTTTTAGAATAATTATAATATATTTTAATTGTTTTGTCTGGATTTGGGAATATTTCATTAAGGGGAACTTAGAGGTGCTTTGGGAACCATGGATAAATGCTAGAATTTTAACCAATTTCATATTTTCTATTGAATGAACTCTTTTGGAAGCATGAACACTATTTAAAAGTGTCATTATCACCTTCAGTTGTGTGAATACTGATAACATAGCTGCTTTCTAATAAATAATTCTCTTTTACACATGCACATGCACATGCTGAGGCACACACACACACACACACACACACACACACATGCACATACACGCACACTTATTCATCTTCCTTTTTGTGTGTTATCATCCCCATTAGATTGAAAGCTCATGGAGAGCAGGGATTCTCTTTCCTCCATTTTTTTGTCTTATTTCTGTCCTGAACATTTGGCATAATGCCTGGTGCACAATAGATGCTTAATAGATGTTTACTGAATTGGATTGAGAACTGAACTCTCTTCAACTATGAAATGCTATAAATATACCTACATGTGCATATATATCTAACTATATGTGTGTACATACACACATACACAGATGTGTGAATATGTATACAAACATATATATGCATGTATATATGTGTGTGGATATAGATTTGTATATATTATTACATACCTATGTACACGTATGTCTGCACAATTTTCAGTGAGATATTCTTGAGTTTTTTGTCTAATAGACAAAGCAATGTAAAAGAAAATTAGATATTTTGGAGAAGATGGCTATATGAAGCAATACCCTCTTCAAATATATCATTATATAATAACAGGTTTAACAAGTAGAATATCATGTTTTTAAAAATGTCTATAACAATAATAAAGAAAAATAATTGTGTGATTCAACATGATCTTGTCTAGATGATAGCATAGAAATGATATGACAGATAGATTTGAGCAAGCCATAAATTCAATATCAAAAATCATTGTGTAATAAAACAAAACATTAAGTAATAAAATGACCTACTCTAAAGGAAATTTTCAGAAGAGACCAAATATACAATCATATTATACACTAAAATTATAAGCCAAACTAGTAAATAGAAATTATTTATTTTCATCAGAAATTATCATATTTATTCTTGACAATAGTCAACATTTATTTGGCACTTTGGAGAATGGGTAGGTACAAATTTATGATTTAATCTATATACAGAACTCCCAGAAAAGAAACTTCTTCTACCAACATAGACTGTCAACTACTCTACAAGTTAGAATTATTAAGAAAATCTACACTGGGTCACAGAGAAGGTGAATATAACCAGGGGTGTACTGGAAGCCAGTTCTAAACAGCTGATTATTAAATTTTCAATATTAACATTTACAACCTGGAAATCAGAAAATGCTACAAATCCGGTTTTATTTGTTTGTTTTTGTTGATTATCTAACCTCAATAAAGTGATGGAGAAAATTAATAGTGTAGATTAAATGTAAACGTATCAAGAAAATATTGATTATAGCTATCACTACCTTCCTTTATCCTTCTCCTTTTTAAGCTTCCCCATTTCCTTTTACAAAGACTCAAGTCCACTCACCTTCCTGATCACCTTGCTCTAAATAATTATCCAGTTTGTCAGTTACCTTTTAAAATGTGGTACCCAGGATTTAACACATGCTCCAGATGAGATCTGATCTTGGCAATTGTGTATGGCTGGGTTTTCATCAAGTTCTAGACATTATTTCTCTTGAAGCAATTTAATATTCCACTTAATTTCTAGGGTGGTTTTTTTGGTTGTTTTTGTTTGATGGCCCATTGTTGACTCATCTTGAGTCCTACTAAATGTACTAGAAATTTTTTATATTAGTTCCATAGACACCACCAACTATTTTAGGATTCTTGTCCTAGCTACTACAAATAGGATGAAAAATTTTTAACAAATTATTTCATTTCTCCTTTGACCCAGCCATACCACTCCTAGGGTTATATCCCAAAGAGATCATAGTAGTGGGAGGAAGAACCATATGTACAAAAATATTTTTAGCAGCCCTTTTTGTGGTTGCAAAGAATTGGAAACTAAAGGGGTGCCCATCAATTGGGGAATGGCTAAACAAGTTGTGGTATATGAATGTAATGGAATTTTATTGTGCTATAAGAAACGAGGAGGTGACGGATTTTATAATTACCTGGAGAGACTTATACAAACTGATGCTGAGCGAGAAGAGTAGAATCAGAAGAAATTTGTATACAATCACAGACATACCATATCTGTGACGACCAACTATGACAGACTGGACTCTTTTCAGCAATGCAGTGATATAAGTTAATCCCGAATGACTCAAGAAAGTGAGAAATGCGCCATCCAGAGATATAACTAGAAAGAACTGAGCCTGAATCCTGATGGAAGCAAACTAAATGATCTTGTTCTTCTCATTGTTTGGTTTTACTTCTTCCTTACCATCTTTCATCCCACCTAGTACAATATGCCTTTGTAATTGGAATAATGTTTAATATGAATGCATTTGCAGACCCTATACTGTACTATATGATGTCATGAGGGGAGGGGGGAGGGAAGTAAAGGAAATTTGAAAATCAAGGAACTATGGAATTGAATCTTGTTAACTGAAACTAAACTAATAAATTAATTAAAAAAAAAAGAAAGTAACTTGAAGAGCTAAAAAGTACTAAATAAATGTTAGATTCTGTTGAGTTCAAAATAAAAAAAAATTATTTCATTTCTTTAGTTCCTTTAAAAAAATGTGCATGATGAAACAATAGTCATTTCCAAGACCTCTTTGAGACACTTCAATTTTCATCCCTATTTACTACATAAATTTTGTTGGGGTTTTTGTCTCTTTTTTTGGAGGGGGGAAGGCAGGGCAATTGGGGTTAAGTGACTTGCCCAATGTCATACAGCTAGTAGTTAAGTGTCTGAGGCCAGATTTGAACTCAGGTCCTCCTGACGAGTGCTATATTCACTATGCCACTTAACTGCCCCTACTACATAAATTTTAATATCTAAATCTCCATGTTTCCATGACGTTGTCTGTAGGTTTTAACTGATAGAAATTTAGCTACTCAATGTGGAGGTATGCCAGTAAATATTCTAGAATTTCTTTTAACATTTTAATTGAAACCACTCAAATAGATCTGTGATCGTATTGATCTGCAAGTTCCCTCCAACATGGTATAGGATCACAGATTTAAGACCAATGATTTAGAGCTTTTAAGAGACTTAAATAGATCACCAAGTACAACCTCCTCACCAGTTTTACAGATAAGGACACTGAGGCCCAAAGAGGTTAAAGGACTTACCCAGGTTAACAAGGATAGTAAATATTTGAGGCAGGATTTAAATTCAGATCTTTCTGACTTGAAATTTAGTGCTCAAGTCATTAGATTAGATTAGACTGGAATCCACGAATCCCTGTACCTATCAAACACCTCTTGTCCATGTTCTTCCATAAGTTTGTTACAAAGAACCTATTTGAGAAGTGAGAGATTTTTCTTCTACATTACAAGTATAATAGTGGTTCCCTCAGGTTATCTACCTGACATTCCATGACTTCACCAAGGGACCAGCCTTTCTTCTCTTCCTATCAGCATACCCTTAAATTCAATGTGGTTTTTTCTTATTCTTGAAAGCCCTTATTAGTTATATGTCATAGACTGCTAACTCCAAAAATGTATCTCTACATTATCTTGTGTTATATTCACTGTTAATTCTTTACTACTCTATAATAATAACAATTGAATTTTGGTATTTAAAACAGAGACTTTGTTTTCACATGAAGCCCGAGGTCATTACAAAAAGCTTCAAAAGGCAATCTAGCTTTCTCTCTTCCCATTTAATTCATTGTCCGTTAAACATACAAGTAAAACACAAACTTGAAAAAAAAATCAAGACATTAAACACCATGGTGCTGTCAAAATTCCTTGGACTACCTTTCAACAGATCTTTGGAAGGAAGAAATGAAAAGATGTTGTCTGCTTTCCTTTAAGCTAGTCAGTTCGACATTTTTTTGTATAAATGTATGCACATATGTCAATAACTATTTCTTTGTTTCCACAGCTGATTATTTAAATGAAGTGTAAGTATCTGATGGATATATGGCTACAATCCACTATTGGAACTTACACTCATCCAGACACACAATAAGCCAAAGATTTGTCACAGATTCAAATATGTCCCCATTTTGGGGGTGGAATCTCAGTTTAATTCACACATTTCAACTATTTCCATATGCGTACCATGAGGGTAGGCTATAATTTGGAGATAAGCCCAGGATTAGTCCTTGCTATAGGCCTCTAGTTAATGTGCTAAAAAAAATATTTCTGAAAGTGTAGTTAAACATCAGCTATATGCCATCTACTAATTTTTGTGAGTATAAGACAGCATAAAGAGTGCAGATGTATTTAAAATCTTACCCAAAGGCAACTCCATTTTCTCTATTAATGAGTGGTACCATACTTTAAGAATGATGTGTCATTCTGTTTTGCAAAGGTCTTTCAAAACTATCTCTAAAGAGGAATATACAAGATGGAAAATACCAGATCTAGGTCATTTAGTTAAGCAAGGTTATTTGTATAAATTTATATGTAAAAACCCAGGTAAATGGGAGATAATTTTAAACTTAAAATGTATTACATGAGTTTGTGTGTGAGGAATAAAAAGAAGTTGACAGGGAAAGAGACAATAAAGGGAAGAGAGGAGAAAATAAAGGAACACAGACAGACAGAGAAAGATGGAGTGAGAGATGGAGAGCAAGACAGAGAGTGGAGAGAGAAATGGGAAGAGATACGAAGAGATGGAGAGAGACAGAGCGAGATGGAGAAAGACAGTGGGATAGACAGACAAAAAAATAAAAATAGCTACTGAGGAAAAGAGAGACACAGAGAGTAAAAGAGAGATAAAGAGATGTGTGGAGTGGGGGGGGGGAGAGAGAGAGAGAGAGAGAGAGAGAGAGAGAGAGAGATGGAGATAGAGACAGTTCAGGGAAACAGAGTGATTGTGTTGTAATGGCTTCTCTAAATTTTCTTCCTAACTTGTTGGAGGAATCTATATAGAATGTTCCCTTTAAGACTCAATACTATTGAGATGAAGACATAAGGATTTTGTTTAATATCAATCTATTTGTCTTCTCTTACATACATTTTTCTAGCTTACTTTGCAATAATTCTTTAAACTTAGCAAATCATCAAACTTTGAAAATTGTCAAATCATTCAAATCAGAGAATCATAGAACTAGTGCTAAAAATGGACTTTAAGGTAATATAGACTCTCTCATTTTACAGATGTAGAACAGAGACCTAGAAAGGTGAAGAGAATTAACTAAGGTCACCTAGGTAATAATTGAGAGACTTGGTATTTGAACAGTGTCTTATGATTAAAAATAATGAACTCTTTCTATAGTATGATAATGATTGAAATACCAAGAAAGAATACATTTTCAATTTGAAACATAACCTCATTTATACATTATACTTATGTAAAGCCAAGCACAAGCAGCTTTCCAGAGGACTGCTCTAAGGATAGCTCTAAGGCTCTGATCACATAGTACAGTGAGTTCTCTATTTATTCATCAGTAAACTAAAGCAAAACATTCACAGAAACCAAAGTACAGCATGCACAGTATTATAACAGTTTATCATTAAATAGTTTTCGGGGTGGCTAGGTGGCGCAGTGAGTAAGAGCACCGGCCTTGGAGTTGTGATGACCCGAGATCGAAACCGGCCTCAGAAAATGAGCACCCACACATAAATAATGACTAGCCATGTAACCTTGAGCAAGTTACATAACCCCAATTGCTTTAAAAAGTTTTCACCAAAGTGGCCACATAGTTTTAAACAAAAGATGTCATTCAGGAAGTCCTTAACTCAGTCATCCTTAAGGAGCAAGCCTCCTTAAGAGACACAAAGTACAAAGGTCAAAATTCTCCATCCATAGGCACATTGTCTTAATCTCTCAGTCAAAAGTCCTTTCTTCTCGAATGGAGATGTTTCTAATCATCCTTAACTCAATCAGCTGTTTGCCCCTTGGGCTCCCTTGTGGAAGCTTGAACACTTTCCTTCTCCCAAAATCTGTTTGTCTTCCATGTTTTAAACATTTACTTTGTCTCTGTAAATGGTGTTAAACACAGGCCTTTACTGTCTCTGTGTACTTTTCGAAAACAAAGTTAAGGGGGAGGTAATTGATGAGGGTCTTTCTCTGGAGAGACTGGTGTGTTTTGGTTGTTTGTAGTTTTTAGTGTTCTAGCTCTGACTGGGGGCTCAGATGTTCAGATATGAGTGTGTGTGTGGGGGGGAGAAATAGAGGGGGAGAGAGAGAGAGGAGCAATTTAAATGAGTGTTGGATATACATAAAATGTAGTGGGGGTTAGGTAGGGAATACTTTTGTCTGAAAAGTTATAGGGATTTGTGAGCTGGGCAGTAGGGGAGGAAACTGGTATATTCTACCCAGGGCAGAGTGAGAGTTGAATTGATAGTGGTTCATGGTTCTATAGCTGGAAAGGAAGGTGACATAGTGGTGCACACATGTAACAGCTAGATAGTGAAAGAAAATTCTTTTTTTTTTGAGGGGGGAGAGGTAGGGCAATTGGGGTTAAGTGACTTGCACAAGGTCACAGGCTAGTTTTTGTGTTAAATGTCTGAGGCTGACTTGAGGGCAGGTGCTTTATTACTGTGCCACCTAGCCAACCCAGTGGAAGGGAATTTTGAAGAGTGGTCACTGAAGTGAAGTACAATGATTGGATATTTCTTGTAACAGTAATACAGGAAAGCCAATCATCAATTAGGACAGTAGGGCCCCAGTGAAGTTTTTCTAGGTGAATGAAGCTATGGAAGAGATGTCTAGAAATGTGAGGGGTAAAGGGAAGGCAGGCTCAGAGGAGAACTCTTTGTTTAGACTGCCATTTAAAATCTAATATTTCATGCAGAGAAAGATTAACCAATGGAATCAAATAGAGAAATATGCCCCATTATTAGTTTCAGTGGACATATAATTAAGTGTTAGCTTTATGCTGAGTTTTTGTATTAGTCAAGTAAATAAACATTTATTAAGTACATGCACATGCATATACATATATACTTTTATATGTATATACACATTATATATATATATATGTGTGTGTGTGTGTGTGTGTGTGTGTGTGTGTGTGTGTGTGTGTGTACAGGTATACATTGTACACATATACAGACAATGAACTAAACTCTGAGGATATGAAGAAAGGAAAAAAAAGATATTCCTTACTCTAAAGACTCACAATTTAATGGGGGAAGAGAACATGCAAACAATATTGTACAAACAACATATAGACTGGATAAATTGGAGATGATCCCAGAGGGAAATCGCTAACTATTAGTGGGATCATGAAAGCCTTCTTGCAGAAGATTGGATTCTAGATAAGATTTGAAGGATTCAAGGAGATCCAGTGGAGGGAAATAAAGATGGAAAAGAATTCCAGTCATGGATGGTTGGGACATCCAGTGAAAATGCTCAGAGTTGAGAGAAAATTAATCAACCAATAAATGTTATTAAAAACCTACTATGTGCCAGGCACTGTGCTAAGTTCTGGGGATTCAAAAAGACAGAAAAGATAGTCCCTACCCTCAGGGAGCTTACAATTATAAGGCAATATCATACCTATTATTTGTATAGTAATTATTGTATGCCAGATACTGTGCTAAACATTTTTACAAATATTATCTCATTTGATTCTTGCAACAACCCTGGATGGCAAATGCTATTATTATCCCCATTTTAGAGGGGAAGGCAAACAGTGATTAAATGAACAGGGTCACAGAACTAGCTAATGTCTAAAGTGAGATTTGAACTCTTTAAACTTGCTCTATGCGTTATCTTCCTCTTTTCGCCCTTGTTTCCTCTCCTTACACTCATACAAGACCTTTCAGATACTAATCTTTTTTTTTATCTTTAAATAAAAGGAAAA
The DNA here is from genome assembly GCA_011680675.1 of Gymnobelideus leadbeateri. NCBI lineage: Eukaryota > Metazoa > Chordata > Mammalia > Diprotodontia > Petauridae > Gymnobelideus > Gymnobelideus leadbeateri. The sequence continues at coordinate 218,939 of WOXC01009258.1, read as the reverse complement.
ATAAAACCTTCCCCTTATGTCACTATCCATAGCCTCAAGCTATCATCCTCTGTCTCTCATTTTTCATCAGGTCCAGATTTTAACTCATTTCATAGATCAGAAGCCAGGTCCAGAAATCTCAACTGAATTGTCTAAGATCATAGAACTAATAAGTAGTAGTCAGGATGAGATTATGATTTGTCTGGTGCCCATCTATAAAATGAAGGTAAGTCTGTTCCAACTTCCAGTCTAGGAGTGGGTGAGGATCTAACTGGCAACATGATCAATGTGAACACTCTTTCAAAAGCACAAAGTCTTTCATAGATATAAATCACTATCAATTATGTAATAGTCCTTTGCTGGGCCCTTCTAGGGGAAGCTTCATGCTGAAATGAAAGGAACAGTGGCCTAGCAGTTCATCATGATGGCACTTGATAGAAAGCATAATGGTCTTTTTAGTTTACAGTTTCACATATCCAGAACAGGAAGGAACTTTAACAGGAAACTATTTCAACCAACATATTTTACAGGCAAGGAACATGATGAGATGTGCCAGATATTCAGATATTAATTAGAAGATGTAGGGTTTAAAATGAACTGCTCTATCTCTAAATCCAATACTCTTTCTACTTAAAAATAGCCTCTATGATATTCATTTATCATTTAAAGACCCAATAAATAGTTGTTTGTGTCATAAAGTTTCTAAAACAAGAGAGTACTTGTGGGGTGGAAATTAGGGATTGATTGAAAGTAATAAATCATATTTGTCATGTTTTAGCATATTGTTCTCAAGTTTTAAATTGAAAGTGTTAATTACATGAACTTTAGATGCTTCTGCATATTTGCTTTCTCCTTCATTATTTCAGTAACTATATTAGGTACGTCCATTATTAACCTCCATGAAAACTTGCAAAATTAAGTAACTCTGCAATTGTGAGAGTCACTTGGCCCCGCTGTTCCTCAGTTTCCTCCTCTAAAATGAAGGCAATAATGTCTGCATTAACTAGTAGATTTGTTGTGAGAAAAACTCATCACCAGCTTTAAGGTGCCAAATGAAATGATGATGATGATGATGATGATGATGATGATGGCTATCATCATCATCATAGAATATACCATACTGAAATATACCAAACCAAGATAAAATAATGAAACCGACTGAAATAATACCTCTGTGACCTTGGACAATTTACTCAGCCTCTATTTCATCATGAGGGGATTCACCTAGATGACCTCTAGTAACTCTTCCAGCTCTAAATCTGTGCTAGTATGGTCCTTGACATATTTTTACCTATTATTCTGAAGCTTAAAGAGATACTGCAAAATAGCAGGCACTAAGTTAGGAGTTCATTTTTGTGGAATACAATTTAATTGACATTGTTACTCTTCAGCTACGTTTTTATTGTTATTTTTTTTTTATTTGGAGCCTCCTTGAAAATAAATATTCTATTATCATCCATCATGCAATCTAATATTTTTTAAATGTGAGTTGCACTCATTTGAACGAGTGCATTGATGGTTCCTGATTCTCACTTTAGATTAGTTACCTACAATCTTCACCACTAAAGAAAGAATATTTCTCTTTACAATCAAAATGAAAGTTGTTGCTATATCCAAATATTTGGGGTAGAAAATAGATGTTAAGATGTCTCCCTTGCTAATAGCACCACCGCCTCACCACCCACCCTGGAGGTGTTTATAATATGTATCTCTAAGCCTACAGCCCACCATCAACAAGTTTAGTAGAGTAATTACTTGTTAAGTTCCCTTATACCAAGAAAAATCCAATGTTGAGTCAGTATGGACCTGATGGAAGAGGAGCTGATTATCTTAAAAGCAAAAGCAATGTTATAGCTCACCATTGTCAGAATGGTATGCTTCCTTAAGAACACTAAATTGTGCAATCCATTTTATGGCTGATTAAATTCTATTTATTTCACTTGCAGATAGCTATTTTGAATAGAGTATAACTTGTGTGAAACCGTTTTATGGATGCTGGGCTTCAGATCTTGAGCAGGAATTACATTTTTGGATGGATGAAAGAATATCATTTATTATTACTCATCTAATTAGCAAACCTCAGTTGGCAAGAAAGGTGCTGCTCTAATATTGTCAGAGTTCAGTATTTTGAGCAACTAGTTAATATCTATACATCCTCTCTTTTTTTTATTAAAGTGACACAAGCAGGGGAGAGAGCCACCAACCCGATCCAACAAATTGTTTCACACGTAAGTTAAATTTCAAAGATGAAATTTCTAATTAGTGATTGGTTTTGGATAAGATGATTTTAAAAATCTGATTTAATATTAAAATATTTAATATAAAAATAATAAAATCTGATTTTGGATAAGATGGTTTTAAAAAGTCTGATAATTCAACAAGAATTTATTAAATGCTAGCTGTTTCAGAGACTACAATAGGTGGGGGAAGTATAGAGACAAAAATGTCTGTCACTGACCTCAAGGGTCTTGTCTTTTTATCTTATTTTATGATCCTTCTATCTAATTATCTTCTTAAATCACATCAGATATTAGTAAGTAGTTCTACAATGTACCCATATAAACTTATTGAATGATAGAATTTTGGACCTGGAAGCAACATCCTCATTTTACAGATGAAGAAACTGAGTCGCATATGAAAATTAGCCTCTTCTTGTTTTAGATATTTAGATACTTTGTGACCCACAGGATTTTCTTTCTCTTTCCTTTTTTTGAACTAGCACAAAATAACCTCAGTTTCCTTAACCTAGGTTTAAAAATCAGAGGGGTGGCTAGGTGGCGCAGTGAATAGAGCACCGGCCCTGGAATCAGAAGGACCTGAGTTCGGAGCCGGCCTCCGACACTTAATCCACACAAACAAAAAAACATCTGTGTAACCTTGGGCAAGTTACTTAACCCCAATTGCCCTAAAGGGGCGTCTAGGTGGCGCAGTGAGTAAGAGCTCCAGCCTCAGAGTTGGGATGACCCGAGATCAGATCCGGCCTCAGAAAATGAGCACCCACGCATAAATAATGACTAGCCGTGTAACCTTGAGCAAGTTACTTAACCCCAATTGCTTTAAAAAAAAAATCAGGGCACATAGAATTTAACAACTTTATGAATCCAGTAAATTTCAGGCATTTGTCTTTACTGGGAATTTTATGTCCCTCTGTCTTTTCTTTAAGACTGTTCCATGATTTTGTAGGCACTTTAAATAATGAGACTTAATTATCTATTTCAGATTTAGGATTTGCAGCACACCAGGTATAATTTTTTTTCAAGATGTAGACACAAATTATTTAGAGGGTAAATGACAGGGATTATAACTAATGTAAGTGCAATGTGGCCTGTGCCTGCAATGACCTTGCCTCTGTCATGGGATAATGTGTGCCAGTCATCTCAGTGAGGGAAACAGTGTCTAACATTTCTAAAGGTTCTTAATGCAATAAAATGGATCATAAAATATTAGAGTTAAATTTGCTACGTCAAGCTTCATGGGCTGACATTAAGTGGAATTTATTGAGTTGAATGGGCATTGGCTAAGTCCCTTGCCAAATCATTTGAGACACGTTTGGCCTTGGGGAGAGAGTTCCAGATTAGGGCAGGCTTAAGAGCTCCACTTTGGTTCATAAAAGATGTGAGAAATTTGGCATTATCGAGTTGCTCCCTGATCCATAGTGGCTTCAGGAAACAAAAGGATTTCTGAGGTTTAGACAAATGTTCAGTGAAGAAAAACTTACGTCAAGGTAGGAGAAGCCATTGACCAATGTTTGATTAGCCAAAACTAGCTGATTATATCTGCATTTCTCATCATGTCTGTGTGTCTGTGTGTGTGTGTGTATACAGAGAGATATACACATATATGTATATATGTGAAGCTATGTAGATATTTGATATGTGTCTATGTGTGCATTATTTTTCCTCTCCCCCTCTGACTCTTCCAATAACCCCCCTAAGGGAAAAGTCTTGAGGGGTTTATCTTTGTGAAGCAGCTTCAGAAGGCAGCAGTTGACTCACAACCAAACTGAAGTGCTGATAGCATCTTTGTAAATCTTTCAGAATGATATGCAGAGTGTTAGCAACAGTGAAGTCAGCAGGGTGATGCAAAAAAAAAAAAAAAAAAAAAGGAAGAAGAAGAGCCACTATGAATTCCTTGTTACAGTGTGGTAATATAGCCAGGGGGTTTGGGGGTGTGGGGTCATTTTATCACATATTTCGGCAAGATTGAGATACCTTTCTTCTACTTTATGAAGACACATTTTGGGGAGTATGGCTTAAAATATAGTTTTCTTTAACACTGCAGACATCTCCCCTTTTTTTCTTTCCATATTAAGTTAATACAATGTCATTTAGGAAACAATTAGAAGTTTCCATGTATAAACTCTTAAAAAAAATAGATAGTATATCTGTAAATTCTAGAATGGGGAGGTGGGAACCTGCAACCCCAACACCACATGTGGCCCTCTAGGTCCTCAAGTGCAGCCCTTTGACTGAATCCATATTTCACAGAACAAATCCCATTAATTAAAGGATTTATCCTCTAAAACTTGGATTTAATCAAAAGGTCCCACCCAAGACCTAGAAGGCCACATATGGCCTTGAGGTCAAAGGTTCCCCACTCCTATTTTAGAATATTTGGTCAGGAGAAAATCTTGAGATATTCTTGTTTTTATCTAAGCTTCCCCTCTCTGGGCATCAGCCAATCTCCCTATAAAATACAGGAATTGGACTAGATAAATTCTAAGGATCCTCCCAAATATAAAAATCTATGTTCTAATGATTCTAAGTGTGCTATGGACCAGGTATCCCTCTGCAGGCCCCCGTCCACAGAAAGTAACACTTCTGAACTTTTATGGGAAAGTTACTATATTTTTATGAATGGTAGCATTTTATATTATTTCAAATGGAACAGCAGGAAAAGTAAGAAATAATTAGTTTGGGTTCCCATCTACCTCTTCTATGTTGTTATTTTATACCTCCCCAGGAACTATTGCCCTAAGTCCATTCTCTGACTGTCCAAAGAAAGTGCTCCCATGTCCATTTTCAAAATGTCCTAAATTTCTCTGCATCAGATTTTCCATTTACTCAATTTGACTGACCTCATCTAGGAGTTAGGAGGAATATCAAATAATTAAAACAGCAATAATACGCCCTAAACTGGGAATAAATTAAGATAGAGGTGTTAAGGGGCTCATTGCTTTCCAACATTCCCAAGTGAGGCCTGGACTAGGTTAAACTATTATTGGGAAATATATAAAAAATTAAATAAAAAAACCAATAGAACATAGATAATATTAAAAATGTGGTTTTCTTGGTTAATTTTTACTGCTTTAGTAGTACTCTTTCTTATTTCAGCTTGTCACCACTGAACCATTAATTTTTCCTGAAGTTTCAAATAGCTACTTAGTCAAAAATTAACCTTCAATTTCTGGAATGTTTATATGGAAGGTATTTTTGAGTGAGGACACAAAGATATCCTTCTTACTAAGACCCATCCTTACCAATTATATGAGAGAAAAATAAAATGCAGTCACTTGGCACCTCGTTTCTAAAAGGTCTTGACTTCTGATATCAGCATTTTTGACAAAGGTTTGTATGATTTATTAAAGGTAAAAGATAATACTGCAAAAAAAGACAAAATAGCCACCTCTGTAGTCCATCCCAAACCTGTTTCTCCTTATAATCTTTTTCATTCTCTCATCTGTCTTCATTACAAACCCAAATATTTGTGTAATACTAATGTATATATTAAGAGAACTATATGTAGAAACTCTATACCATTAAGGACCCTGTGGATAAAGAGACTTAAGTTTAAGAGAGAGAGCATCTCTAGCCATCTGACTTTGACTCACATCTCTGTACTTTCTAGCCAAGAGAAACAGTTAAAGTTAAACAGAAGCCAAAAGACAGTGGGTCTTCAAATTTATCCATATCTTCTGAAGGCATGGTTAAGATAGGATGACTCAACTACATGAATAAATAGAAATAATTGAGGAATATCTGATTTTAATTCCAAACTTATACCAGAAGAGTTAGACCAATTCATAATTCCATCAAGTATTCCTGTCTATTTATACCTCCTTCAAAAATTATTTGTTTTTTTTATTTAAACAAATGCTTTATTAACTCCTGTTTTACATCACTCATTTACGCCAGATTTTGAGTTGCAATTTTTTTCCCCGTTTTTCCCCTACCCACCTTCCCAGAATAGCAGTCCCACAAGATATCGCTTCCTCCATCCTGCTCTCTCCCATATCTTCTCCCTTACCCCCTTCAACTTTTCCATTAGAGCAAGGTGAATCTCTGTGCCCCAATGCCTGTACATCTTATCTCCCAATTACATGCAAAAGAGTATTAATAATAGTATTTATATATATTTGAAACATTTAATTTTAAGACCTCGAATTTCAGATCCATTCCCTTCCTCCCTTATCACCCATTCCCTCTGGGAAGATAAGTAATTCAGTGTGCGTTGTACATGTATAATTATGCAAACTATTACCATAGTAGATATATTGTACAAGGCTGCTTATAATTTCCTCCCACCCATCCCACCCCCCACCTGGTCCATTCCCTACTTGATCCTGTCCCTCTTCTATACTGGGTACTTCCAACCTCCCCTCAACCCAAGAATGCCCTCCCATCCATCATCCCTCCTCTCATCCCCCTTCCCCCTATTCTGCTGCAGGTTGAGATATCCCATTTAGTGTGTATGTCATTCTCTCCCTGAACCAAATTCAATGAGAATGTGGTTTTGCCTTTTTGCCTTCCTATTCTTTCCCTCCTCTGCAGCCACTTCCCCTTGCTTCTTCTACATGAAATAGTTTACCCTACCCTGTCTCTCCCCATCTGCTCTTGCCACTTTCCTCTCTCACCTCATAATTTCATCCCTTGAGGATTCTCCCTTCCCAACAAATTCAACTTATGCCCTCTATCCATGTATAACTGTAAACATATATACCCACATTCACATATGTATTCATGTGACCATATACACTTCTTCCATTATTTTCATACTGAGAAAAGTTTCATCAGTCACAGTTATTATTTTTCCATGTAGGAATGTAAATAGTTTAACTTTGGTAAGTTCCTTTCGATTTCTTTTCCCTGATTACCTTCTCAGTTATCTCTTGCTTCTTGTGTCTGGATATCAAATTTTCTAGTCAACTCTGGTTTTTTCCTCAAGAATGCTTGAAAGTCCTCTATTCCACTGAATGACCATATTTTCCCCTGAAACAAAATACTCAGTTTTGCTGGGTAGGTGACCCTTGGGTTCAGTCCCACCTCTTTTGCCCTCTGGAATATCATATTCCATGCCCATCTATCCCTCAGTGTAGAAGCTGCCAGGTCCTGGGTTATTCTGATTGTGTTTCCACAATATTGAAATTGTTTCTTCCCGGCTGCTTGTAGTATTTTCTCCTTGATCCGGGAATTCTAGAACCTGGCTATAATATTCCTGGGAGTTTTCTTTTTGGGATCTTTTTCAGGAGGTGATCAGTGGATTCTTTCAACCTCTATTTTGCCCTCTGGGTCTAAAACATCAGGCCAATTTTCCTTAAGAATTTCTTGAAGGGTGATTTCTAGGTTCTTTCTTTGATCATGGCTTTCAGGTAGTCCAATAATTGTTAAATTATCTCTCCTGGATCTATTTTCCAAGTCAGTGGTTTTTCCCCTGAGATATTTCACATTGCCTTCTATTCTTTCATTTGCTTAGATCTGTTTAACAGCATCTTGATTTCTCATAAAGTCACTAGCTTCCATTTACTCCAGTCTAACTCTGAAGGAATGAATCTCCTCAGTGAGCTTTTGAGATTCTTTTTCCATCTGGCAAATTCAGCTTTTTAAGGCATTCTTCTCCTCATTGCCCTTTTGAGCCTCCTTTGCCGTTTGAGTCAGTCTATTTTTAAGGTGTTGTTTTCCTCAGTCAGGCTGTTGACCCTCATTTCATACTTTTCCTGCATTCTTCTCATTTCTCTTCCCAATTTTCCTCCACTTCTCTTATTTGATTTTTAAAGTCCTTCTTAAGGTCCTCTATGGCCTGTAATCCGCTCATATTTTCCTTTGGTGCTTTTGAAGCAGGATTTCTGACCTCACAGTCCTCTGACTGTTCTGTGCTTCGATCCTCTTTATCCCCAACATAGGAGTCTAATGTTTCATTTTTCTGTTTATTTTGTTTCCTTTGCCTTGGTATGATGCCACTTAATTACTGACTTTTGGGCTTGTTGCCACAGTAGAAATCTGCCAAAAGACAGGGGACCTTTGTCCTGAATATGTAGGGGGACAACTTCCGTTTCTGGCAAGCTGGACCTCCCCATGACCTCCCACCCAGATCCCAATCCAGATCTAAGGAGGTTAAAGCAAGAGCAATTACCCCCACGAGGCTGATCACTGGATCGCCTTACAGTTCACAGGCCAGGAGCTGTAGCCACCACTGAAGACTGCAAAATGGCGTGGCTCCTCAGTGGCTTCTAGCCCCAAGGGGAGGAAGCCTACATGTTCCCCAAATACTGGTCCCGAAGTCCATAGGGCACTAACCTCTCACTTTTTCCTAGGCATGTCTATGTTGACCATTCTGGAATCTCTATAGCTGCTGGTCTTCTAGGGTCCCTCCAGCCAGCTGTTGGCATGCCTGCCCTGGGGCTAAAACCGCAGGACCTGGGTTCAGCTCTCTGTGTGGTGTGCTGCCGGGTCCCAGAGCGCTGTGCTGGCCCTCCCTGCAGGCAGCTGGGCTGTCCTCAGTGTGAGGTTAGCTTCTCTGTGTTGTTCTTTGGGTGCTGGGGCTCCAGAAGTTGTTCAGAGTCCCCTTTTACATAGTTTGGAGGTAATCTGGGGGGAGAGAGCCTTGGAGTTGCTGTTTCTACTCTGCCATCTTGGCTCCACCCCCTCAAAAATTATTTCTAAGTTGGTTTTTTTTTTCATCTTTTCTAATTTGTTCCACATTACATGAAAATCCAGAGTTTTAATTCGTGTATTTTTATTAGTCATTTGGAGCGTATGCTAAATGATCACTTATAGTTTGAAACTTTTTTGGGTTTGCTCATATTCTTTGATCATTTATTAGAATAGTTCTTGATACAATTTATTTGGAATTTCCTATTCCAATACTCTTTTATCAGTGATATTTGATGCAAGTATTTTTTCCACTACGCACTTGCTCATTTTTTTAAATTTTCAGTGATTTTATTTTTTTTAATTGCTTCTAAATTTCAAACTAGTTGTCTGACCCTTCCCCCACCTCTTGTCGTCTCTAGGCTAAAAAGTTCCTGAAACTGCTGCTGCAGAAGTGGCTGCTACAGCCACCTCCAAGTTCCCCCACATTATGCTCCAGGGTGGCCCTTAGCATTTTAGTGTCACAGATCTCTCCTGCTGGTCTCCTAAATTGTCTTAGGCTGGGAAAATATCTCATTTTGTTGAATCTGCCATTCCAAAATTTTATTTGAGGTTTTATGTTAAAGTTGTTTAGAGTGGAATGTTGAGAAATTTCAGCTGGGTTGTTGCTTATACTCTACCATCTTGGCTCTGCTGAGTTTAAATAGACTTCTTATCATCAATCACTTCCTTCTGTGACTCCATGGAAATTCTTTCATTCCCTAACTCCTGCAGATGATTCTCTTTAACTTCATCTCACAGGGATAAAGAGGCACAGATTGGATGAAATCTGTGCCTCTAGAGGGTCGATTGAGATTAATTGATATCAATTATCCCATTGAGATATTGGGGTTGCAAAACTCTGAGGCCCTATAATTTGGGTTTATTATGAAACTAGAAACCTAAAAATACAATTAACAAGCAGAACGTCCTCTTTTGAGACTTAGGCTGAGAAGGGGGTATATATTATAATTAGGAGAACCAAGATTAATGTGATTCTGAGGTGCTCTTTAGATATTTATTTTTCTGCAAGTATTACCGTGTGTTGGGTTTTTTCCATATTTCTTTTCCTTCCATGAGTTTTTTCTTTTTTTTTGTTTTTTTTTAAACAAATGCTGTATTAACTTCTGTTTTACATCATTCATTTCCGCCAGATTTTGAGTTACAATCATTTTTCCCCCATTATTCCCCTACCCAACCTCCCAGAATAGTAGTCCCACAAGATATCACTTCCTCCAATCTGCTCTCTCCCATACCTTCTCCCATACCCCCATCGACTTTTCCATTAGAGGAAGGTGAATCTTTGTGTCCCAATGCCTGCACATCTTATCTCCCTATTACAAGCGAAAGAGTATTAATAATAGTATTTATATATATTTGAAACATTTAATGTTATGACCTCGAATTTCAGATCCATTTCCTTCCTCCCTTGTCACCCATTCCTTCTTGGGAGATAAGTAATTCAGTATATGTTGTACATGTCTAGCTATGCAAGACATTATCATAGTAGATATATTGTACAAGGCTGCTTATAATTCCCTCCCACTCATCCCACACCCCACCTGGTCCATTCCCTACATGATCCTGTCCCTCTTCTATAGTGGGTACTTCCAACCTCCCCACCCCCCAAGGATGCCCTCCCATCCATCATCCCTCCTCTCATCCCCCTTCCCCCTATCCTGCTTCAGGTTGAGATATCCCATTTAGTATGTATGTCATTTTCTTCCTGAACCAAATTCAATGTGAATGTGGTTTTGCCTTTTTAGCCTTCCTTATTCTACCCCTCCTTTGCAACCACTTCCCCTTGCTTCTACTACATGGGATAGTTTACCCTACCCTGTCTCTCCCCATCTCCTCTTGCCACTTTCCTTTCTCACCTCATAATTTCATCCCTTGAGTATTCTCCCTTCCCAACAAATTCAACCTATGCCCTCTATCTATATAACTGTAACCATATACACACACAATCACATATGTATTCATATGACCACACCCCCTTCTTCCATTATTTTCATAGTGAGAAAGATATCATCAGTCCCAGTTATTGCTTTTCCATATAGGAATGTAAATAGTTCAAATTTGATAAGTTTCTTTTGATTTCTTTTCCCTGATTACCTTCTCAGGCGTCTCTTCCTTCTGGTGTCTGGATGTCAAATTTTCTATTCAACTCTGGTTTTTTCCTCAAAAATGCTTGAAAGTCCTCTATTCCACTGAATGACCATATTTTCCCCTGAAACAAAATACTCAGTTTTGCTGGGTAGGTGACCCTTGGGTTCATTCCCAGCTCTTTTGCCCTCTGGAATATCATATTCCATGCCCTTCGATCCCTCAGTGTAGAAGCTGCCAGGTCCTGGGCTATTCTGATTGTGTTTCCACAATATTGAAATTGTTTCTTCCTGGCTGCTTGTAGTATTTTCTCCTTGATCTGGGGATTCTGGAACCTGGCTATAATGTTTCTGGGAGTTTTCTTTTTGGGATCTTTTTCAGGAGGTGATCGGTGGATTCTTTCAACCTCTATTTTGCCCTCTGGATCTAAAACATCAGGGCAGTTTTCCTTGAGAATTTCTTGAAGGGTGATTTCTAGGTTCTTTCCTTGATCATGGCTTTCAGGTAGTCCAATAATTTTTAAATTGTCTCTCCTGGATCTATTTTCCAGGTCAGTGGTTTTTCCCATGAGATATTTCACATTGCCTTCTAATCTTTCGTTTGTTTGGATCTGCTTAACAACATCTTGATTTCTCATAAAGTCACTAGCTTCCATTTGCTCCAGTCTAACTCTGAAGGAGTGAATCTCCTCAGTGAACTTTTGAGATTCTTTTTCCATCTTGCAGATTTGACTTTTTAAGGCATTCTTCTCCTCATTGCCCTTTTGGGCCTCCTTTGCCATTTGAGCTAGTCTATTTTTTAAGGTGTTGTTTTCCTCAGTCAGGCTGTTGATCCTCATTTCATACTTTTCCTGCATCCTTCTCATTTCTCTTTCCAATTTTTCCTCCACTTCTCTTATTTGATTTTTAAAGTCCTTCTTAAGGTCCTCTATGGCCTGCAACCCACTCATGTTTTCCCCTGGGGCTTTTGGAGCAGGACTTCTGACCTCACAGTCCTTTTCCCGCTCTATGCCCCCAAAATAGGAGTCTAGGGTTGCATTTTTCTGTTTCCTTTGCCTTGGCATGTTGCCACTTAATTGCTTGACTTTTGGGCTTGTTGCCACACTATGGCTTTAAGGCCAGATAGAGGAATTTTCGTCCCGAACGTGTGGGGGGCAACTTCCGTTTCTGGCAAGCTGTAAACCCACCCACAACTTCCACCCTAGATCACAATCCAGATCCAGGGAGGTTAAAGCAAGAGCGATTACCCCCCAAGACTGATCGCTGGATCTCCCCACGATTTGTAGGCTGGGAGCCAGAGCTGCCTCTGAAAACTACAAAATGGCGTGTCTCCTCAGCGGCTTCTAGCCCCAGGGGAGGGAGCTGACGCATTCCCCAAATACAGGTCCCAAAGTCCATAGGACACTAACCTCTTACTTTGTCCTAGGCATGTCTATGTTGATAATTCTGGAGTCTCCACAGCTCCTGGTGTTCTGGGGTTCCTCCAGCCAGCTGCTGGCCCTGCGGCCCTGGGGCTAAAACCTCGGCTCAAGGGGACCTGGGCTCGGCTCGGCTCGGCTTCTGTGCTCTGCGCTCTGCACGCTGCCGTCTCCCAGACCTCTGCGCTGGTCCTTCCTGCAGGGCTGCTGGGCTGTCCTCAGCGGGAGGTTAGCTTCTCTGTTTCGTTCTGTGGGTGCTGGGGCTCCAGAAGTTGTTCACAGTCCTTTTTTACATAGTTTGTGGGGAATCTGGGGGCAGAGAGGCTTGGAAGAGCTGTTTCTATTCCGCCATCTTGGATCTGCCCCCCCCCATGAGTTTTTTTTTTTTTCCTTCTCAATGGGAATGTTTGTTTGTTTGTTTTCTTCATGGGGTTTCTTGCAAGGTTGTATAGGGGAAGCTATACTATAGGTTATTCCCCAGTCTGCCATGTTCCCAGGATTCTGGGTATTTATTTTCTAATCTTTAAAATAAAATTACTTGTATTTGTCATTTCTCTATATATCATTTATATAGAGATGTAAAACTAGTTGTCAGATTAGTGCCATGATGCCAGTCACATGATTCACAAGTTCACTTTCAAATGATCATAAACTTGAGTTGCAGTTACATGTTCAGTAAGAAAAGGAAAACAGAAAATTTCCTTCCATATTTGATTGTACCACAATGACCTAAGAGATGGCAATTTTTATTTTTTTTATAAAATTTAAAAGAACATTGCCTCAAACTTTTCAAAGAGGTGATTGATGGAAGTCTTATCTTTTTTGAGTACAGGTCAGTTACTATGTCTGAAATTCTATAATATAATCATAAATACATTTTGTGATCTCAATTCACTGCTATATCAGACCACAATGTTTTAAATATTCATCAACTGTTGTGTTGTGAATTAGTTTGGGAAGTTGGGAGCACAACAGAATAGATATGCCAAGAGTTATTTCCAACTGGTTATAATGTTGCCAATACCAATTGGAAAAGCCACATCTGCCTACTTAAGGCCCTTGTTATCTGACTACCTCAATAGGAATGAAAATATTTTTTTGTTTTTCATTCACTTCCATTTTTCCTCACAGTTTTCCTTCTTAGGCCACTCAAGCCACCAAAGCGCTTGCAAGTAATCATTTTAAGAAAATATAAGATATCAGAAAATAGGATTCAAGAGTGAAGAAACTAGCACAATTTGACAAAAACTGCTGGGAAAACTGGAATACAGTATGGCAGAAACTGGGCATAGACCGTTATCTAACACCATATACCAAAATCAAGTCCAAATGGGTGCATGATCTAGGTGTAAAGGATGATACTGTAAGCAATTTGGGAAAGCAAGGAATAGTTTACCTGACAGATCGGTGGAGAGGGGAAGACTTTAGGACCAAATAAGAAAAGCCAATGTAACCAAGATCAAGAGGGCGGTGGGAAACTGGGAAATAATTTTTACAACTTGTGTCTCTGATAAAGGACTCATCTCTAAAATTTATAGAGAATTGAGCCAAATCTATATGTAAACAAGTCATTCCCCAATTGATAAGTGGTCAAAGGATATGAACAGGAAGTTTTCAGAGAAAGAAATTAAAGATATCTATAAGCATATGAAGAAATGCTCTAAATCACTATTAATTAGAGAAATGCAAATCAAAACAACACTGAGATACCACATCCCTCCAGTCCGATTGGCTAAGATGACAAAACAAGAAAGTGACAAATGCTGGAGAGGATGTGGACAAATTGGAATACATACATACTAATACATTGCTGGTGGAGTTGTGAACTTATCCAACCATTCTGGAGAGCAATCTGGAATTATGCCCAAAGGATTATAAATAATTTCATACCCTTTGACCCAGCCATACCACTTCTAGGGTTATATCCCAAAGAGACCATAGAAGTGGGAGGAAGACCCATATGTACAAAAATATTTTTAGCAGCCCTTTTTGTGGTTGCAAAGAATTGGAAACTAAAGGGGTACCCATCAATTGGGGAATGGCTAAACAAGTTGTGGTATATGAATGTAATGGAATATTATTGTGCTATAAGAAACGAAGAGGTGACAGATTTCATAATTACCTGGAGAGACTTATACAAACTGATGCTAAGCGAGAAGAGTAGAATCAGAAGAAATTTGTATACAATCACAGACATACCATATCTGTGATGACCAACTATGACAGACTGGACTCTTTTCAGCAATGCAGTGATATAAGTTAATCCCGAAAGACTCAAGAAAGTGAGAAATGCACCATCCCGAGATATAACTAGAAAGAACTGAGCCTGAATCCTGATGGAAGCAAACTAAATGATCTTGTTCTTTTCATTGTTTGGTTTTATTTCTTCCTTACCATCTTTCATCCCACCTAGTACAATACACCTTTGTAATTGGAATAATGTCTAATATGAATGCATTTGCAGATCCTATACTGGACTATATGCTGTCATGTGGGGAGGCGGGAGGGAAGTAAAGGAAATTTGAAAATCAAGGAAGTATGGAATTGAATCTTGTTAACTGAAACTAAACTAATAAATTAATTTTTAAAAAAGGAGTGAAGAAACTAGGGAAGAATTATTTCAATCAAGATGTTACTCAGTGATGTGTCTTGTGACCTAAAAGAAAACAATTCTTATGTATAAATTAATCTAGCATTACGTCCATATTTCAAAGAATTAGATCTCCTGAAAGTCAGAGGCTATCTCTCTGAATATCCATGTGCATAGTTGCTTTTTACTTTTTCAGCGTGGGATCTGTATTTCATGCATATACTTACCCCTATCCCTCTTCAGGACTGAAATATGTGGACGTTCCTGATGACTCTAGTTTGTTTTCAGGTGTGAAGATTTTTATGACTGATATTTTTGTAAGCTATGGTACATTTTACACAACACATACTTCTAATAGAAATGATAAACTTTTTGTTTTCTATATTTAAATATGTTTTACAGTCAAACAAATTAGCATGTAAAGCACCTTGCAAACTGTAAAGCACTGTATGTGTGTGTGTGTATGTATATGTTATGTATAATAGGAGTAGTAGCAGTGGTAGTAAAATAAATGTTGATCATGTGACTAAAAATGAACCTATTTTTTGGAGAGTATTCAATTCTAAACCCAAATCATGTGCCATGGAGATAATCAGATTTCAAGTTTTCTCCTTGACTATGGCACAGAGGCAGCTAGGTAGCACACTGGATAGGTTGTTGGACTTGGTGTCAGCAAGACCTGAGTTCTAATCCTGCCTCAGACACTTACATATGACCCTGGGCAAATCACTTAATTTCTATATGCCTCAGTTTTTTTATCTGTAAAAAGAACATAAAAATAGTACCTACCTCACAGGCTTGTTGTGAAGAGCCAATGAGATAACATATGTAAAGGACTTTTCAAAATTTAAAGCATTATATATAAATGGCCATTATTATTGTGGTTGTTGTAGGCATAAATCAAGGTGCTGAATTCTGACTTTTGATCCTTCTTAAAATGGAAAATTCAGTCTTAAAATACCCTGTAATTAGGGTGAAGTTTTTCTGGTAATCACAACATATTTCTACTTTGGAGGAAAAAAATGTGATTAAAAAAAGCACTTGCCTTCTAAAATTGTTGTGAGAATAAAATAATATAAGTAATGTGCTTTGTAAACCTTGACGTTTTACATAAATCCTAGTTTTTGGTCATCATTGCTGTTTTTGCTATCATTATTATCTCATCAAATTAGAGCACTTCAATCCCAAACTCTATAACAATTTGGTACTGTTAGGATCTGATTTTGAGGAAAAAAATATTGAACATTGCTAAAAAGACATAATAACAAATAGTTTCATCCTCAAGCACTTAGGATTTTTGTCTTTGCTTTTTAGTGTATACTGAAGATGGAACAAGCTTACAAGATGCTTACTTTTGGAGAGATTTAAGTAATGTTTGTTTCTCTTTTGGTGATAATCCTTAATATTACTCTACATTCTTCAGTTGTGGGGGAAATGCACTGTAAATAACCCATTTATTCATTTTCTTGGTTTCTAGAGTCAACATTTCTTGCCAAAGCAGTTGTTTGCTGAATAAAGTAAACATTTAGATATATCAAGTGGATGATAGGGATAGGGAATAAACCTGTGATTTCATTAGTTTAGGAATCTCCTAGGTTTGAAAATATTGTTGACCAATACAGATCAGCAGTTTTCCTCAAATTTAATATCTTAGGGAGTTGCATTAAACACTGAGATGTTAGGTCACTTGATGAGGGTCCTATAGCCAGTATATTAGCAAAGGCAAGATTGAAACCCAAATCTTCATGACTTTATAGCAGCTCCCTATCCAATTATTCCTCTCTCAAATGGATAGTGGATCAAAGCTTGATAGAGGAAGAAACATTAAAAGTCATCTTGGACACTCTCTCATTACATAGTGAGGAAATTAAGACCCACAGTGGTTGTAGCAAGTAAGAAGGTAATGCAGATAAGTGGAGGATCTGAAATCTGGACCCAGCAATCTTTCCATGACCAATGAATAATATGTGCCATAGTTAATGATCATACATGAATATGCATATGCTACATAATCTGTTCTAACCACAATGAAGGAGAAAAATTGAACATAAGAGGAAAAATAAAAGAAATATGTTAGCTTGTAATTCCAAAGCATTTGAGAAACTTCCCCTAGGCTTCTACTAAAACTAAACAATAGTCAATATCTCCATTGAACATAACCTCAGGAAGACTAAAATTCTGGATCACAATGCTCCAAACATTGTAGAAGGAAGAAAGACTTTACCTATTAAAAATTCAAATTTATGGTAGTCTTTGTAATATTCCTGTCAAGGATTCATACTTATTTTTTAGCTTCCCTTTTTGCATCTCTAACTATTTTTCCTAAGTGTCTTATTTATCACATCCAACACTGTCAGTCTCATAATTAGTGGTGTATGTAATTGATTATAGAGATTAGTAAATTGAAAAGATTATTTTTTCCAAGTATGCTTTCAGGGATGCTTTTGGCATGTTCAGTTATTTTTCTCAAGTGCTTTTCTATGTATTCCCATCTAGCCTTGGAATGGAAATCCATTTTTATTTTGAAAATTAAAGTCTAAAAATAGGTTTGAACTATTAGTATACAGATTCTTTTTCTTATATTCTTTTAATTTGCCAAAATGTGAGTAAATCATTCTCTACAATGAGGGAATTTTTCCCTTGCTAAATGAAGCAAACCATGGCTTGCTAAATTTCTACTTCATTATTTTTTCTAAAGTTGCATTTACATTTTTAATATAAATTTCTATGGTATTGATTAGACTAATATGGCATGTATACATCTCTGACTTTTGAAGCACTTGAGCATCCAATTGAAACTTGAAGTTTACTATTTAATTTATTTGAAATGCATTACTTGTTTTCCTTCTGTCATTGTTTTAGACTAAATTTTCTCTATCCCTATTATCTATCTCTTTGATGAAAGTCAGGACTGGCCTCTGGTAAGTTTCAGAACAGGCCAGATTCCAGTATGTACAGAGGAAAGAGCCTTGTCTCTAGAATAAGGAGGTCTAGGTTCCAATCCTCCCTTCTGATGCATAAATTGGGCAAGTTGCTTAATATTTGTAGATTTTCTTGTTTATAAAATGAGGGAAATTTGATCAGATAACTTCTGGGCTTTCTTCCAGCTCCAGATCTATGATCCTGATCCTTCTTCAGATATGAAACCTATTCACCTGAATTATTCTTGATATATTTATTGCATAAGCATGAAATAATGAACTTTTGAAGTAACTTGTACCTTTAGGTACTAAGTTCAAATGCTATAAAATAACTAGCATTTATATAGCACTTTAAGTTTTGAAAAGAATTTTCCAAATATCTTATTTTGTCCTTGTGATGGCCCTGAGAAGTAGATTATATTGTGATGCCCATTTCAGATATGAAGAAACTGAGGCAAGCAGTGATTTAGGGACTTTCCTAGGGTTATTCAATCACTATGAGTTTGAAGTCAGATTTGAACTCAAGTCTCCCTGATTCAAGGTCTATCACTCTCCATCTTTCCATCTCTGAATCCCAGACAGGAAAGTGGAATTGGAATCAGATAAATTGACTCCACTGCCACATGAATCAAGTGTGGAAATGGAGAAATACTCTTCAAGGAACTATGTTTCATCTTACATATAAGATGAAGGTCTACTCAAAATGGGAATGATGAAAGAAAAAAGAGAAAAAGAGAGAGAGAATATTAGACACCTGAAGGAAAATCAGAAAACTAAGACTCCTAGTAGAATGAAAGTTGATACTGAAATAAGAAAAAATATAGTTTAAAGATTGCATTTTAAGATATATTTTCTATGAAAAAGAAAAAAATCCTTCTTTTCTTGTTTCTGAAATCCATAAATTCCTAAGACAGGCTTTCACAACACACAAGCTTTGACAAAAGTCATCACCTTGTCTTTGGCTGCTTAAGCCCATAATCCCACTATACATAGAATGTACTAGTTCATTTCCAAATCTAACATGAAATCTGAGGAGGGAAAAAAAATTGCAACGTATGACACAAGTACATACATGTCTCCAAGTTTATTCTTTTAAGTAAGGACAACGGTTTGTGCACAGTGCTATTAATTTGGTAACCCTGACAAAAACCAGAGGCATTTTAAGAGCTTAAAAAGCCAGACCGACCTCACCTTCAGACACTGAGCGTAATTGAAGACAATTTCAGCTTCCATTAGAGCTTTGTTATGTACTGGTCCTGTCAGAAAACTGATTTAAGCCTTGTATCTTACTAAGACAAAAAGGCAGCAATTCATCTGCGTTCATTTCATCTTGACACCTGCTGGTGGAGGACGTGGAAATAGAATATTTGACAGCATATGTTTTGGGTGACTGTTACTAATGGTGGACTTTCTACCAGTCTTTCATTTCTTTGCATAAATGAAGGTCATATTGCCAGAATCATCTCTTTTCTATGAGGTTTGTATGTGTTTATGCAGACAGATGAGTCAATAAAGATAGGACCCAGGCCTCCTTTAGATTCCCCCTACCATAAAACTTCATGAAGATGTATTTATTGTTATTTCTTTTTCTCAAAGAAAAAAAATTAAAAGAATTGATGCATATACACATACACACATTCATGAGAGAGAGATATGCACTGCATTATTTGAAATGTTGACCTAATTAAAGTACAGCATTTTGCCCATAATTTTGTGCTACTATCAGGTTTTATATGTAAACATTCTAATCCTCTGAATTGTATGTTTTGTATATAGGATAGAAATAGGGCCGAAAGTTATGTTTTCATAAAGAAAGGGAATACACAGGTAAGAAAGCCTCTTATACCAATTTAGGTTAGCAAATTTTCTATCCAATTCTTAGATTGTGTCTTTGGGTCTGAGAAGTTTCATTGTCTTGCCCACAATTACACAGCCAGACTATATCAAAGAAGAGACTTGAAACCAGATTTCCTGGCTTCTAGGCCAGCTGTCTCTATCCAGTATAATCATGCTGCCTGTCCAGTTTAGAGGTAAGAGAAATGATTCATGTTTTAGATAGAGTTAGTCACATAAACTTATTTTCCTTTCATACATTCACAGGTGAATAGATTAAAATATAAATAAAAGAATATATGTTTTAATATGAAATTATTTATGGAAATATTGATTTATTGAATTAAACAAATTATTTTGATTGTCAAAGGGTACCATGAACATGCTCCAAAGAGTTTGATAAAAATATAAAGGTATGACTGAAATAAAATAATTTGACTTTTCAGTGATGGATGTATACCTTTAATAATGCAGGTAACAGAATCCTTTCTATACCTGAGTATACCGTTGTCATGAAAAGGAAGGAGAAGGAAATCAATCATGTTGCTCAATTTCTAGACATGATCTGTTTGCTATTACCTAATTTGACCTGACATTTAAAACTCCATGATTATGAACCCAGTTTTTGATGTAAAGAGCCATGTATGATAATAATATACCTTGATTCATCAATAGATCATTAACCTTATCAGTGTAGACATTCTCTCCAACATGGAATCTGCTTCCTTGGTGTCTTGGTACACTCTTTAATTCTTTGCAACTCTTACTTGTAACTTATAGTCTATTATCCACAAGATATAAGGCAGGATGGGGTGGAGGGAGGTATTTCAGACCTTACTCTAGATTGTTTAGCACCATTACTAATGGAGCTAATAGGCCCTCTATTGGCTATCTTAAAACTATCCCACTATTTTTTCTTTTCCTATAACTGAATCATAAAGGAGAGGTGGGATATGTAAAATGGTTCTATGAGGCAAAGTACATATCTTTTCTAATATTTTAATAAAACACCAACAGAATAGAGTCCTTAAATGACAGAAACAATAGTATTTAGAACAATTAAACCTTGTACATAGTTTGCAAGCCCTTAACACAGATGAACCAAAGTTAATCCTAATGATTAAATTATTAATATTCTATGTTAAAGGTATCAAACAGTCAGCAAACCAAATGCAGCCCACAAAATTTCCATGTGTAGACCCAAAACAGACAAAATCAACAATATAAATCAAAATATAATAAAATATAGATATTAATATGTTGTTTTCTAAGTTAATACGTAGGCCCTAGGGATCCTTATATACAGTTCAGTGGCCTGTTTCTATTTGGAATTTGAACCAATGTACTATACAAATATAGACTGTATAGGATATCACATATTATGAATTCTTCTGGAAATTAGTAGCTGTGATATTAAATCTGCATTCAGTGAGAATTTTAATCATTATTTCCATGCTAAATATTTATTTCTGGGAATATTTTGTAGGAATACCAGTTTAGTTATGTTATAAAAAGAGTGATTTTCATAGTCATGTGACTCTGTAGATATATGCATAATTATTATTGACTAGAAGGAACTAGATAATGTATAGACTCAGGGAAATCGTATGTCTTTCATAGCTTTGAGACACATATGTGAAGCTAAAACTGTTTTCTGCCAGAGAAAATCAACTGAAATGCCTGCCTATTATTGCCTTTTCATGTTTTCAGTAAGAATTTATTTAGAGTGAATAAAATAGTAAACATATAGGTCATTAGTTCTTGATGCATTCTCTAACCTTTTTTTGGAGTTACTGGGGTTTTTTGTTTGTTTTGTTTTTGTTTTTCTCTGGGGTTTTTTCTCCTTTTACTTTTGGAAATTTTCCCTCTATAATTATATCTGGAAAACTAATGCTTTTTTTTTGAGTTTAAAACAAATGCTTTATTAACTTCTGTTTTACATCATTCATTTCCACCAGATTTTGAGTTACAATCATTTTCTCCCCTTCATTCCCCTAACCAACCTCCCAGAATAGCAATCCCACAAGATATCGCTTCCTCCAACCTGCTCTCTCCCATACCTTCTCCCATACCCCCTTCGACTTTTCCATTAGAGGAAGGTGAATCTTTGTGTCCCAATGCCTGCACATCTTATCTCCCTATTATAAGCAAAAGAGTATTAATAATAGTATTTATATATATTTGAAACATTTAATCTTAAGACCTCAAATTTCAGATCCATTTCCTTATTCCCTTGCCACCCATTCCCTCTGAGGAGATAAGTAATTTAGTATATGTTGTACATGTCTAGCTATGCGAAACATTATCATAGTAGATATATTGTACAAGGCTGCTTATAATTCCCTCCCACTCATCCCACCCCACACCTGGTCCATTCCCTACATGATCCTGTCCCTCTTCTATAGTGGGTACTTCCAACCTCCTCTCCCCCCAAGGATGCCCTCCCATCCATCATCCCTCCTCTCATCCCCCTTCCCCTATTCTGCTGCAGGTTGAGATATCCCATTTAGTATGTATGTCATTCTCTCCCTGAACCAAATTCAATGAGAATGTGGATTTGCCTTTTTTTCCTTCCTATTCTCCCCCTCCCTTGCAACCACTTCCCCTTGCTTCTTCTACATGAGATAGTTTACCCTACCCTGTCTTTCCCCATCTCCTCTTGCCACTTTCCTCTCTCACCTCATAATTTCATCCCTTGAGTATTCTCCCTTCCCAACAAATTCAACCTATGCCCTCTATCCATATACACACACATTCACATATGTATTCATATAACCACACACCCTTCTTCCATTATTTTCATAGTGACAAAGATATCATCACTCACAGTTATTGTGTTTCCATATAGGAATGTAAATAGTTCAACTTTGATAAGTTCCTTTTGATTTCTTTTCCCTGATTACCTTCTCAGGCATCTCTTGCTTCTTGTGTCTGGGTGTCAAATTTTCTATTCAATTCTGTTTTTTTCCTCAAGAACGCTTGAAAGTCCTCTATTCCACTGAATGACCATATTTTCCCCTGAAACAAAATACTCAGTTTTGCTGCGTAGGTGACCCTTGGGTTCATTCTCAGTTCTTTTGCCCTCTGGAATATCATATTCCATGCCCTTCGATCCCTCAGTGTAGAAGCTGCCAGGTCCTGGGCTATTCTGATTATGTTTCCACAATATTGAAATTGTTTCTTCCCAGCTGCTTGTAGTATTTTCTCCTTGATCTGGGGATTCTTGAACCTGGCTATAATATTCCTGGGAGTTTTCTTTTTGGGATCTTTTTCAGGAGGTGATCAGTGGATTCTTTCAACCTCTATTTTGCCCTCTGGATCTAAAACATCAGGGCAATTTTCTTGAGAATTTCTTGAAGGGTGATTTCTAGGTTCCTTCCTTGATCATGGCTTTCAGGTAGTCCAATAATTTTTAAATTGTCTCTCCTGCATCTATTTTCCAGGTCAGTGGTTTTTCCCATGAGATATTTCACATTGCCTTCTAATCATTCATTTGTTTGGATCTGCTTAACAGCATCTTGATTTCTCATAAAGTCATTAGCTTCCATTTGCTCCAGTCTAACTCTGGAGGAATGAATCTCCTCAGTGAACTTTTGAGATTCTTTTTCCATCTGACAAATTCGACTTTTTAAGGCATTCTTCTCCTCATTGCCCTTTTGGGCCTCCTTTGCCATTTGAGTCAGTCTGTTTTTTAAGGTGTTGTTTTCCTCAGTCAGGCTGTTGATCCTCATTTCATACTTTTCCTGCATCCTTCTCATTTCTCTTTCCAATTTTTCCTCCACTTCTCTTGTTTGATTTTTAAAGTCCTTCTTAAGGTCCTCTATGGCCTGCAACCCGCTCATGTTTTCCCCTGGGGCTTTTGGAGCAGGACTTCTGACCTCACAGTCCTTTTCCCTCTCTATGCCCCCAAAATAGGAGTCTAGGGTTGCATTTTTCTGTTTCCTTTGCCTTGGCATGTTGCCACTTGATTACCTGCCTTTTGGGCTTGTTGCCACACTATGGCTTTAAGGCCAGATAGAGGAATTTTCGTCCCAAACGTGTGGGGGGCAACTTCCGTTTCTGGCAAGCTGTAAACCCACCCACGACTTCCACCCTAGATCACAATCCAGATCCAGGGAGGTTAAAGCAAGAGCGATAACCCCCCAAGACTCATCGCTGGATGTCCCTACAATTAATTGCAGGCCAGAAACTGGAGCTGCCACTGAAAACTACAAAATGGCGTGTCTCCTCAGTGGCTTCTAGCCGTCAGGGGAGGGAGCCGACGCATTCCCCCAAATACAGGTCCCAAAGTCCATAGGACACTAACCACTTACTTTGTCCTAGGCATGTCTATGTTGATAATTCTGGAGTCGCCATGGCTGCTGGTGTTCTGGGATTCCTCCAGCCGGCTGCCGGCCCTGCTGCCCTGGGGCTAAAACCTCGGCTCCCGTGGACCTGGGCTCCACTGGGCTCTGCTTCCTGCGCTCTGCGCGTTGCACACTGCCGACTCCCGGAGTGCTGTGCTGGTCCTTCCTGCAGAGCTGCTGGGCTGTCCTCAGCGGGAGGTTAGCTTCTGTGTGTTGCTCTGTGGGTGCTGGGGCTCCAGAAGTTGTTCAGAGTCCCGTTTTACATAGTTTGGGGGGAATCTGGGGCAGAGTGGCTTGGATGAGCTGTTTCTACTCCGCCATCTTGTCTCTGCCCTGGAAAACTAATGCTTAAGTGCCTTTGAATTTTAAATTGCTGATTATCAAAGATCATATTGACTTATTCTGGAGGATATTAACATGATTTTCATAAAATTTCTTCTTCTTCTGCAAATGATATTGGTGCAGGAGACTCATGACAGTCATGGTGCTTATATTTGTCTTTAGCACTGAAAAGCAAGATGATCAATTACCCCACAGAAAAAGATATATCCTATTACCCATGAGTGCATGATGGCACTAAACCCAACCAACTCTTTTACTGTGATCTCTCAGGACAACCTTCAAGTTATCCTTCCAATTAGCTGTAATTTCTTTGTGTTTCATGATTCCATTTATAGGAAGAATTTCAATATGAATGCAATTCTTTTTCTCTCTCAAATCTTTGGTCTCAATAAATATTAGAATAGATTTTTAGAAGAACTATTCAGTTCTTATTGCTCTTTGTACATTTTTTGTTCATTAAGTCCTTATCACTGTGGAAGTTGAAGAGGGTCATACAGAATACAGAAATATTTAGGGGTCTCTTTATTGAATATCCTTTGTCAATTCACCTTGTTGCTATATTTCTGGTGATGAAATTTTGTATAATTATCTATGTTGAATTTCACATAACAGTTTCAGTAGGTCTGGGCTTGAACTCTTTTCAGCTTACTGAAAACTATAGAGCTTTCATTCCTTTGGCAAGGACACTTGTTCCTGTTTAGTAATTTTAGTCAAGTCCAGCCCTATTTGGGGGTTTTCTTGGAAAATATATTGATGTGGTTTACTATTTTCTTCTCCAGTTCATTTGCAGATGAGGCAAACATGATTTAATGACTTTTCCAGGGTCACACAGATAGTGTCTGAAGCTAGATTTGAACTCATGAAGATGAATCTTTTATTTTTTTTAATTTCATGATCCTATTTGGGGTTTTATCATTTATTCATTCATTCATTTATTCATTTAAATGGTATTTTATTTTTTTCAACAATTATATGTCAAGAAAACTTTTAGCATCCACTTTCATAAGATTTTAAATTCCAAAATTTTCTCTCTTCCTCCCCTCCCCTTTTCTCAAAATGGTAAGCAGTTTGATTAGTTTATACATGTGCTATCATAAAGATGAATCTCAATGATTCAAAGTTCATTTCTCTATCTACTGTACTACCTAGCTGCTAGAGACACTCATATGAGTAATTAGAGAAGTCTTTAGTATAATATAAAGTTTCAATGCAAAATTTAGTTGTCTTGAAAAATTACATCTTGGATATGGTAGGTCCATAGATTTGGTATGAGAGGCATAGTCAGAGGACACTCTTCTAGAGATGGATACAAAAATTAGATAGTATATATTTTAAAAACTTTCACAATTATTAAAAACAATTATACACACATAGACACACGTACACACCCCAACACCAATACTTGGATTGTTAGATTGCTTTAAAGTATTTGGTAACTAAAAAAAATGTTGTCTTGTAGTAATACCTAAAATATATGTGAGGCTTGGGATTCTATTTGTAGCATTTGACTTTCAGAATAATATAAGGTTTACTAGTCATTTTTTTTAGATTTTGAAATTTCTTTCATCATTGGATCTCAAAATTCAATGTAATCATTTGCCTTCAATTTTAGTTGTTCTTGTAATAAAAGTAACTGTAAATTGATTTAGAAAGCATTTATTTTATCAGTTATTATTTTTGGAAAATAAATCTCATTTATGTCATGTGCATCATAATCTAGAATAAAATTGATGTTTAGCTTTCATTAATATAAATAGGATTTCAGAAGCCCATTCATAAGAAGTATATATTTTATTTTAGTAATTTTTATAGCTTCTATAGTGTCCAAGTCAAGAATGAATCATTATAAAATAAAAAAGGTAGCTTAACTACATGCTGAAAGAATTCTGCATGTTCAGCTACCTATAAGAGAGCATGCAAAGATATACACTTGTGTTCAAAGAAAAGACTAAGAGCATTGGGTTTTTCAAAGAGATTGTAATTAGCATAAGTAATCCATTTTAATGGGATTTCAAAACAAAAAAGAGCTATGCACTTAAAGCTTTAAAATGTAATTGCAATCTTATAATATATTCTCTAAAATTTACAGTGAATGACAGAGCAATGAGTGACAGAGTTTAATGTGAGCATTTATGGATATTTTTTAAATGAAGATTTTTTTCAAAATCTCATTTCAAAGTAATTGTGAACCTTTTTTTGGTTTTTATTTTCTCCATGCATGATTTCTTCATTCCTTTTGCACAATAGAATGCCCCCAAGTATACCTTTTACATATACTAAAGGAAGTTTATTTTCTTATGGAAATCATGTGAAATATGTAGAAGCTAAAAATTGCTGGAAACTATTGTCATGGTTTCTCTTACCTTTCCGGACATTGTTCTATGCCACTAGCCACACCTATTTTGTATTGGCTTATCCCTCTAAGATTTCTACAGTTTGTCCAAAACATTCTAATATGTAGAGTGAATTAAATATATCCTCCAAAGTTTGACATTAAAAGCTTTTCACTGACTGCCACTGATCTTGCCAGTCTCATTATACATTGATCCCATTTACTTATTCTACTCCTCTATTCAAAGTGGGTACCAGACACTAAGGTCCATACTTGAACTAAACTAGTACGCATTCAAACTCTGCTTCAGAGAGTGCAACTCCAATGGACTGACCATGTTGTTCAAATGCAAAATGTATACTTGCCAAAAAGACTGTTTTATGGAGAACTCACACAGGACAAGTTTTCACATGGTGGTCAGAAGAAGCATAACAAGGACATTCTCAAGGTCCCTCTTAAGAACTTTGGAATTGATTGTGTGACATGGGAAACACTGGTGCAGGACTTCTCAGCATGGTGTGTCCACATGAGATAAGGTGTTGTGCTCTATGAACAAAGCAGAATTGAAATAGTTAAAAGGAAATACAGGATGCGCAAAAATTTAATATCCACCACAAATATTCACATGGACTATTTGTGCCTAACCTGTAGTAGAGCATCCTGAACTCTTATTGTTCTGATCAGCCACTGTCTGACACATTGAAATTTTACTCTAGCATAGTGATGTTATTTTGGTCCTCTTTGAGAATAAACAACAACCGCCACTTGCTATTTCCAATACAGGAAGTTACATTTTTTTCCCCTCCATGTGTTTCCACAGTCTGATTCTCTTGCTTAGAATATCATTGGATTTTAACCCTGAACATGGAATCCCTAGTTGTCTTTTAGACTCATTGCATGTGTATCTTTTTTCCATGGACCTTTTCCAATTTTCCCAAATGTTAGTGCCCTATGCCCCCAATTGTTGCTGTGTCTATTTTGTATAATTCTTATTTACCTGTATAGTAATTACCTGATCCCTATATACATGCCTATGTATATATGTATATATATAGTATTCTCCCCTTCCCTGGGAGAATGTAATTTCATAAGGTCAGGTTCCCTGTTGCTTGCCTAATACCTAGTATAGTATTTCTTTTTTTTTCTTTCTTTCTTTTTTCTTTACATAGTAGGCTCTTGCAAAGTATTGTTGTTTTTCATTAACTAGTGATGAAACAATTAAAAAAATCAAGGAGCATCTAATCTGTCCTTTGCAGTGTTATCTATTACTATAATACCACCATATGTGGCTATGTGCATTGGTATAATGGTAATGTGAATTTGAAGATCTTCCCTGCCCTTTAATAGGCCTAATGAAATCACATGGAGCCTGTGGTGGGAGGAGTTTGCTGAAGGGTGAAGCAGAGCTGGGAGGAAGCTGGAATCAGAGCAGGGGGGCGAACTGGGGGAGAGAGAGGACACAGGCAAGCAGATAGTTATGCTTGTGAGTGTTTGTGGGAAGTCTTTGGAATGATGTTGCTATCTGCAGTGTTATTATGTATAGATTTCTTTGTTGCTATGATGAATTCTGTTTTCTGGTGTTTGGCCTTCTGGTATCTGAATAAATATTTTGCTGTTGTGTTCTATGTGGAAAATCTGTTATATTTTGTGATTCAGAACTATGCCAGCCTATTTATAGTCACTGTTGATGATGTGAATATTGCCTCGGTGATACATTTGTCTAAAAGAAAGCTGGACATTTCTTCTACTCTGGCACATCACTTTTCTAATTAATAGAAGGAAAGCTGTAGGAGACTAGTATGGTACTATGATATACAATCAATAATCATGCAGTCAGCAAGTAGATATTAAGGACTTACTATGTGTCAAGCCTTGTGCTAGGCTCTATGGATATGAGGACAAAGAATGAAATAATCCTTGCTCACAATTTATTTTATTCTGTCAGGGAAAATAAGTATATGTGCAACAAGTATGGAGTACATAACTACACACACAAAGTAGTAAAATGTGAGGTAACTAGTAGTTGAAAGGGTCAGGAAAGGTTCATGTAGAAAATGGTTGAGGGGAAGCTAGGTGGTACAAAGAATAGAGCACTGCCCCTGGAGTCAGGAGGATCTGAGTTCAAATCTGGCCTCAGACACTTACTAGCTGTGTGACCTTGGGTAAGTCACTTAAATGCAATTGTTCTTCCTTCCCCCCTCCAAAAAAAGAAAGAAGGAAAGAAAGAAAATGGTGGCTGAAGTGCATCTTTAAAGAAGGGAAGGACTAAATGAGGCAGAAGTAAAAAGAGAATGAATTCTGCACTTTAGCAGATGACCATTGCTAAAGGAAGGGATGGAATGAATAACAGCGAAAATCTGAGAGAACAGGTTGAATTAAAAAATACAAGAGGAGATTTAATGCCCAGTGAGGCTAGAAAGGTACATTGGGGACAGGTGGTATAGGATGTTAAAAACTTTTTAAAATAGTTTATATTTTATTGTAGGTACATTAGAAAGCCATCAGATTTGAATGAGCAAGGGAGTCACATAGGCAGATCTGTGCTTAAGGCAAATTATTTTGGCATCAATGTGGAGGATGGACTTGAATGAGCAGAGACTTGAAGCAACTAGTAGATGCATAGAATAATCTAATCAAGAAGTAATGAAGGCCTTGACCAAGATGTTAGTTGCATAAATGAAGGGAAGTAGGGCATGAGAGTTGTTGTAAAGGTAGCAATGGCAAGATTTGGCAACTAATAGGTTCTATGATGTGAAGGAGGATGAGGAGTTTAAGAAAAACATTGAATCTAGTGCTATTTTTAAAACTCTCATCTGATTTTATAAAATTGAACTCTGGAATGAAATAATTTTAATTAGTAATACTAAAATATTTGCCTACTTTAGCTTTGGAAGTGTTCAAAGCCCGATTAGAGAAGCCCTGGAAGATTTCTTGTATCTGGATGTAAAGAAATATAAGACTATCATTTCCAAGATTATCACCACTGGCTGAGAAAGAGAAGCAGCATGGAGCTAGGTAGCCTTATGGAATCATTTGGGTTTGAGTAAGGCCATGAGGGTATATATTTTAACAGACTTATAAGCCATGATCAGTGGTGATTCTCCTATTTCTCTTCCTTCTTATGAGGTACTCTTTAAGCTATTTTAGGATGCCTTCCAATATGCCTAGTCCCCAAGGGCCACTTCTGATTGACCACAGAGCAACCCACAACAATCTAATCACAACTAATGAATTATCCTTGTGATATATGCCATAAATACTGTTTTGGGATCAATTTCAGCCTGCAAAAAGGTCAGTCCCTTAAGGCTTATTTGGCCTGAAGCCAACATGGTTTAACAAAGAAATCCACCTGAAAAAAATGCTTTGAGTTGTAAAGCCATTCAAGTTACCAAATTCCATTACCTTTGATAATGCCATTTACAGCTACTCTGTCATGCCTCCCAAATCAGACAGCTCCTGATAGCATAACTGGCATTATAACTACTTACTATGGAGAAGTGTCACTGGTTATGGTTTGATGTTTATCTCACTTAATACCTTGAGACTTCCATTTTTAAAAACTTGTTCATCTTAGTACATAGAAATAAGGGGGAGGGGGGCAGAATTTAATGCATTGGTTTGAATGAATAAAATCTATAATAAGCTCCTTGAGGGTAGGGACAGTTTCAGTTTGATTTTTGTCTTTGTTTCCCCAGTGTCTGGCATATAGTAGGTGTTTAATAAATGCTTGTTGATTGATTGAACATAACTTTTCTTTAGTGAACAAGAAAACCACATAGTAAATAATAACAAAATAGCACATGGAGGGCATGATTTAAGATAACAGGTAAGTACTGGGGAACTTAATTCAGCTCTTTCTTTAGCTTCACAAGCACCTGATTTTCATTTCTATGATTTCCTGAATTGTGGTTTCTTTTCCAGAAAGGGGATAAAAGGAGGAAGACATAGATACAGACCTATACACATCAACAGACATGTATGATTTAATCTCTGCAAAGTGCTTTGTGAACTGAAAGGAAAACATGCCTCTGTTGATGAAGAACTATAAGCATTTATAAGGCATAAGGGAGACAAAAGTCATACTAATCTCAGTGAGGTATTTATTTCACTAAGCACGTGGACTCCCATAAAAACAAGTAGCCCTGTCAAAGAAAAGCTATCTTAATCCACTATGATTTTGTATTAGCATTATGTCTGCCTCAGCACAGGCAGATAATGGACTGCATTCCAATCTTTTGCACTGCCTTATACACCCCCTCCCCCCACCTTTGAATATTTTCTAGAACCCATTATAAGGGTTGCACTTATAATAAAACAATTATGTTGACAAAAAAATCTATGATGAAATGGTTTGTATCTCATGTTGGACATCAAATTAATTTTACACACACCAGAGTTAGTGTTAGCAACCTTCTCTGGGAAAAAAAAATCAATTGCATCATGCTTAAATAGCACTACTAAAAGAAACCTATATACTCTATTATTAGCTCATTGGAAATCAGCATTAAGGAAGGCCAAATTTCCAATAGCCTTGGATATGCATTCCTGATTGAATGTTCCTCCCTCTTTAAATTGCATTTCACAAAAATACCCAATCAACTGCTTTAGAAGTATCCTCTCCACCCCCTCTTAATTTTAGCAAATACAAATTCTAGAGTACGTGACTCATGCAGATTAAATGTATTGCTTCTCTGTGAACAAATCAACAACTGAAGGAGTGAAATTGTCTTCAAATTCTACTGAGGCATTTTGTCATGAGCCCTCCTTGGCCCCATCACACCAACTAACACCAGAACTACTGCAAGCTTGCCATCTCCTCCCTCTTGAGAACACATATTACAATATGTGTGTGTGTGTGTGTGTGTGTGTGTGTGTGTGTGTTTGTTTAAATCATTGACTCTTCAGCACCCAGGACAATACTTTATAAATACTAGGGCCTAAATGTTGAATTGAATAGATTTCTGGAATAAGATATCTTGAGATAATTTTGCTACCATATTAAATGTGGTGAGAAGACCACTAAAAGGAGCAGTGTTGGGCAGGTAATAGGGAGAAAGATGCAAAACCACAATGACAGAGCAGGGTTCAAGTCTTGCTTCTAATACACACACACACACACACACACACACACACACATGCTTATATATGTATATTTGTATGTGTGAGTGTGTGTGTGTGTGTGTGTACATATAACATGTAACCTTGAGCAAATAGCTCTCAGTGCTCTAGGAAATTTTCTAAGATTATAAATTTTACAGAAGTTGCCAACATGAATTGGTAGAGGGAGTTTTATTCACCTATGAGTTGTCTATTCCATTGAAACCTCAGCCCCTATCCTTATCCCCTCAGAAAAATAAATTAAAAATCATGTATTCCTGATAGCACTCATAATAAAATTAAAGATATGAAATATTTCACCTTTTCTATATATATGATCCTTAAAATATGAAGAAGTGGGATTGACTTTCTTATTGTTCTATACCTGCAAATTAATCAAGAACTAATAATAGGGAGGATGAGGTAAATGAACAAGATCCCAGGGAGAAAACATAGAACACACATTATGATTCTATCTCTGCAATATACCTTGTGACCTAGAAGAAAATTACATATTTTATTATATTTTAGGAGACCATTGAATGTTTTGAGATTAATTTCAGGAACTCTCTTCACTAAAGCAAGTCCTTAAATCCTCTGTTAACTCTTTGAGGGAAGGAAGGGGCTGTTTTCTGTTTGTCTTTGTATGCTCTGTGCCAATTCTCTGTAACTATGACATTTATTAACGACCTTATCTTAAATTACCATGGGGTAGACCATAATAACCATGCTGCTATCCTCATTGATCAAGGTAGTTTGGGTGAGCGATTATCGTAGAACAATGTTGTAGAAGTTTTGCCATGTGGATTTCTAAAATGTCAAGAGTTTGTTATTTGAAAAGTTTGAATATATGTATAATTGAACCATCCTTCCTTGAGAAGCTAGTGGAGAAATATTCATCACCCTGAAGCCAACATGATTCAAAATACCTCAGAATGTGGCTAAGCTGGTTCTGAAATAACAGATGTATCACCACACCAATGCTTGAAGTCATTCCTGCCTAATAAAAGTGCCAGATCTTGTGGTCTATAATCATAATCTTAGATACCACAAAATCACCTCCATGGCATGGCAAGGCTTCAAGAAAAGGATTTTAGTGAAGATATGTTTTAGAATAAAGTGTGAGAGCTGATTAAATAGAAACATGTCTGTTTCAGACAACTGGAGATTTCTTTTCTATCATTTTACCATTTAAATTTAATTTAATGGCAGAATTGTATTGCATGACAGATTTCAGTAGAGAGGCAGCTGGCTGACACCATACTTCCTCACAGTTGGTTTCTGGGCCATTGCTGAAGCAAGCATTTCTCATTTCTTGGGTATTCTTTTTTCCTGTAAGTTGAACTAAGTTTTACTAAGATGAAGACACATTTCTTTTCACTGATAAAAAATATTCCATTGAAATATTTATTTAATCTCAAGCCTAATATCATGAAACTTTGAACCATTTTCAATTTCATGATCTAACATGTCCATTACTTATATTTGGTTCTCAACTTCTTGTTGGAATGTAGCACAAACCAGAGCAAACCTTGATCACCTAAAATTTAATAGCAGAGATGGGGTTGGGCATACAGGCAGAGGATAGGTATGTTTGGGAAAATAGGCTCAGCACCCATTTCATATGGCCAGTTTGTAACATTAACTGTTACAAATAATATGTTTGCAATAAACATAAACTTCCCAGGATTTAGAACACAGTGAAGTAGGATTTACCCCCTTCAATGAGAACCAACAGTCTTGGTTCTGTTCATTTAACTCTTCATTATTTCATGGAAGTCTTTCTATGTTGTTTTCCCCCTAAAATCAACCTGCTCATCACTTCTTACAACATAGTAGTATTCCATCACAATCATATACCACAGCTTATTTATCCATTCCCCAATTGATTGATATCCCCTCAATTTCCAGTTCTTTGCCACCACAGAGAGCTGCTATAAATATTTTATAATAACACAACCAATCATGGTTTTGCTGAGTCAAAGAGTATGCATAGTTTTATTATACCTTGGGCATAATTCCAGATTTCACTCCAAAATGGAAGGACTACTTCACAGTTCCACTAACAGTGAATTAGAGTCTCATTTTTTCCACATCCTCTCCAATATTTGTTTTTTTCATCTTCCATCATTTTAGCTAATCTGATAGATGTGAGTTGGTTCCGCAAAGTTGTTTTAATTGGCATTTTTAATCTATAATGATTTAGAATATACTATCAAATAACTATATATAGCTTTGATTTTTTTTACAAAAACTGCCTGTTCATATCCTTTGAACATTTGTCAATTGGATGACTCACATTCTTTTGTATTTGACAGTCATCTATATATTCTAGATGAGACCTTTATCTGTCAGACTTTGTTTGCTTGTCATCTATCCCCTTTTATATCATCTATTAAAAATCACCCTTTTGTTGAAACAACTCAGTGCTGTTTTGAATCAATCAATGAACATTTCAAAGCACCTAATATGTAAAAGATATTGTACTAAGTGCTAGTTGGGGATACAAAAAAGAGAAAAAATTCGCTACCCTCAAAGGGCTTAATATCAAACAGAGGAGCCAAAATTCAAATAAATATAGACAAAGCTAACTATATAGAGGATGAAGAAGAACTAATTAACAAATGTAACCAACTGGAATTAAAAGGGTTGGGAACAATTTCCTTTAGAAGGTAGGATTTTAGTTGAGACTTAAAGGAAGTCAAGAATGTCAGTAGTTTGACCATTTCAGGCAAGGGGGATATCTAGAGAGAGTGCCTGGGGCAGGGAGATGGATTGTGTCTTGTTCATGTAACATTTGCTAGATTATGGAGAAAGCAAGGAAATTCCAGAAGGAAAAACCCGCTTCTGCTTCATTGACTACAACAAAAATGTTGCAAGTCCTTTAAGAGATGGGACTACTAGATCACCTTGTCTCCTGAGGAACCTGTATGTGGACAAAGAAGCAACAGTTTGAACTTAATGTGGAACAACTGATTGGTTTAAGATTCAAAAAGGAGTACAATAAGTCTGTTTATTGTCACATTACTTATTTGACTTATAAGCAGAATACATCATGCCAAATTTGAGGCTGGACAATCAAAAGCCAGAGTTTAGGTTGTGGGGAGAATTATCAATCATCTCAGATATACAAATTATATCACTCTTATGACATAAAATGAAGAGGAATTAAGAAGCCTTTCGATGAAATTAAAAGAGGGGAGTATAAAAGCTGACTTGAAGTTTAACATCAAACAAACAAACAAACAAAAAAAAGATCTTGGCCACTAGTCCCATCACATCCTGGCAAATAGAGGGAAAAGAAATGGAAGCAGTATCAGGTTTTTTTGGTTTTTGTTTGTTTGTTTGTTTTATTCTTGGGCTATAATATTACTGTAACCATGAAATTAAAAGGCACTCACTCCTTGGAAGGAAAGCTATAGCAAATCTGGACAGCATACTAAAAAGCAGAGACATTACTTTGCCTAGAAAGGTCTTTATAGTTGAAGTTTTGATTTTCCCAGCAGAAATTTATGGGTGTAAAGACTGGACAATAAAGCAAGCCAAACTCCACAAAATCAACACTTTATAAGTGTTGTGCTGAAGACTTTTGAGAGACCCTAGGATAGACAAGGTGGCCAAATTAGCTAATACTTAAAGTAATTCAGGATATTCACTGGAAGGTCAAATTCTGAAGCAGAAAATTATGTACTTTGACCATATAATGCAAAGATGGGACTCATTGAAAAGACACTGATGTTTGGAAAGATTGAATGCAAAAGGAAAAAGGAATGGCAGAGGTTAGGCAGTATCATGGAAATAATAAACATGAACTTGGACAGATGTAATGCCATGCACAAGCAGCTTTCCAGAAGAATGCCACTGTAAACAGCTTTTAAGGTTATGATTACATGGTATAGTGAACACTCTATTTATTCAGTAACAAACCAAAGGAAAATATTCACCGAAAATCAAGGTACATCATTCACAATGTTACAACTCATCACAGAAAATCAAAATACAGCATTCACAATGACTTATCACTAAAATGGCCACATAGTTTTCACCAAAGTGGTCACAATAGTTTTCAACAAAGTACAATCATTTAGTAACTAAATCATTCAATCATCCTTAAGGAGGTTGCCTCCTTAAGGGTCACAAAATACAATAGTCAAAGTTTTCCACTCATGGGGCACACTAAGTTACAAATCAGTCACTAGTCAATCATTAGTCACTGTTCAATCCTCAGTCACTACCCATTTATCAGTCACTACTCAGTAACCTCTTAAGGGGTAGTGGAAAATGCACAGGTCATCCACCCCTAGGTCACAGTAAATAATAATCTTCTCAGTCAGTACACAGTATCCAAGTAAAATCTTTCAGCTTGACTCAAGACTGGCTCTCAGCTTCCATGGTTCTTCTTCCATGGTCCCAGCTCCAACTGTCACCTGGGTTCAAAAGCAGGCAGCTCCAAGTTCCTTGTCCAGATCCTTGTCCAGTTCTTTTTCCAGTCCTTTTTCCATATTTAAGTTCACAGTGTCCAGCCCACCTCAAGTCCTTCACAGTTCCTGTTTCTGGCAAGACAAAGCTTAACAGAACCACAATAATATTCATCCACATTGCCAGCCCCATCATCAATTCACTATCTGCCTGTGAAATCAACTCATACCTACCAACAAGGTATGAGAACTCAACACAAATCAACATAGAAATCAATGCAGACCCACAAACAAGGTCCATGAGGTCAGCACAAATCATCAGTAAAGTCCCAGGACCTCCAAAACCCTACCCCAGGACTTCTGTACACATATAACCAGAAATTTCTCTTTCAGCACTGGCAGTAAGGTCCCAGGGCTTCTGAGCAAAGTATACCAAACAAACATCAACACCCACAGAGCAGAATTACAGAGTGCCAGGATACCATAAGTATTCCCCTTGACTCTGCCACCTCAAGAGTCCTCTTTTCATTTCATGCTATCTCTAGCCCTGGGGCTCACCTTATGTAGTCATTAGCTCCTCCCCAGGAGTTCACAAGTTGTGGATTTCTTAACAGACTGAAACAAGGTGTTAATTCAATAACTAAAACAAGGTGTGAACCACTTCTGAGCTAGGCATTACAATAGACTTCAAAAGATAATAGTGGATAGAAGACCTTGGCATGTTATTGTCCATAGGGTCATAAAGAGTTGGACCCAGGGGAGGAGCAAAGATGGCTGAGTAAAAACAGGACTTCTGCATGGCTCCAGTTCTCACATTCTCCAATTCATGTAAAAGGTGACTCTGAAAAAATTTGGAGCTACAGAATCCACAAAATGACACAGAGAAGATAACCTCCTCCTGAGGACAGGCCAGCAGATTGGCAGCAAGTGGCCAGCACAGCTCTGTGAGAGCCTGTAATGGAAATGCAAATTTAAAGATCTTCCCATGCCCCTAAGCCTTTTGATAGGCTGAAGAGACTCTGAGTACCTTCCTTGATTTGAAAATATACTCTGCCTCCTAATAGGCTGAATGTGTTCACATTGAGCCTGTGGTATGAGGCTTGGTTTTCAGGAATGCCTACACCTTGATGCTGTGTGATTGGGCAGTGGGGCTAGAGGGTGGTTACATTCTCTGACCCAGGAGAAGACTATACAATCCCTGATGTGAAGATTTGTTTGGGGCTCACTTTGAGAAGTATTGTGTGATTTGACCAGATGAGACTCTGGGCAGGCATTGAGAGCCCCCCAGCTTTAAAAACCCAGATATTGATGGTTCCCTCTCTGGTAACTGTGATTTGGTATTGATGTAATGTTTGGGCAGTTTGGAAGCCTGTCTGCTTGATCTGTTTTTTTTTTTCTCTGTCTTGTGAGTTCTGTCTGTATACTTTGAAGTTCGGGGTGCTGACCTTTTTCCCCTGAAGTAGGTAAACAATCTATGTTTGATTGATTAAAGTAAAGTAAAGTAAACCCATTTTCAGTTGCTTTCCTTTAGAAAAGCAGATCTAAGAACCTGTATTGGCAGCCACCCTAGGGATGTTGGGGTGCTTGCTGCTACAAAATGGCGACAAGGATGGGATCTGCAGAGTAAAAGGAAAGTATGGAGGCTGGGATAATTGTTTGTTTCCCAGTTGTGGTATTTGTGACTCTGTGGAGCCATGGAGCAGGAGAGAAGAATGCCCTGCATGCTGACTTCACTGAGCTGAGAGCAGGAATGGTGAACTGCCTGTATGGAGACATGTGGAGAAGACAGGACCTGCTGCCCTCTTTGGGAGAAGAAGGAACCCAGGAGTTTGGAGTACAGACACAGGAAAAGATAAGGACTGTGTAGCAAAGCAGGGGCACTGAATGTGTTTCCTTGCTGCATCCCACAGTTTGGGACCCAGGGAGAGGATGGACTTGTGACTATGGTGGATGGGATGAAGTGCCATATTCCCCAAAGGATCCCTTGTTGGTTTTGTTGCCTATCCCCCTCTCTGGACTTGGAAGCTGGGGCTGGAGCAGTTTGAGGGGAAGGACAACCCCCTCCTCCCAAGAGAACTTTATTTGGACTCTTGTTTTGAATTGATGTGATAATGCAATCTACTTTGTGTTTAAGGCCCAGTGGCCACTTTGGTAACTTTAATTAAGTACCTTGAAAATGGGACCTAAGAGATCTTTATCTGCTAATTCAAATGTAAATTGTCTATGCTTACTTAGTAAGACTTTGCTGAAAAAGTGACTGATTGTAGTTATAGTACTTTGAGATATTGTTACTGATAAGTGACTGATTGTGTTAATCAAGACTTTGCCCCATGAGTGGAAGATGTGGACTATTGTACTTTGATATTATATTGTGATTTTCTTATGTACCTGGAAAATGTGACCTAAGAGATGTTTATTGCTAATTCAAATGTAAATTGTGTATGCTTTGGGCATGAAAGATCTTGGGGCTGAATGTAATGGAAATGCAGATTTAAAGATCTTCCCCACCCCTAAGCCCTTTGATAGGCTTAAGAGACTCTGAGAACCTTCCTTGATTTGAAAATATACTCTGCTTCCTAACAGGCTGAATATGGTCACATGGAGCCTGTGGTAGGAGGCTTGGTTTTCTGGAATACCTACACCTTGATGCTGTATGATTGGACAGTGGGTGAAGAGGTTGGTTACATTCTCTGACTCAGGAGAAGGCTATATAATCCCTGATGTGAGGCTTTGCTTTGGGGCTCAATTTGAGAAGTGTTGTGTGATTTGACCAGATGAGACTCTGGGCAGGCATTGAGAGCCCCCTGATTTTGAAAACCCAGATGTTGATGCTTCCCTCTCTGGTAACTGTGATTTGGTATTGATGTAATGGTTGGGCAGTTTGGAAGCCTGTCTGCTTGATCTGTTTTTATCTCTGTCTTGGAAGTTCTGTCTATATACTCTGAAGTTCGGGGTGCTGACCTTTTTTTTCCCCTGAACTAGGAAAATGATGGGTTTGACTGATTAAAGTAATCTTGTTAACCCATTTTGAGTTGCTTTCCCTTAGAAAATCAGATCTAAGAACCTGTGTTGGCAGCCACCCTAGAGATGTAGGGGTGCTTGCTGCTACAAAGTCATCCCCAGCCCTGTGTGAGCCAGAGGTCTTAGCCACAGGGAAGCCTGACCAGCCACAAGCTGAAGGGATTTCAGATCACCAGCAGCTGTAGTGGTTTCCAGAACTATCAAACCATAGATGCCAAAGACATGGTGAGAGTGTTGACTTTAGGACCTGGGAATTCACAGTGAATTGTTTTTTTTCTCCCAGGGCAAGAAGTGGCTGAGGAGCAGCAACCATGCAGCTACCACCACTTGGCAGCTTAAGCTCCTGGTCTGCAGACAGTAGGGGGACCAAACGACCACACTGAGGGGAATTACTTTTGCTTTAACATTTTTCAATCTGGATTGATGTCTAGGGTGGAGGTCCTAGTGTGTGTGATCAGCTTGTCATAGCATGTGGAGGCTTCAGAAAATGCACCCAACTAATACCTTCAGCAGCTAAGAAAATCCCAGTGTTTGGTATAAAGCTCCCCTGTCTGGTAGCAGAGTCCTACCAAGGCAAAAAGCCTAAATGTCAAGTAATTGAGTGTCAACATTAGTAAACAAGGGAAGCAAAACAAATAGAGGAATCCAACATTATACTCATATTTTGGAGACAAAAAGGTTCAAAGCATGGAATAGGAGGAAGACAGTGAAGTGAGAACTCCTGTACCAAAAGCTTCCAGGAAAAAAAAAAACGAGGTGGTTACAGACCATAGAAGAGCTTAAAAAAGATTTTGAAAACCAAATAAGAGAAGTGCAGGGAAAATGGGATGAGAAATGAGAATGATGCAAGAAAATTATGAAATGAGAATCAACAGTCTGACTGAAGAAAATAAAACCTTAAAAATAGACTAATTCAAATGGCAAAAGAGGCTAAAAAAGGCAATGAGGAGAAGAGAGCCTTAAAAAGCTGAATTTGCCAGATGGAAAAAGAATCTCAAAAGCTCCATGAAGAGAATCATTCCTTCAGAATTAGATTGGAGGAAATGGAAGCTAGTGATTTTATGGCAAATCAAGATACTATTGAACAGATCCAAACAAATGAAAAAAATAGAAGACAATGTGAAACATCTCATTGGGAAAATCACTGACCTGAAAAATAGATCCTGGAGATATAATTTAAAAATTAGTGGAGTACCTGAAAGCCATAATCAAAAAAAAAAATAACCTAGAATTCGTCCTTCAAGAAATTCTCAAGGAAAAGTGCCCTGATGTTTTAGAACCAGAGTGCAAAATAGAGGTTGAAAGAATCCACTGATCACCTCCTGAAAAAGATCCCCAAAAGAAAACTCCTTGGAATATTTTAGCCAGGTTCAGGAGTTCCCAGATCAAGGAGAAAATATTACAAGCAGCCAGGAAGAAACAATTTGAATATTGTGGAAAAACAATCAGGATAACCCAGGATCTGGAAGCTTCTACACTGAGGGATGAAAGGTTTTGGGATATGACATTCTGGAGGCCACAGGAGCTGGGATTGAAACCAAGAATCACATACCCAGCAAAACTGTGTATCATGTTTAAAAGGAAAATATAGTCATTCAGTGGAATAGAGGACTTTCAAGCATTCTTGATGAAAAAAAAAACAGAGTTGAATAGAAAATTTGACATTCAGATACAAGAAGCAAGAGAGCATGAAAAGGTAAGCAGGGAAAAGAAATCATAAGGAACTTATCAAAGTTGAACAATTTACATTCCTGCATGATAAAATGATAATTGTAACTCATGAAACTTTTCTCAGTATGAGAATAATTGAAGGAAATAGAAATTATATACATATACACACACACACAATGCAAGTATTTGTCTATATAGGAGGGTATATGGGCATATGAATATATATGTGAATGTGTGGATACATGTGTACAGGTATACAGAGATAGAGAGCACAGGACTAGTTTAATGGTAAGAGATGATACAAGGTGAAACTAAGAGGTGAGAGAGGAATATAATGAGCACAGATAGGGAAAGACAGATTGGGGTAAGCTATATCTTATAGAATAGGTAAGGGAATATGGTTACAGTGGAGGGGAAGAACAAGAAGTCAAAAGGGAATGGGTCAACTTATTCTCATTGAATTTGGCTTAGGGAGGGAATGACATACACACTAAATAGTGTATCTCACCCGACAGGAGAGTAGAGGGGAAGGAGATAAGAGTGGGGATGATGGAAGGGAGGACAGGTTTAGGGGAAGAAAGTTGGAAGCACCCACTTTTGAAAAAGGACAGGATCAAAGTAGAGAATAGAACAAGTGGGAGGTGGGATAGGAGGGAGGGAAATATAGTCAGTCTTTTACAATATATTTACTACGGAAATGTTTTTCATAACTACACAAATACAACCTACATTGAATTGCTTATCTTCCCAGTAAGGGTGGGTAACAAGGGAGGAAGTGAATGAATCTGGAATTCAAAGTTTTAAAATCAAATATTTAATATATATATATTCATTTATATAATATTATCAATATTATTTTACATATAAATGGAAAATAAGATGTACAGGCACTGGGGCATAGAGATCCACCATACCCTACTGGAAAGTTGGAGGGAGAAGATATGGGAGAGAGCAGATTGAAGGCG
Source organism: Gymnobelideus leadbeateri (assembly GCA_011680675.1). Taxonomy (NCBI): domain Eukaryota; kingdom Metazoa; phylum Chordata; class Mammalia; order Diprotodontia; family Petauridae; genus Gymnobelideus; species Gymnobelideus leadbeateri. The sequence continues at coordinate 177,055 of WOXC01009258.1, read as the reverse complement.
GGGATATCCAATGGGATTGCTGTTTTGTGGTGGTGGATAGGGGAAAAACGGCACAAAATTTGTAACTCAAAATCTTGTGGAAATAAATGATGTAAACTAGAAATTATTAAAGCATGTCATAAAAAAGAGTTGGACCCAACTGAATAACTCACCACCAACAACAGCAATGAGAAAACATCTTGTAGAGAAAGTATAATGCAGTAGAAAGAGCATTAGTGATGGTGAAAACCAGACAGTTGGGAGTTTAATGATGATTTGCCAACTTTTGTTTTCACCATCTAATCTACCAAATTATTACATTCCTAACACTGTGGAATAGAGAGATTTAATTGACAAATTTTAGCTTAAAATTTCTTCTGTCATTGTCACCAAAATGACAGTGGAATTGGCACCATGTGTGTGAATGTTTTAAGGTAACTATAATTTTCACTGACTCCAATTTGTCAAATGAGTAATAATAACAGTAATTCACCTTTACATAATACTTTGGAGATGCCAGGGTGCTTTCCTTATAATAACCCTAACAAGAAAGCAAACATTCCCCTCCCCATTTGATAGATGAGGAAACTGAACCTAAGGGTCAGAATGTTAAGTTTCAGAATTTTGTCTCAAACAGAGATTTTAAATTCCAACTCTAGCAATTCACCTCTACATTTTCAATTAATGGTCTAGGTACAAACACAAACAGTTCATAACAAGTTAGCCTGGCATTTAGGACTGACTTTTTCTGAGAATAAACCTAGCCAAGTTTATAGAGGCTCATCACAAAGGGTTAGCCAGCCAGGCCATCAACAAATATTTATAAAGTAACTTTCACATCAGGTCTTTTCCATTTCAATATATCACAGGTCAGCATGAGAAATTAAATGAGAATTTTTGAGAAATTTTGCAAAAGCTGAAGATGACATGTGAAGTCCAGGAGATGACCGAAAAAGTTTAGAAACTAAGAAAAGCATAACTCATATTTCACAATAAGGTACTATAACCACCCCTAAAAGAAAAAGAAAAGAAATTCAGATTTCTCTGGCACAGAGGGCCAAAAAATTTTATGTGGATTTTGAAGACCACAGGGGTCCCATGCCCTAACCCCTGAGATGTGGAAGGGATAATTGTATTGCATCGATGTCCTATACCCTAGGCCCTATGCTGAGCCTTTCATTAAACACTTTGGGACAGGGGATATTTTGTGTCATATAATTTAGAAGAAAACACTATAACCTTTCCTTATTTCTCCAGCTCTTGGTCATCATTCCTTCCTCAAATTATCTAGTATCTATGTATTTTGGTATATGATACATCCTCACCCCAAGTAGAATGTGTACTCCTTAAGGTCAGGCACTACATTCATATTTTGTCTGAACAGAATAGATGCTTAAGCAATAATTGTTTAAGTTTTCAGGTTCTTCCCCAACATTCACTTTGTTTTCTATGGTGAGGTAGGGGAAGAAATGGCTCTCCACTGAAACAGATAAGAAACTGAGTTTCTTTTCAGCTTCTAAAGGACAAACAGCAGAGAGACAGTGTACTTTGGAATGCTTTATGCTACACAGCCACTATCTGAGCACACAGTATAGAAAGAAGTAACATTTATATACGGCATTTTGAGGCGTCAAAAAAAGAGATTCAGTTGGAAACTTTGAAGACATACCAGGCAACACAGTCGGACAGAGAGAAAGTCAGAACAAGAGAAGGAACTGATCAATGTCTTTAAGGAATGAAGCAGCCCAGGTGTTAAAGCATCAAGGTGGGAGGCAATTTTTAATGCAGCTTTTTGATTTTTCGATTTGTGTTTCTTTTTTTTAAAACAAATGCTTTATTAACTTCTGTTTTACATCATTCATTTCCGCCAGATTTTGAGTTACAATCATTCCCCCCCTCTGTTTTTCCCCTACCCACCCTCCCAGAATAGCAGTCCCACAAGATATCGTTTCCTCCAATCTGCTCTTTCCCATACCTTCTCCCATACCCCCTTTGACTTTTCCATTAGAGGAAGGTGAATCTTTGTGTCCCAATGCCTGCACATCTTACCTCCCAATTACAAGCAAAAGAGTATTAATTATAGTATTTATATATATTTGAAACATTTAATCTTAAGACCTCGAATTTCAGATACATTTCCTTCCTCCCTTGTCACCCATTCCCTCTGGGAAGATAAGTAATTCAGTATTTGTTGAACATGTCTAGCTATGCAAAACATTATCATAGTAGATATATTGTACAAGGCTGCTTATAATTCCCTCCCACTCATCCCACCCCCCACCTGGTCCATTCCCTACATGATCCTGTCCCTCTTCTACAATGGGTACTTCCAACCTCCCCTCCCCCCAAGGATGCCCTCCCATCCATCATTCCAACTCTCATCCCCCTTCCCCCTATTCTGCTGTAGGTTAAGACATCCCATTTAGTATGTATGTCATTCTCTCCCTGAACCAAATTCAATGAGAATGTGGCTTTGCCTTTTTGCCTTCCTATTCTCCCCCTCCCTTGTAAACACTTCCCCTTGCTTCTTCTACATGAGATAGTCTACCCTACCCTGTCTCTCCCCATCTCCTCTTGCCACGTTCCTCTCTCACCTCATAATTTCATCCCTTGAGTATTCTCCCTTCCAAACAAATTCAACTTATGCCCTCTATCCATATATAACTGTACCCATATACTCACACATTCACATATGTATTCATATGACCACACACACTTCTTTCATTATTTTCGTAGTGAGAAAGATATCATCAGTCACAATTATTGTTTTTCCATATAGGAATGTAAATAGTTCAACTTTGATAAGTTCCTTTTGATTTCTTTTCCCTGATTACCTTCTCAGGCATCTCTTCCTTCTTGTGTCTGGATGTCAAATTTTCTATTCAATTCTGGTTTTTTCCTCAAGAATGCTGGAAAGCCCTCTATTCCACTGAATGACCATATTTTCCCCTGAAACAAAATACTCAGTCTTTCTGGGTAGGTGACCCATGGGTTCATTTCCAGCTTTTTTGCCCTCTGGAATATCGTATTCCATGCCCTTCGATCCCTCAGTGTAGAAGCTGCCAGGACCTGGGCTATTCTGATTGTGTTTCCACAATATTAAAATTGTTTCTTCCTGGATGCTTGTAGTATTTTCTCCTTGATCTGGGAACTCTGGAACCTGGCTATAATATTCCTGGGGGTTTTCTTTTGGGGATATTTTTCAGGAGGTGATCAGTGGATGCTTTCAACCTCTATTTTGCCCTCTGGGTCTAAAATATCAGGGCAGTTTTCCTTGAGAATTTCTTGAAGGGTGATTTCTAGGTTATTTCTTTGATCATGGCTTTCAGGTAGTCCAATAATTTTTAAATTGTCTCTCCTGCATCTATTTTCCAGGTCAGTGGTTTTTCCCATGAGATATTCCACATTGCCTTCTACTCTTTCATTTGTTTGGTTCTGCTTAACAGCATCTTGATTTCTCATAAAGTCATTGGCTTCCATTTGCTCCAGTCTAACTCTGAAGGAATGAATCTCCTCAGTGAACTTTTGATATTCTTTTTCCATCTGGCAAATTCGACTTTTTAAGGCATTCTTCTCCTCATTGCCCTTTTGGGCCTCCTTTGCCATTTGAGTCAGTCTGTTTTTTAAGGTGTTGTTTTCCTCAGTCAGGCTGTTGACCCTCATTTCATACTTTTCCTGCATCCTTCTCATTTCTCTTTCCAATTTTTCCTCCACTTCTCTTATTTGATTTTTAAAGTCCTTCTTAAGGTCCTCTATGGCCTGCAACCTGCTCATGTTTTCCCCTGGGGCTTTTGGAGCAGGACTTCTGACCTCACAGTCCTTTTCCCGCTCTATGTCCCCAAAATAGGAGTCTAGGGTTGCATTTTCCTGTTTCATTTGCCTTGGCATGTTGCCACTTAATTACTTGACTTTTGGGCTTGTTGCCACACTATGGCTTTGCTGACAGGGGAATTTTCATCCCGAACATGTGGGAGGGCAACTTCTGTTTCTGGCAAGCTGTAAACCCACCCACGACTTCCACCCCAGGTCACAATCCAGATCCAGGTAGGTTAAAGCAAGAGCGATTACCCCCCAAGACTGATCACTGGATCTCCCTACAGTTTGCAGGCCAGGAGCTGGATCTGCCTCTGAAAACTACGAAATGGTATGTCTCCTCAGCAGCTTCTAGCCCCAGGGGAGGAAGCTGACACATTCCCCAAATACTGGTCCCAAAGTCCATAGGGCACTAACCTCTTACTTTGTCCTAGGCATGTCTATGTTGATAATTCTGCAGTCGCCACAGCTCCTGGTGTTCTGGGGTCTCTCCAGCCGGCTGCTGGCCCTGCCGCCCTGGGGCTAAAACCTCAGCTCATGGGGACCTGGACTCTGCTTGGCTTGACTCAGCTCCCTGCTCTCTGTGTGCTGAGAGCTGCCAGCTCCCAGAGTGCTGAGGTGGTCCTTCCTGCAGGGCTGCTGGGCTGTCCTCAGCAGGAGGTTAGCTTCTCTGTGTTATTCTGTGGGTGCTGGGGCTCCAGAAGTTGTTCAGAGTCCAGTTTTACATAGTTTTGGGGGAATCTGGGGGCACAGTGGCTTGGATGAGCTGTTTCTACTCTGCCATCTTGGCTCCGCCCCCTAGATTTGTGTTTCTTAATCTGCTGCATCACTTGTTCTGGATGTAGCTTATTTTTTGAGGAGACCAGTCTTTTTTTTTTTTAGTCACCAAAACTCTTGCCATATTTTAACATATTATTTTTGGTTCAGAACTATGTGCATATTAGTGTAGGGAAATCCCTATGTGGAACCTTTTCCCATCAAAGCGGGTCTGCTCTTATTCTACAAATTATAGTCCTTGAGAGTTACCTGAGGCTTTAAGCTGTTTTATTTGCCAAGGGCAATAACTCTGATTTTCCTGAGTTCCATGCTGGCTTTGTATCTTCCCAGCCATGCTCCCTTGCTTTAAATCAAATATAAAATTTACTTTTTTTTTTTAATTCGAAGGAAAGTTGAACATTTTATGTCTTTATATGGTTTCCCACTGGTGGCCCCATCATGATCTTTGACACCGCTAAATATGATAATATATGCCTAGCAGAGTTGGCTTTTATTCACCATTTTTATAAGCTTTTTGGTTCTGTCTGTTGTAATTTACTAATGTATTCAGCATTTCTATTAATGTTGCATTATTCTGTTTCCTACTGAGAAGGAAAGAATTGATTGGGATGTTAAACTATTTTTATGTGCAATTTTGAATATGATTCTAATTCAAATTTGTTAGATCATATTATACAAAAATTATGCTGCATGTTGCTAAATATTTAGAGGTTTTAACCAAAAAGAAAATCTATGTACCATATTGTGAAATCTTAAACAGGTAAAAGGGAATATGGTTCAATAATTTGATGAGGGGAATCTCTACAAAGTTATCTCTATTTTTAGAAACAGATATATTAGAGAGTCCTTAAAATACAACTAGCATAGCCCCTGCATTTTTCAGATATAAAGATAGCCCTGGACCAGACGTCAAGAAGCCTGGAATTAACTCTCAGCTCTGCCCTTCACACTTTTTAAACTTCAGTTTCCTCATCAATAAAATGGAGGTAACAGGAGTTCAAACTTTTGACATTCACCATACCTCTATGGGACTTAGTTCCTCATTTCTAAAAGGCAAGGTTTGAGTTAGATGACCTTTAAAACACCTTCCAACTTTAAATACATGATCTATGATTTATTATCTATCTCATGAAGTCATTAAGAAATACTATATAAATATAATTTATTTATTGTTAATTTGTTGTTGTTAATTATCAACTTTTTGTTATTTTATTTTGGCTACTAATATATTAATTGTTATTAATATATTGATAAAATGTTATTAATATATTAATCAATTAATCTATCAATATATTGATATATGTTAATATTTAAATATCTATTAATAAAGTTATCAGTGATTAATTTGATTACTAATTATAATTAAATCCAATTACCTTTATGATGCCTTTCAGCAGGTCAGTTGAGACATAGGTATATTGCATTTCAGATGTAAACATCCTAGGATTCTATCCATTCTGTAGCTTTATTTGTTCTATTCATAAAAGGTTCACATAAAAAATACCTTTCAAACAAAGAACAAATGAAATTTTGCTATTGGTCTATAAATGATCATTTATTTTTCAAATTATTTCTAATAGACTTTTATTTAAAATTTTGTGTAGATTAGCATTAATTTTGTCATTAAGCTATCAAATGAATTGAACTTAATCTTTAAAAATTTAGACTTTTCCCCAAAATATTTATGTCACTGTCAAAAGTTTTCCAAACCTTACGACAAAAGTTTGGGTCCCTTAATGAAGTTCTAAAGATGATGTTTTTACATTCAGAAATGTTTTCTATATCTTGTTCCTTAATTTATTTCCTGAGAAATTATCATAGAACTTTGTATATATAATGGATACCTAATGAGTGGATGTGGAAATTACACCACACATGTGTTTCTTAAATTCTTATTATAGTTTTTTTTTTAATATGTTGACTTGTAGCAATGCAAAGTCCAGTATAAAACTGAAAACTTTTTTTCCTCTTGCCTTTTTTTTTTCATGGTTGTTTGTTTCTTTGATGCTAAGGAAATAGACTACTTCTTTAGCCTTTGGGGCTCCAAATTCCAATATAAAATGAGATAGGAAGAGAGAAACAGATTATTTTTTCTAAAAGTATGTTTGTGCATGTCATATAATATTGTATGAGAGGTTATGTGCTATAGTTGCATTGGGAATTAGGGAGAACTAGTTTCAAATCCTACTTTAACCACTTACTAAACATATGACCCTGAGCAAGGCACTTAACCTCTACATGCTTCAACTGTGTGACCCTGGGAAAGTCACTTCACAATTCTCACTTTGGTTTGATCATATGTTAAATGAGTGAGTTGGACAGAATATCTAATGTTTCTTTCATCTCTTAGTCTATGATCCCATGTTATATATCTAATATCAATTGAGATCTAGAAGGTAATAGTGATAATCTAAACAAATTCCTGATTTTATAATATAAGGAAACTGAGACCCAGAGAAATTAAATTATTTGACAAAGGTTTTAACTAGGAAGTACATGGCAAAGGGAGAATTTTAACCAAAGTCCTCTGATTTTAAATAGTTTTTTTGTACTATACTACACTGATTGCTTTGACTGAAAGAACAAGAATTTATTTAGACCTTCTCTACCACAGTCATCCTACTTGGGATCATACTACTTCCTTATTCAACATAGAGGAGAGAGAGAGAGAGAGAGAGAGAGAGAGAGAGAGAGAGAGAGAGAGAGAGAGAGAGAGAGAGAGAGAAGGAGAAGGAGGAGAAGAAAAAGAAGAGGAGGAGGAGGAGGAGGAGGAATAAAATGCAATATCTTTGTTAAGATAACATTAATACAATATCACCAGAAAATATAAAGGGAAGCAGGGCCTTTTTGCACATTTTTAAATTTAGTATCATTCAAGGGAGAAATTGACAAACGTTTTACAAAGAACTGAATGATGAAATTCAAAATTACCTTTAATGGAGAGGAAAGGAAAAGTATAACATTTTCTTAACCTTTTCCATTTTGCCTCTAATTTTAGTAGTAATTCATCATCTCTTACATATTTAATAATTTCATTTTGCTTCTTTGTTTCTTTCTGACCTCTTAGTTCAGACCTAACTATTAATAATCTTCTTTATCATCTTGAAAATGCTGTGATTTTAGTTGGGTGATGCATTGAAATCAACAGAGCCACCATGCTCCAGTCACCTTAATGCACACATATGTATCTGTCCTTTCCTGTTCTCTCCCACAACCATATCCAAACATTTGCCAAGAATCATCAATTCTACATCCATAAACAATGATTCTTGTATCCTCTTCTCTCCACCCACACAGCTAACACCTTCATTCAGGCTTTCATCAGACATTTAGGGTTTGAGTTGGAGTGCAAGATTTTTGTTTGGTATGTCTGATTTTCAATGTCTTCCCTGGCCAATTTGTCCTCCACATAATTACTAAAATAATATTCCCGAGATAAATATCTGACCATGTCACTTCCACCAGAACCAAAACAAAACCTTTGGTGAATTCCTATTGCCTCTGGGGGAAAAAATGCAACATCTTTTCCCCCCTTCAATCCGTTCTGGAGAGTCACTTGATTTTTATGTAAAATGAGAGTGTTAGACTACATGGCCTGTAATGGTCTATTCAAATAGATGGAGAAATGAAAAGAACCTAAGACAGTATTGGGACTTGTTAAAATGTGACTTGTAATAAGACAAGGTTAACAAAGGATAAAAAAATTGAGGATAATGTTAAGTTGAAGTGGTTAATTATGGTGTCAAGACTATGAAGAGAGGCTGCAACAGAACATGAAGCCTAGGGCCATAAATTTGGATCAAGAAAGAATTTTGAGGTAATCCAACCCAACCCCATAATTTTGTACTTAAGGAAAATCCATCCCCAAAATAACAAGTAATTTTTGCAAGAGGAGACATAACATCAAAAAAAGAGTCAGGATTTGATCCCAGACCCTCTGACATTCCTTCCATAGTATTACATGGCCTGTTGAAGGGTGATGTCCTGGGAAAACACAGAAGTGTAGAGGGACAAGACTTTGTGGAGAGAAGGGATTACTGGCTTTAGGAGGACTGAGACAGGGGGAGAGAAGGAAGAATAAGAACTTGACGCTGAATGTAGGATTTTTTCGTTTTACATTAACCTTCATGTTACAAGTTTAATATGTTTTTGAGGGGTAGTCCTGAAGAATGGTTATAGAACTGAACTGAGGGCATGTCCTATTTCTGATAAATAGTGTTTTGTGATCTCGACTCCCTAGGCAACTCTCTAAGTCTACCAATTATAAAAATAGTATTGATTGGCATTGGTAAATGAAGTTCTCTCACCTTAAGTCTGCTATACCAATGAAATCAGACATTTGATCCCCTCCTTTTCCCTCCCTCCCCCAAATCTTTTTGGTACATTAGGGCTTATTCTTTCAAATTAGAATTAGTGTTAATTCCTTCATGCAATTCAGAAATTGGCTTTGAATTTGACATTCATACAAAGGTTAAGATGCTAAAAGCTTTAGTAGGGTTTGAGGTCAGGATTTAGATGTTAAAAGCAGGCTCTGAAGATTCACTGCCAAGGTGCACAATCCTTTAAGCATTGGGGGCCATATCCCTAATTTCCTGGAAGCTAAAGGGCCATATCTTTTTTGCATAATTATTTGCATATAATATCATAAATTATTTGCCCTAATGGACTTGATAGTTATAAATTGATTAAAAATGAATCTTACTGTCCTTGACCAAAAAAAAAAGTTTTCCTTGTATCTTCTCCTTCCAAGAGCTTATGTTGTTGCAGAATAAAACTTTGCATCTCTTTCTGCAGCATATTTCTCACTTCCCTTTCTTTTCTATGTATTCTGTAATTATCCTACCTTCTATAAATTAGCATGTAGATTAGCAGGAAAAATAACCATCCCAGTGTATTCTTTAAAGCTATTTACTCTGGGAAGAAGCGTAAATGACATATGTTATTGGACCACAATTGGATTAAGTAGCTTTATTTCCATCATACTGTTTCTTCTGTCTAAAATGAGGAAATTCTTCCATTTTGAAATGGGTTGTTTTATTTCTTGTCTCATAGCAATAAAAGCACTACGAATGACAATGTATTCATCTTGCTATACTTCTAGACAAAGTATTCAAGGAACATTAGGAAAAATATTTTATATTCTTGAATTATGAACTCAAAATAAGAGCCAGAAGAGTTGTTATGTATGAAGAATTCATTTTAAGAAATGCTTATTTGAGAAGCAATTTTTTACTAGGATTCAAATGACCTCTCAAATTTAGGTTTCATTGGTAAGGATAATTAATAATAAGATGATCAAATATACTGATACCATAATAAATGGTCTATTTTCCTTTTTAAATTGTGTCATTAAAGTTATCTTTCTTAGCAGCATAGGGTATACAGGTGATATCCAGTATCCTATTTGAGCTCTAGGGGTGATCTAGAAATAGGGATAGGAACTTGACTGGCAATTTCATTCATATTGGGAACTTCCAGCTGAGGAAGCTCCTACCTAGAGAGGATAGGCTTCAGTATGTCCAAAATGAGGCTCATCATCTTTCTCAAAAAGTTATACTTTGTACATACTTGCTCTACAAATACTTTATTGTATTCTTGTTGTCACCTTTGCCTCACCCGTACAAAGCAAACTATTTTAGTGCTCTTTCAAGATAAGACTACTTAGTTAGTTAGTTTTGTGAATTGTAACCACTAAATAAATGCTTTTTGATTGATTGATTGGTTGAAGTTTCTGAAAGCCTGTCAAGTGGGAAATAAATACTTTTTCTTGGTTTTAGAGAGCAGAACTAAGGGGCAACAGATTTGAAGTTGGAAAAAGGAAAATTTGGGCTCCAGAAATTAGAGCTGCCCAAAAGTTGAATGGACTGCTTTGAGGGATAGTAGGTTATTAATCACTAGAAATCTTTAAGCAAAAGCTGTATTTCACAATTATGTTTTACAGATTAGTCATTCATTCTATACCAAGCAACATCTGATGTTCCTTACAGCTATCAGCATTCTGTGATTCAGTGGAAAGGTATTAGCAAATAACAAAGGCTGCTGGTATACAAATATAAGATAAATAAGCAACATATAGGGTATTAATCTTACAATAAGAGAGATATCCAAAGAATTCTAGATCTAAATTTTGAGGAGAGTGATGGTATTATATACTTCTTTTTTTTTTTTTTGCTTTCTGGAGGGCAATTGGGGTTAAGTGATTTGCCCAAGGTCACATGGCTAGTTTGTGTGTGTGTGTGTGTGTGTGTGTGTGTGAGTGTGTGTGTGTGTGTGCGTGCGTGTGTGTGTATGTGTGTTAAGTGTCGGAGGCTGGATTTGAACTCAGGTCCTCCTGACTCCAGGGCCAGTGCTCTATTCACTGCACCACCTAACTGCCCCAGTATTATATACTTCTTTGTATTCCTGGTGGTATCTACCAAAGTTCCTTCCATGTAGTATATACACAATAAACCTCTGACTGATTTAACTGATTAAACTGCTTAAGGTCAGGTATTAGTTACTTTTTTCCTCTTCATTCCCCATAACTAATACAGTAAGTGATTAAATATTAAATGCTTATTATTGATTAAAATATTATATCTTAGATGTAGTTTTAACATGTGTATGGGGGATTCCTGGAAGGAATACAATCTTTAATACTTCAAATTGTCATGCTTTGTCAGATGCTGTGTTGTAATCAACAAATTATAAACACAACAGGATTTGATATTGTCTACACCTTTCAGTCAATTATCAATAGAAAATTATTTGTGAAAACTTTCCCAGCCCTTTTGCCTGTTTTCAAAGACAATCTCCATACATTTGTAGATCATTCTAAAAAGCTTTTTATTAAAAATGAGAAAATAGTTATGTGCTAAAGTAGGCTTTTTCTTGCTTTAAAAAATTATCTTTTGGGGGGGGCGGAGCCAAGATGGCAGAAAGGAAGCAGTAACCTCACTGAGCATCTCGGTCACTAAGTCTCAAAGGGTGAATCTGAGAGGATTCTGGAGTGACAGACGCCACTGGAAGACAGAACGTGGCAGAGTCCAGCCCAGGTGGTTGCCCAGTGTGCCCAGACAGGACAAGTGCAGAGCTTGTGGGGTCTGAACAGCTCAGACCTAAGAGCAGACAAGCAGACTACACCAGAGAGAGAAAAAGCCCCAGCCCGCAGACTTACCAAGGATGAATCACAGTCATCTCACAGAGGGAAAGGATCATTGGAGCCAGGTAGGAGAGTTGGGCCCCCAGTGGAGAGAGTAGCTTCTCCAGCTGCATTCGGCCCCCAACCTGGAAGTTTGGAAACTGCCTGCCTGTATAATACAGGGGCTGGAATGGCAAAGTAAATTCTAGCTGCTTCGATCCTCCCATCCCTCCTTCATGAAGCAGAAAACCCTTAAGTCTCCCACCCAGATTGAAATCCCAAGTTAATGGAAATAGCCTCAGGCTTAAGAGTCTCCAAGAAGGGGTGTAACTGAGACAGCCAGGAGTCTAAAGAGAAGAGAGGGAGGGGTCGCAACAAGCCCCACCTCACCTCATCAACAAAAGCCTACTTATAGCCCAGGGGTATAGAGGCAGAAATCTGAAGTGGTCAGACTCACCCCCACCTACAGGTCTACATTCCTCACTGATTTCCTTGAATTAGCCATAAACTAGCCACCCAGAGGTATTCAAAGTCAAGGATCAGGCCCTAAACCCATAGCCTGAGAAACTAAGAAACAGGAAGTCACAATGTGAAGGAAAGAAGCTGAAAAGGATAAGGGGAAGGCAAGAAAGACTATCCAAGCCTACTATGTAGGGGAAGAACAACTAAATATACGGGACAATATAGACTCTTTACCCATACCTGAGACCACAGAAGGAAACATGATCTGGTCTCAAGCCCAAATAGCATTCCTGGAGGAGCTTAAGAAAAATTTTAAAGACCAAATCAGGGAAGTAGTGACCAACTTGGAAAAAAAGTCTCAGTGAAGAAAACAAGTCCTTAAAAAGTAAAATTAGTGAAGTAATTGGAGAAAATACCTCCCTAAAAAAGGAACTTCAAAAACTAACCAAAGACCATAATTCCCTAAAAATTAGATACAATCAAACTGAAACTCAGAACTCTATTATGCAGCAGGAGTCAATCAAAAAAAAAAAAAAACGATCAAAAAATTGGAAGAAAATGTAAAATATCTCACTGGAAAAATAACTGACCTAGAGAACAGATCCAGGAAAGACAACTTAAGAATTATTGGTCTACCAGAAAGCCAAGATAAAAAAGCAGACTAGACAACATCCTCCAAGAGATTGTCAAAGAAAACTGTCCTGAGGTCCTGGAATCAGAAGATAAAATAGCTATCGATAGAATTCACCAGACTCCTCCTGAAACAGATCCCAAACTGAAAACTCCAAGAAATATAGTAGCCAAATTCCAGAATTACAAGATTAAAGAAAAAATTCTACAAGCAGCCAAAAAGAAACAATTCAAATATCTAGGAACTACAGTTAGGATCACACAGGACCTAGCAGCTTCTACATTAAAAGAGCGGAGGGACTGGAATTTGATATTTCATAGGGCAAGAGAGCTAGGACTACAACCAGGGATTAACTACCCGGCAAAACTGAGCATAATCTTTCAGGCAAGGAGATGGACGTTTAATGAAATAAGAGACTTCCAGACTTTCCTGATGAAAAAGCCAGAGCTCAATGGAAAATTTGATCTCCAATTACAAGACTCCAGAAAGATATAAAAAGGTAAACAAGGGAAACACAGACTCACACAGGCATAAGTGCACACACCCATATCCACAAACACATGCTCATTAGCTGGGATGCAACAAGAGCAAAATGTTCACATCCCTATATGTGGAGCTGATAACTGTCAATATTCGAAATCTTTATGATTATCATGACCTTCTAAAGGGTTATACTTAGATAGAGGGTGTGGGTATGGATGCACTAACATGAAGTCTAAAAAAAAGACTATTAAGGGGATCAAAGAGACTGTAATGGGAAAAAGGAAAGGATGAGATAGGAAAAGGTAAAATATGCCATCTGAAGAGGCATCAAAACGCACTATAGAAGAGGGGAAAGAAAGAGGGAGAGGAACATCATTTAAACACTATTCTCACTGGTTCTGATTCAAAGAGGGATCAACTTAATCAGTGAAGTTTAAGATTCTAATGTGAATAGACACATAAATTCATTAAATAGAGGAAAAGAAGGGAGGGAGAGGAGCACTGTTTGAAATTTACTCTCATTGGTTTGGAATCAAATGGGGAGTAATTTACTCTGATAAGTATAAAAATTTATTGTGTCCTATAGATAGTGGAAGGGTAAGGGGGGTGAAAATGAGGAGACTAAAGGGGGGATTAGAAGGGAGGGAAATAGTAGTAAGGGGAGAGGGTAGGTCAAGAAGGGGGGTCACTGGGTGGGAACACTGAGGGAGGGGGTGGTCAAAAGGGAAAACTTCAAGGAGGGGAAGGGAGAAGGAAGAAACAAAAACATAAACAGGGGAAGGGAATAGGATGGAGGGGAAGAGACAGATAGTCATCATTACTGTGAACGTGAATAGGATGAACTCTCCCATAAAACAGAGGCAGATAGCAGAATGGATTAAAAACCATAATCCTACAATATGCTGTCTACAAGAAACACATTTGAAACAAAGGGATACCCACAGGGTAAAGGTAAAAGGTTGGAGGAAAATTTATTATTCCTTAGCTAAAGTAAAAAAAAAAAGCAGGGGTAGCAATACTTATCTCAGATAAAGCAAAAGCAAAAATAGATCTAATTAAAAGAGATAAGGAAGGAAAGTATATCCTATTAAAAGGCACCATCAAGAATGAAACAATATCACTACTTAATATATATGCACCAAGTGGTATAGAATCCAGATTCCTAGAGGAGAAGTTAAAGGAATTAGAGGAAGAAATAGATAGCAAAACTATGTTAGTGGGGGACCTAAATCTCCCTCTCTCTGAACTCGATAAATCTAACCTCAATATAAACAATAAAGAAGTTAAGGAGGTGAATAGAATCTTAGAGAGACTAGATATGATGGATCTCTGGAGAAAACTGAATGGGGATAAAAAGGAATTTACTTTCTTCTCAGCAGTTCATGGCACCTACTCAAAAATAGACCATGTACTAGGGCATAAAAACCTCACATTCCAGTGCAAAAAGGCAGAAATATTAAATACATCATTCTTAGATCATGATGCAATAAAAATTATATGCAATAAAGGGCCAGGGAAATATAGACTAAAACCTAATTTGAAATTAAACAATTTAATCCTAAAGAATGGATGGGTCAAAGATGAAATTATAGAAACAATCAATAATTTCATTCAAGAGAATGATAATAATGAGACAACATACCAAAATTTGTGGGATGCACTAAAGACAGTTCTCAGGGGAAGTTTTATATCCCTGAGTGCGAACTTAATTAAAGCAGAGAGAAGGGAGGTCAATGAATTGGACATGCAATTGAAAAAGCTAGAAAAAGAACAAATTGAAAATCCCCAATTTAGTACTAAATTAGAAATATTGAAAACCAAAGGAGAGATTAATAAAACTGAAACTAAGAAAACTATTGAATTAATAAATAAAACTAAGAGCTGGTTTTATGAAAAAATCAACAAAATTGATAGACCCTTAATCAATATGATAAAAAAAAAGAAAGAAGAAAACCAAATTTTGGGTATCAAAAATAAAAAGGGTGAATCTACCTCTAATGAAGATGAAATAAAAAAAAAATAATGAGGAATTATTTTCCCAATTGTATGCATATAAGTATGACAATCTTAGTGAAATGGATGAATGTTTACAAAATCACAAGTTGCCCAGATTAACTGAAGAGGAAGTGAATTACCTAAATAATCTCATCACAGAAAAAGAAATCAAACAAGCCATCAATGAACTCCCTAGGAAAAAATCTCCAGGGCCAGATGGGTTCACTAGTGAATTCTATCAAACTTTTAAAGAACAATTGATCCCAATACTCTAAAAACTGTTTGGGAAAATTAGTGAAGAAGGAGTCCTACCAAACTCTTTCTATGACACAAATATGGTACTGATTCCTAAATCAGAAAGAGATAAGACAGAGAAAGAAAATTATAAACCAATTTCCCTCATGAATTTAGATGCAAAAATTCTAAATAAAATATTAGCCAAAAGACTTAAAACATCTTATCACAAAAATAATACACTTTGATCAGGTAGGATTCATTCCAGGAATGCAAGGATGGTTTAATATTAGGAAAACCATCAGTATAATTGAGCATATCAACAATGAAACTAGCAGAAACCACATGATCATCACAATAGATGCAGAAAAGGCTTTTGACAAAGTACAACATCCATTACTATTAAAAACACTAGGAAGTATAGGACTAAATGGAGCCTTCCTTAAAATAGTTGCTAGCATCTATTTAAAACCATCAGCAAGTATGATATGCAATGGGGATAAATTAGAAGCCTTTCCAATAAGATCAGGAGTGAAACAAGGGTGTCCACTATCACCCCTCTTATTCAATCTGGTACTAGAAACACTAGCAGTAGCAATTAGAGAAGAAAAAGAAATCAAAGGAATCAAATTAGGTAAAGAAGTGACCAAGCTATCACTCTTCGCAGATGATATGATGATATACTTAGAGAATCCTAGAGAATCAAGTAAAAACTACTTGAGACGATAAATAAATTTGGTAAAGATGCAGGATATAAAATAAAACCACATAAATCCTCAGCATTCTTGTACATCTCTAATGAAACTCAACAACAAGTGATAGAAAGTGAAATCCCATTTAAAGTCACTGTAGACATTATAAAATATTTGGGAATCTACTTGCCAAAACAAACCCAGAATCTATATGATCACAACTACAAAACACTTCTCACACAAATAAAATAAGATCTAAATAGTTTGAAAATATCAATTGCTTGTGGCTGGGTCAAGCTAATATAATAAAAATGACAATTTTACCCAAACTAAACTATATATTTAGTGCCATTCCAATCAATTTACCAAAATAACTACTTTGTAGAGTTAGAGAAAATAATAACAAAATTTATTTGGAAAAACAAACGGTCTAGAATATCAAGGGAATTAATGAAAAGAAACACTAGGGAAGGTGGACTAGCTATGCCAGTTCTTAATCTGTATTATACAGCAGCAGTCATCAAAACTGCTTGGCACTGGCAGAGGTGTAGAGTAGTGGATCAATGGAATAGATTAGGCACAGGAGACCCAGCAGTTAATGAATATAGTAATCTATTGTTCGATAAACCCAAAGATCCCAGTTTTTGGGATAAGAATGCACTGTTTGACAAAAGCTGCTGGGAAAACTGGAATACAGTATGGCAGAAAGTGGGCATAGATCACTATCTAACACCATATACCAAAATCAAGTCTAAATGGGTGCATGATCTAGGTGTAAAGGATGATACTGTAAGCAATTTGGGAAAGCAAGGAATAGTTTACCTGACAGACTTGTGGAGAGGGGAAGATTTTAGGACCAAACAAGAATTAGAGTGCATTATAAAATGCAAAATGGATAATTTTTATTACATTAAATTGAAAAGCTTCTGTACTAACAAAGCCAGTGTAACCAAGATCAAGAGGGAGGTGGGAAATTGGGAAATAATTTTTACAACTTGTGTCTCTGATAAAGGACTCATTTCTAAAATTTATAGAGAATTGAGCCATATCTATATGAATACAAGTCATTCCCCAATTGATAAATGGTCAAAGGATATGAACAGGAAGTTTTCAGAGAAAGAAATTAAAGATATCTATAAGCATATGAAGAAATGCTCTAAATCACTATTAATTAGAGAAATGCAAATCAAAACAACTCTGAGATACCACATCCCTCCAGTCAGATTGGCTAAGATGACAAAACAAGAAAGTGACAAATGCTGGAGAGGATGTGGACGAATTGGAACACTAATACATTGCTGGTGTAGTTGTGAACTTATCCTACCATTCTGGAGAGCAATCTGGAATTATGCCAAAGGATTATAAATAATTTCATACCCTTTGACCCAGCCATACCACTTCTAGGGTTATATCCCAAAGAAATCATAGAAGTGGGAGGAAGACCCCTATGTACAAAAATATTTTTAGCAGCCCTTTTTGTGGTTGCAAAGAATTGGAAATTAAAGGGGTGCCCATCAATTGGGGAATGGCTAAACAAGTTGTGGTATATGAATGTAATGGAATATTATTGTGCTATAAGAAACGAGAAGGTGATAGATTTCACATTTACCTGGAGAGACTTACATAAACTGATAATGAGCGAGAAGAGTAGAATCAGAATAAATTTGTATACAATCACAGACATACCATATCTGTGATGACCAGCTATCACAGACTGGATTCTTTTCAGCAATGCAGTGATGTAGGTCAATCCCAAAAGACTCAAGAAAGTGAGAAAAGTGCCATCCAGAGATACAACTAGAAAGAACTGAGCCTGAATCCTGATGGAAGCAAACTAAATGATCTTTTTCTTTTCGTTGTTTGTTTTTTTTTTCTTCGTTACCACCTTTCATCCCACCTAGTACAAACGCCTTTGTAATTGGAATTATGTCTAATATGAATGCATTTGCAGATCTTATACTGGCTGTTGTGGGGGGAGGTGGAGGGAGGGAAAGGAAATTTGAAGATCAAGGAACTATGGATTTGAATCTTGTTAACTGAAACTAAACTAATAAATTAATTTTTTTTAAAAATTATCTTTTTTTACTTATCAAGTATTTATTTTTCTCCCTCTCCCCATATTCTGGGTAAAATGGTAGAGAGAAAGGTATAGAACTCCCATATCAAATTCCCCTCCCTCCCATATCAAATTGGTCACATCCAACAATGTGTTACTTATTATATAGTATTTTATAATATTTTCTTGATTACCTTTTTATTTTAAGAATATTCATTTTTTAAGAATATTCAATTTTAAGAATATTCATTATTTTAAGAATATTCAATTTTAAGAATATTCATTGTTTTCTCAAGTCATCTTTTTCATCCCTCTTTTGTGATAATTTAAATTGACCTCTTAGTTCTTTCTTTACAGTCACCTCCAGCTCTGAATAGAATAACTGATCTTCAAGACTTCTTATTTATCAAGAACATTTCTACTTCTTCATACAGTGCATCACCACATCCTCATCTATACAGGTGTTCAAACCTGGTAGTATCCTTTGTCATTTATAGTGAAAACATAATATTGTGGGAATGCTGACAAGGATCCCTTAGAAGTTGTAACCACAAAGAAACCTTAGATCAAAGAACCTTTGGTACTCAATATCAACTCTACCATAAAATGTGGAGAAATGTACTGATGAAAGAAATTCACCAATATGGTGGAGCAGAGTCAAATGTAAAAGGAATTTACCTATAGATAATGAAATCTGCCAGATACTCCTGGGTGGCATTGTGTTTATTGAATCAAGACTATACAACTTCCTAAATGAAATATGCTCTTTATTTTTCTATCAATTCAATGCAAATTAATTTTCAAATGACTCAAGTTTTGTTTTGCTTGTAAACCCCCACAAGAAAAATCAAATTGTTGAGTTTCTATGGCTCAAACTATAACACATAGCTCAATGGGCAGTTCTTTGAGCAAATCTATCAATACATATATTTTGAATGGCAATAAAGCTGAATAATGAGCCAGTCTGAGTGTTGAATAGGAAGAAGTGAATGGGTTGGTTTGCATTTGACAAATTATACAGTATTTTCCAGAGTCCCAATATGTTCTCTAAAATAAAAACATATCTTTAAATAGCCAGATCATCTGTGAGGGATTAGTTACCAACCTAAATGATATAGAAAAAATACTTCGGCAGGGCTCTGGCTTCCACCTGCTCCAATTCATGTAAAAAATGACTCTAGACAAACTTTGGAGCTGCAGAACCCACAAAATGACACAGAGAAGAGAACCTCTCACTGAAGAGAGCCAAGCAGGAGAGCAGGAAGTGGCCAGTGCAGCCCTCTGGGAGCCAACCCCAGCCATGACCCCAGCCATGCTGCAAGCTGGAGATTTTAGCCTCAGGGCATCCTGACCAGCAGCTGTCTGGTGGGACTTCAGATCACCAGCAGCTCTGGTGGTATCCAGAATTATCAACACATAGATGCCAAAGACAAAATGAGAGGTCAATGTAGAATTTGCATGAACAGGGAGTTTGGGAGTTTGATCTAACCTTTGCCCCCAGGGCAAAAAACAGCTGAGACTCCACAACCATGCAGCTACCACATGGCTGCTTCAGAGCTCCTTGTCTGCAGATTGAAGGGGTCCAAGCAACCATCTTGGAGTAATCACTCTTGATTTAACCTGCTTGGATCTGGATTGCTGTCTATGGTGGAGGTACTGAAGTGCATGAAAAATCTACCAGAGCATGTGGAGGCTTCAGAGAAGGCACCCAACTAATACATCTGGCAGCTGCGAAAACCCCAGTGTTTGGGATAAAGCTCTCCTTTCTGGTAGCAGAGTTCTATTATAGTAAAAGGCTCAAATGTCAAGTAATTGAGTGGTGACATGAGTAAACAAGGGAAGCAAAGCAAACAGAGGAATCCTACATTAGACTCCTACTTTGGGGAAAAAAAGGATCAAAGAATGGAACAGGAAGAAGACAGTGAAGTCAGAATTCCTGCACCAAAAGCTTCAAAGAAAAATACAAGCTGGTAAAAGGCCATAGAGGAGCTTAAAAAGGATTTTGAAAACAAAATAAGAGAAGTGGATGAAAACTTGGAAAGAGAAATAAGAACAAAGCAAGAATATTATGAAATGAGTGTCAACAACCTGACTGAAGAAAATAACACCTTAAAAATAGACTAACTAAAATGGCAAAAGAGGCTCAAAATGAAGAGAAGAAAGCCTTAAAAAGCTGAATTTGCCTGATGTAAATAGAATCTCAAAAGCTCACTGAAGAGAATCACTCCTTCAGAATTAGAATGGAGCAAATGGAAGCTAGTGACTTTATGAGAAATCATGACATTATTAAACAGATCCAAACAAATGAAAAAAATATAAGGCAATGTGAAATATCTCATTGGGAAAACCACTGACCTGGAAAATAGATACAGAAGAGATCATTTAAAAATTATTGGACTACCTGAAAGCCATGATCAAAAAAAGAAGCTAGAAATAATCCTTAAAGAAATTCTCTAGGAAAATTGCCCTGATTTTTTAGAACCAGAGGGCAAAATAGAGGTTGAAAGAATCCACCAATCAACTCCTGAAAAAGATCCCCAAAAGAAAACTTTTAGGAATATTATAGCCAGGTTCAAGTGTTCCCAGGTCAAAGAGAAAATATTACAAGCAACTAGGAAGAAACAATGTGAATATTGTAGAAACACAATCAGGATAATCCAGGATCTGGCAGCTTCTACACTCAGGGATGAAAGGGCTTGGAATATGATTCGCTGGAGGTCAAAGGAACTGGGATTACAAACAAGAATCCCCTACCCAGCAAAACTGAGTGTCATGTTTCAAGGGAAAATGTGGACATTGAGTGGTATAGAGGACTTTCAAGCATTCTTTTTTAAATTTAATTTATTCATTTTTTTTTTTGCTTTCTTTGGAGGGCACTTAGGGTTAAGTGAATTGCCTAAGGTCACATGGATAGTTTTGGTGTTAAATGTCAGACGCCAGATTTGAATTCAGGACCGCCTGACTCCAGGGTCATTGCTCTATTCACTGTGCCAGCTAGCTGCCCCTACTTTCAAGCATTCTTTTTTTAAATTAAACAAACGCTTTATTAACTTCTGGTTTACATCATTCATTTCCGCCAGATTTTGAGTTACAGTTTTTCCCCATTTCCCCCCTACCCACCCTCCCAGAATAGCAGTCCCACAAGATATCACTTGCTCCAATCTGTTCTCTCCCATATCTTCTCCCATACGCCCTTCGACTTTTCCATTAGAGCAAGGTGAATCTCTGTGCCCCAATGCCTGCACATCTTATCTCCCAATTACATGCAAAAGAGTATTAATAATAGTATTTATATATATTTGAAACACTCAATTTTAAGACCTAGAATTTCAGATACATTCCCTTCCTCCCTTGTCACCCATTCTCTCTGGGAAGATAAGCAATTCAGTATGTGTTGTACATGTATAGCTATGCAAAATATTACCATAGTAGATACATTGTAAAAGACTGCTTATATTTCCCTCCCACCCATCTCACATCCCACCTGGTCCATTCCTTACTTTGATACTGTCCCTCTTTGATAGTGGGTACTTACAACCTCCACTCCCCCCCCAAAATGCCCTCCCATCAATCAACCCTCCTCTCACCCCCCTTCCCCCTATTCTGATGCAGGTTGAGATATCCCATTTATTATGTATGTCATTCTCTCCCTGACCCAAATTCAATGAGAATGTGCTTTTACCTTTTTGCCTTCCTATTCTTCCCCTCCCCTGCACCCACTTCCCCTTGCCTCTTCTACATGAGATAGTTTACCCCACCCTGTCTCTCCCCGTCTCCTCTTGCCACTTTCCTCTCTCACCTCTTGACTTCACCCCTTAAGTAGCATCCCTCCCCACCAAATTCAACCTGTGCCCTCTATCCATGTATAACATAATATATCCACATTCACACATGTATTCATATGACCATACACACTTCTTCCATTATTTGCATAATGAGAAAGGTTTCATCAGTCACTGTTATTGTTTTTTCCATGTAGGAATGTAAATAGGTCAAATTTGATAAGTTCCTTTTGATTTCTTTTCCCTAATTACCTCCACAGGCATCCCTTGTTTCTTGTGTCTGGATGTCAAATTTTCTATTCAATTCTGGTTTTTTCCTCAAGAATGCTTGAAAGTACTCTATTCCACTGAATATTTTCCCCTGAAACAAAATGCTCAGTTTTGCTGGGTAGGTGACCCTTGGGTTCATTTCCAACTCTTTTGCCCTCTGGAATATCATATTCCATGCCCTTTGATCCCTCAGTGTAGAAGCTGCCAGGTCCTGGGCTATTTTGATTGTGTTTCCACAATATTGAAATTGTTTCTTCCTGGCTGCTTGTAGTATTTTCTCCTTGATCTGGGAACTCTGGAACCTGGATATAATATTCCTGGGAGTTTTCTTTTTGGGATCATTTTCAGGAGGTGATCAGTGGATTCTTTCAACCTCTATTTTGCCCTCTGGGTCTAAAACATCAGGGAAATTTTCCTTGAGAATTTCTTGAAGGGTGATTTCTAGGTTCTTTCTTTGATCATGACTTTCAGGTAGTCCAATAATTTTAAAATTATCTCTCCTGGTTCTGTTTTCCAGGTATGTGGTTTTCCCCCTGAGTTATTTCACATTGCCTTCTATTCTCTCATTTTCTTGGATCTGTTTAACAGCATCTTGATTTCTCATAAAGTATTAACTTCCATTTGCTCAAGTCTAACTCTGAAGGAATGAATCTCCTCAGTGATCTTTTGACATTCTTTTTCCATCTGGAAAAGTTGGCTTTTTAAGGCATTCTTCTCCTCATTGCCCTTTTGGGCTTCCTTTGACATTTGAGTTAGTCTATTTTTTTAAGGTTTTGTTTTCCTCAGTCAGGCTGTTGACCCTCATTTCATACTTTTCCTGCATCCTTCTCATTTCTCTTCCCAGTTTTTCCTCCACTTCTCTTATTTGATTTTTAAAGTCCTACTTAAAGTCCTCTATGGCCAGTAACCCACTCATATTTTCCATTGGGGCTTTTGGAGCAGGATTTCTGACCTCACAGTGCTCTTCCTGTTCCATGCTTCAGTCCTCTTTGCCCCCCAAATAGGAGGCTAATGTTGCATTTTTCTGTTTATTTTGTTTCCTTTGCCTTGCATGTTGCCACTTAATTACTTGACTTTGGGGCTTGTTGCCACAGTAGCATACTGCCACCAGACAGGGGAGCTTCCATCCCAAAGCTGTGGTCTTCACAACTTCTGTTTCTGGCAAGCTGGATACTCACCCCATGACCTCCACCCCAGACCACAATCCAGATCCAGGGAGGTTAAAGCAAGAGCGATTACCCTGAAGACTGATCACTGGATCTCCCTACAGTTCGCAGGCCAGGAGCTGGAGCTGCCACTGAAAATTGCAAAATGGCGTGTCTCTTCAGTGGCTTCTAACCCCAGGGGAGGAAGCCGACGCGTTCCCCAAATACTGGTCCCAAAGTCCATAGGGCACTAACCTCTCACTTTGTCCTAGGCATATCTGTGTTGATAATTCTGGAATTTCCACAGATGCTGGTGTTCTGGGGTCCCTCCAGCCGGCTGCTGGACCATCCACCCTGGTGCTAAAACCACGGCTCACAAGGACCTGGGCTCGGCTCTCCACATCCTGGGCTGTTGGCTCCCAGAGCGCTGAGCTAGTCCTTCCTGCAAGGCTGCTGGGCTGTCCCCAGCAGGAGGTTAGCTTCTCTGTGTCGTTCTGTGGGTGCTGGCACTCCAGAAGTTGTTCAGAGTCCCCTTTTACATGGTTTGGAGGTAATCTGGGGCGAGAGTGCCTTGGACTTGCTGTTTCTACTCCTCCATCTTGGCTCCACCCCTCAAGCATTCTTGATGAAAAAAAAACAGAGTTTAATAGAAAATTTGACTTTCAGTTACAAGAAGCAAGAGAAGCATGGGAAGGTAAACAGGGAAAGGAAATCATAAGGAACTTATCAAAATTAAGCTACTTATATTCCTACATGGAAAAACAATAGTTGTAACTTATGAAACTTTTCTCAGTATGAGAATAGTTGAAGGGAACAAAATGTGTGTGTGTGTTTGTGTGTGTGTATGTATGTATATAAGTATGTATATATATATATATATTATACACACATATCAAGTATATGTATACATACATATTTATGTTTATATGGGAGGGTATATGGGCATATAAATACATGTGTGTGTGTGCATATATGTATACAGGTATACATAGAGAGATGGCACAGGACCAATTTAATATTAATGGATGATACTTAAAAGGTGAAATTAAGAGGTGAGATGGGAATATAATGAGAGGAGATGGGTATAGACAGAATGGGGTAAATTATCCCATACAGAAGAGGCCAGGGAAAACTGTTACCATGGAGGGGAAGAAAAGGAAGGCAAAAGGGAATGAGTCAACCTAATTCTTGTTGTATTTGGCTTAGGGAGGGAATGACATACACATTAAATTGGGTATCTCACCCTACAGGGGAGTAGAGGGGAAGGGGACAAGAGCAGGGATAATGGAAGGAGGACAGGCTGGGGGGAGGGAGTTGGGCGCACCCACTTTTGAAAAGAGATAGGATCAAAGTAGAGAATCGAACAAGTGGGAGGTGGGATAATATGGAGGGAAATATAGGCACAATATATACACTATGGAAATGTTTTCATAGCTATGCATGTACAACCCATATTGAATTGCATATCTTCCCAGTGAGGGTGGGTGATGAAGGAGGAAGGGAAAGAATCTGAAACTCAAAGTTTTAAAATCAAATGTTTTAAAATTATTATTATTATTATTATTATAATACATGTAACTGGGAAATAAGATATATAGACATGGGGGCATAGAGTTCCATCATGCCCTACTAGAAAGTCAGAGGGAGGATGGAGGACAATATGGGAGGGATCAGATTTGGGGATGGGATATTCAGTGGGATTGCTGTTTTGGGGTACTGGTTAGGGAAAAATGGGGAGAAAAAATTGTAACTCAAAATCTTGTGGAAATGAAAGATGTAAACTAATTTTTTTTAATTTTTAAAAAATAGTTAAAAAGCAAAGTATGGACATTACCATAAATTATTATTATTATTTTATTAATAGTGTCCTAGAGGTGGATATGTTTTTTAATTCAATTCACATACTCTCAAACAATATACCATATAGTCTGCATAGTGGATAGAGAATTGGGTGTACAATTAGAAAATGGTAGATTCAAATCTCACTTCGGGTTTTTATTAGCTATCTTTTCAAGTCATATAAATTGTCTCATTCTGTTTCCTCAGTGAAAATAATAATAGTATCTATATTACAGGTTAAGAGCCTAAAATGCAACTTTTATATATATATACAGACATATATGTATATATCAATCCATAAACTTTAAAGCAGTATATAAACATAGTATATAAATAAATATAATATATATATATTTAAATATAGTGTATAATATAGTATATAGATAGATAGATAGATAGATGTAAATAAATTATATAAATATAATTATTAGGAAACACAGATACCACATTATCAGTGAAAAAAATTTTGATGCTTTGAATTCTTTCCTAAGTCAGTATTATTTTGTTTATTTTTTTCCATTTCAAAAAGATATTTGGTAAAAATGCTTTTGAGGCTTCTTTTCATATCCTCAATTCTGTGTACTTGATTCTTGTATCAGGGTGATTGTAAAGTCACACAAGAGCAGCTTTCCAGAGAGTGGCTGCTGTGAATAGCTTTCAAGGTTCTGATTACGTAGTATAGTGAACACTCTATTTATTCAATAACAAATCAGAGCAAAACACAGAGAATAAAGGTACAGCATTCACAATGTTACCACTTATCACAGAAAATCAAAATACAGTATTCACAAAAGTTTATCATTAAAATGGTCACATAGTTTCCACCAGAGTGGCCACAAAGTTTTGAACAAAGAACAGTCATCTCAAAGTACAATAGTCAAAATCTTCCACTCATGGGGCACACTAAGTTAACTCACAATAGTCAAAGTCTTCTACTCATGGGGTACACTAAGTTAACTCAATCAGTCACTTATTCAGCAATGAATTACTAAGTATCATTAATCATTAAGTATAATCATTAGAAAATACACAAACCCTCCACTTCTAGGTCACTAGTAAAATACAATTTCATCATTACTCAGTACCCACAGAGAGGTCTTTTCATCTTGACTTGGGACCAATTCTCAGATTCCCCGGATCCCCTTCCATGATCCCAGATTCTACCTGGATTCACCAGACTATCACCTGGATTCAATGGCAGACAGCTCCCAGTTCCCTGTCCAGCTCTCTGGGTAGGTGCTGCTCCACACTAAAATTCACAGGGTCCAGTCTATCTCAAATCCTTCACAATTTCTGTTCCTAGGAACTCAAGGCTTAACCAAGCCACAAACAGACAAAGTCCCTGCATTCTGTCATGCTTCCTCAGTCTTCTGCAGCTTGTTTAAAAAATCAGAATCACTTTATTCAGCTGGAGGAGGGGGCTTCTGGGCTCCTGGGCTCCTGTTAAGAAGCTCCACCGCCACAAGTTCTCAGGAAATTCTAGCTCAGTTCACAATTCTCTCTTCAGTAGCTGCTCTGCCTCCAGATTCTTGTCAAGAGAAATTCTGATTGTGGCTCTCTGGGGCTTTTCTTTTTTTTTTTTTTTTTTTTTTTTTTTAAGCAATTGGGGTTAGTAACTTGCTCAAGGTTACACGGCTAGTCATTATTTATGCGTGGGTGCTCATTTTCTGAGGCCGGATCTGATCTCGGGTCATCCAAACTCCGAGGCCGGCTCTCTTACTCACTGCGCCACCTAGCCGCCCCTTTAGGGCAATTGGGGTTAAGTAACTTGCCCAAGGTTACACGGCTAGGTTTTTTTGTTCGTATGGATTAAGTGTCAGAGGCTGGCTCCGAACTCAGGGCCTTCTGATTCCAGGGCCAGCGCTCTATTCACTGCGCCACCTAGCCGCCCCATCTCTGGGGCTTTTCTTATGTACACAGCATTAGCTCCTTCCTGTTTCAGCCAACCCCTTCCTGTTACATCAGGAACAGGGGTTCATAACATCTGTTTCTTTCACAGAGGCTTGATCAATTAATAAGTGCTAAGTACCTGCTTACTTGCCAATACAAAAGGGTCAAATTACATTACCATTACAGTGATTTTGCCCCTCTCTTTTATAAAACCTGTGGAAAAAAAGGTCATTTTTGGTCAAATATTACTAATATTGCATTTTAACTCTTGGTATTTGAATAAGTTGGCACAAAATTCATTTTAAAGACTTTTAACAATCAAGTCTTTGATCCTTATTTACAAGGAGAGAACTTCTTTGCAAAATAATTTTTGGCAGATGGGGTTCAAAACTTTTGATTCTGATAATAGTTTTTTTGTCCCAAACCTCTATCCATAATATTTGATGTTTCAATTCCAGACAAAGGGGACATTTATCCTTATAGATATTTATTGACATTCTTCTTTCGATTCCTTCAATTCCACGTGTCCCCAGCATTAATAGAATAAAGCTTTTGGAAATTTCTGCCATCTACTTCTGTTGAGAACCATAAAGACCCCCAATCTGTCTCACAACAGGCTTAAAACATGCCAGATTTGTGCCCTTTTAAATCTCTTGGACTGTCTCCACTTGCAAGTTAATTGGCATTATTTCTACTCAATTATCACCTGCCTGCTTTCTTTCTGTCCTTTGGTCTCTAGGTGTGTAAGTGAAAACTTAGTGCTAATGAAAGCACTTGATAGAATTAATATGTACTGAGTTGATCTCATTTAGTTCAATTGCACTAACTTTACTAATTACCCTATCCTCTCAGAGCAGGAATTGATCATTCATTGTAATCTAAAAGAATTGGTTAGCCTACTGCGTTGTTAACTATATGGACAAAGATCTGCTTGTATTCACACAAATCACATTTACTAAGTGCCTACTATATACCTGACACTGACTCAGGTTCTCAAAGATTTATGAAATCTTTTTCATCCATACTGAAGAGCAAAGTCTATAGGATGTGATAAAATTCATAATGGTGTGTCAAGTTGTATAGTTGATACTCAATGCTACTTGAATTCAGAGGAGAAAGAAATCAACACATGCTAGAGTACTTGGTGAAGACTTCAAAATAGATGGGACTTTGGACTCCCTTAGATGAAGGGATGTGATTGAGAGGAGTGAGAAAGAAGGAAAAGAGGGAGTGAATTGCATTGATAAAGATCTGAAAGAATGATATTAAGAGCCGAGGATGAAGAGACTGGCTTGAATTGTGTACATCCATATTATGGAGATAGTGTTAGAAAAAGTTAAATAAGTAAACAGATTGAAAGCAACTGGAAACTAGGTACTGAACAATTTGACTTTTACAGAGGGAGAAATTTGAAGCTGAGTCTTTAAGGAGAGTAAAAGTAAAAGTATACTGCTTCAACGACACTGTCAACAGCCTCAATTTTATATTTCTGGTTTAGTAACAGTGACAGGCAGACATATCACAGCAGAACTATTCTGCTGGTGAAATGAAATTCAAGTGCGAAACATTTCACAATGAATGATAAATGAGACAGTCTGGTGCAAAATTGTCTAGCACAAAATAAGGGAGACAGCACAAAAGTAAATACATCTATCTTTAGCAATGTAGATGACACATGGGAAAATGACTTTATTTGTTGTAATTTCCATTCTTTTTCCACTGGGTTCATTTCTACTGGGTTCACTTCCATCTTCTGATTTTGTATGTGTGTTTGTAATTTCTCTCATGTAAGCAATGAAAGATCTCTGAGGAAAACTACATTCATGGACAATATAAGGACATTGCATAGACCTTTCTTTTGGTTTTTCTAAACTATCTTTTTCTTGGCTTCTGTCATATATCAATGAGATTTGGTGCTCATGAATTTGTCTGTTTTACTACCATTATCACTGATTACTAAGTAGTTTTCATCCCAATTGCAATATGTAAAGACAAGGGGGGAAACCAAGACATGTTCAATGTAACCTAAGAACATTTTTTCCTCACATTCACCTACCTGTGCTTCTTCTTCATGTTCTCCCAGGCTTGCTGCTGAATATTTGTTTATTGATTCAACTTGCTCAAGCACATATCTTATTTTATATAATTTACCCTTAAAACTAGATAGAAAAATGACTTCCTCTCTGCATCCAAGTCCTCTTTATTTTTTAAAAAGGACGTGTGAACATGCAATCGATATTCTCTTCCATTTGCTTCTTATGGACATGTTTTCTAACTATTAAAGAGCTAAGTGCAAATATATACATAGGTATGTATATATTCTTTCAGTCCCCTTCCTCTTATCATCTTCTATTTTGATTTAAGGAATAGATAATACATGACTCAAGTCACATATCTCAAGTCACAATCAATTTCACTTTAAAAAAACAAACAAAAACCTCCAGCCTTTTTTGAAGGGTTAAATTGATCCAATTTTATGGGGAAAGCCTTTTTCTTAGGATGAAACTTCTCAGACAATGTAAAGCATATGAGCAAATCTGATGACTCTGCAGTTACCTGTATGCTTAAGAAATTAAAATCTGCTAAAGTGGTATCTTTTTAGTGTAACAACAAGTACCCCAATGTACACAGGGTGACTTCCAGCATAGGTTCTTAGATCTGCTTTTCTAAAGTAAAGCAACACAAAATGGGTTAACAATCTTGCTTTAATCAATCAAACATATCATTTACCTAGTTCAGGGGGAAAAGGTCAGAACTCTGAACTTCAGAGAATACAGACAGAAACCTTTCAAGAGACAGGCCTCCAACTGTCCAACCATTACATCCATACCAAATCACAGTTACCAGAGAGGGAAGCATTGACTGTCCAACCATTACATCCATACCAAATCACAGTTACCAGAGAGGGAAGCATCAACATCTGGGTTTTTCAAAGCCGCGGGGTGCTCAATGGCTGCCCAGAGTCTCATCTGGTCAAATCACAAAACACTTCTCAAAGTGAGCCCCAAAACAAAGTCTCACATCAGGGATTATATAGCCTTCTCCTGGGTCAGAGAATTTAACAACCTTCTTGACCCACTGCCCAATCACAAAGCACCAAGATGTGGGCATTCCTGAAAAACAATCTTCCCACTACAAGCTCCAGGTTGCACTTAACCTGGGGGCAGGGAAGATCTTAAAAATTTACATTCCTATAACATCTAGGTATTTTATAATATCAAGTGATTTCTTCAATGTATATGTTAAGGAATGGGAAGAAAAAAATCCCAGCTGCTTTATGTGGGTGCTCTATTATTAGGCAAAGAACACTAAAGTTTGCCAGATTGGGTTTTCTTAGAGAGAGATATCTCTAACTGTAAAATCATAGCAAGTTCTTAAAAACAGAGATACTGATTTACTTATATATCATATAAAAATCTAAATTTTTGGAAGTGATTAGAATACTGAGTTTGAAGAATAGTAGTGCTGCTTTTTTTTTTTTGGTCTATTTTTCCTGTATTGTTTGCTCCTCTCACTATAGTTATCGATAGCAATAAAATTCCTGATACCAAACTTTTACTAATATATATTTTGAAAATGGGGGAAAAAAACCAACAACTCTGTAAACCATGAAGCACTAGCTAAATAAAACTTGTCATTTCTTCAGGAACATATGAGTCTCCAAGTAAGATACACAGTGTCTTACCTCCTTTTGAACTAAAGACACTCTCTATATTCTACCTTCTTTTTTGCTTCCTGGCTAAAAAAATTTGCTTGTCTTAATTAAAACTATCTCTATCACTACTGAATTAGATTCTGTTTCTTCCAGAGACTGCATTCCAGAGGAATATTCAGAGGTCGGGTAACTCTCTATGAAGTGATTCATAAAGCAACAAGTTTAAAAAGTACCAGGATAATTTCTCTAATAGGCCAATGACATTGCTGTATTACAGCAACACTCTCTCTCTGATGCATATGTACTTTGAAAATGAAATTAGACCTAATGTCAGTTCGCTGTCATTGAATATGGAAAGAGTTTCTAGTAGACAACCATTTTGTTGCTCTAGATTCTTATTTATTGGGAGGTGGGGAGAAGGGATGTTTCCTTTCTTCATGAATTAATGCATAGAAAATATCTGAGATTCCAGTGGTTGAAGAAGATAGGAGAGGGGACAGATGGAAGAAGAGTCATGACTTTCTGGCATGAGTATCTCCTATAAATCTTAGCCCAGGGGATCTTAGTAGCAATTACAGAATTCAGTGACAATCTTCCATGGAGATATGGAAAATGGTCTGACCTTATTTTCTTATTATTTAAAGTTGAAGATTTAGTTAAAATGAACAAATGGATATTTAAACCAAGAAGGTTTTAAATAATCATAATTGCCAGTGCCTTCAAGTTATTTTGAATATAAGCTATATAGATTTTCCAAACTCTAAATGGTAAGGTGATTTCATCTTTTGGGTTCAATTCCTTTTAGGATTCAGGCCAAGACCTATCTCTAAGAAGATTTTAACCCACCTTAATTTTGGTGACAAAGGGGAAATACAAGCTCTGATCTTCTTTGACCTATATTTCACTTATGTTTCCTCCACTGAAACACTGTTTCTGTTTGTGGGTTGATGTTTTAATTAATTTACAATTAGTACTTATTTGAGACAGGTACAATTAACCCGAGAAAGCTACAGTATTAAATCATCTTTCAAAAAGAGTAGTGTTTAGCATCATTGAAGATAATACCATCCTATTATTACCGAGTGGTTACTTCCATCAAACAAGATTAATAAAATATTGACCACAAAATTTTTAAAATGCCTTTTGAATAAGTAGTCACACTTATTAAAAGAACAAATTTAATTAAAATCATTATAGTGCTGAATCCTAACCAAACTTCATGATTACCTATTTTCATAGGGATTGGTTGGTTTAATAATAAACACTATATAAGGAATCAACAACCAAAATGGCTTTTGGCTCTTTGTCCAAGCTCTTCTTTTAAAAAAGACTGATGTATGACAGCCTCAGTTTAATTTTCTTCATGAGTTGTGTGTGTGTTCTTTCCTTTTTCTAAACTCAGAATATTTCTAAGGGGAAAAGTGGCCCACTATTGGTTTTCTTCATCAGTTTTTTTTTTTTTTTTTGCTTTTTTTGGAGGGCAGTTGGGGTTAAGTAACTTGCCCAAGGTCACACGGCTAGATTTTTGTATGTGTGTTAAGTGTCTGAGGCCGGATCCGAACTCAGGTCCTTCTGACTCCAGGGCCAGCGCTCTACTCATTGTGCCACCTAGCCGCCCCTCTTCATCAGTATTTTGGGGGGAGTGGTTGGGTATTTCAGAGTCAGAAATCCTGGGAAAAGAGAGTAGTCAACTCATCTATAAAACAGCTGAAAGTGTTAGTAAGTATCTTACTACTGAGACATGCAAGGGAATGGATATTTCAGGACTGTTCCTATTGCCTAATTTGAATCTTATTCAGGACTGACAAGGAAATAACGTCAGCAATAGGTGTATTTCTTTTCCTTTCTCTTATTTTTTTTTGATGAATTCCCATCAGGGGAGATTTAAATGGCTTAGACTTGAGCTCAATATAAAATATGACAAACATAAATCTTTCTTCCCTCTTTGATTTTAAAAATTGTGACCATCATGCAGCTGATTTTGTACATCTAGAAATATTCAGTGCTTTAATTAGACTTACTTTATTTAAGTACTAAGGGCTGCAACCAGCCTGCCATTTCCAGGGTAATAATAGTGCATAATATAGCCAATTGCAAACAGCAGTCTAATTTGTTGATTTCAAGTGAGGTGTAATTATATTGCTTCATTTGCTGAGCAAATCATATGAGAGTTTCTCTAAATCAGCCTGATTGTGTAATGAAGAGCTAATTACAAACAGCAGTGTTCTTGCAGTAAATTTATTGTAACTGCTAATGCCAGGTTGGCTCCATTGTGACAATGGCTCATTAGTACATTAACAAAAGCAACAGTGGAACACTGCCCAAAGCAAGCCTACCGTTCTCTCAATTTCAGGAGGCTGCAGTGATTACATCCTTCAATGTGTAATTACTAAGAAAATGGTGTTTGATTTAGGTTTGGGCAATTTTTTTTGAAAAAAACTAAAAGGCATTTTAGGCATACTTACAACAGGGGAAAACACAATGACTTGAAAAGCCTTCTTGTCAGCCTCAGCACCTCCTTCATTATACCAGGTGTGCTCTGGAAATGTCATTTAACTAAGAGGTATTTTAGATGTGTGGTCATTACTGACAACCAGATTCTGACATTTCATCTTCCAAATGGAATCCTTGCGTTTCTTAAAAATAAAGAGTAAAAATCCTTACCTTAATAAACTGATGCACCAGTAAATTAAGCTCCTAATAGGCAGATGCAGCAGCAGGTCAACAGCTCTCAATACTTCCCTACAAGCTCTCCTATATTTGTGACAGGAGCACATTACTTTAGGTACCCCATTTAGGATTTTTAGGTTTTCTTCCAATTAAGGTAGAAAAGCATTTTCCTGCTCTCTTGGGATTGACTTTTCTTCTCCAAATCTGGATTGTATAAGTGGCTTTGTTTAAGCAGTGATCTTAGCTTGTTCTCGGACAAGTATCATGGCTCCAAAGTGTCCTCTGATTATCCCAATCTGTTCATTAACCTTCCTTTTTGTTGATTAATGTTGAGAGCCTTGGAGTCTTTTTTCTTTCCTACCTTCTATCTCCCTCCCCTCTACCCCCAACACTCTCACAACATGTACCCTTGAGGCATAGGGTTCATCAAAATCATTTCAGTTCTACCAGATGGCCACAGTTACCTAGTGACTACCTGGGAACTATGGCAAAATGAATGCCCGCTCGAATAAAGGCTCAGATGATTTCTGTGTAAGCCTAAAACACATCAGTGTGGGTCACATGAAGCCTATGGTGAGAGGAGCTTGTTGAAAGGGTAGAGCAGGTAGGGTGGAGCAGAGCCCAGAGGAAGTTGGTCAGAATAGTTAGAGCTGAGGGAGAAAGAGGAAGCAGGCACTGAGCTGTGAGAGTTTGTGGGAAAGTCCAAGCAGAGGGAAGACTTGGGGATGGAGGGGTGCCCCCTGCATTGTTATTGTGCATAGATTTTTTTGTTGCTGTGATGGATGTGACTTTCTGGTGTTGGAATTAGAATTTCTAGTGTTAGAAAAATGTTTTGACACTGTCTTCCATGTGGAGGGTCTGTTATATTTTGTGATTCGGAATTATGCCAACATATTCATAGCTGCTATAGGTGCTGTGAATATCACATTTATGCTATGTGGACCCAGACACAGATAAAATATTATTAACACTCTTTTTTCTCCCTTTAATATCTTTTTGTCTTTAAGTATTAGAGCAGCAAGCACCCTAGCATACTGAGGGTGGCTCCCAACACAGGTTCATAGATCTACTTTTCTAAAGGAAAGCAACACAAAATGGGTTAACAATCTTGCTTTAATCAAACATCAGTCATTTACCTAGTTCAGGGTAAAAAGTTCAGCACCTCAAACTTCAGAAAATACAAACAAGTTACAAGCAGACAACAAATACAAAGAAACATCAGCAGACAGGCTTCCAACTGTCTGACCATTACATCTATACCTAGTCAGTTACTAGAAAGGGAAGCACCAACATCTGGTTTTTCAAAGCTGGAGGGCTCAATGCCTGCCCAGAGTCTCATCTGGTCAAATCACACAACACTTCTCAAAGTGAGCCCCAAGGAAGATCTTTAAATTTGCAATTCCATTACTGTGTTCCTGAAAAACAAGCCTCCTACCACAGGCTCCATGTGACCACATTCAGCCTATTAGGGGGCAGAGTATATTTTCAAATCAAGGATGTTTCTCAGAGTCACTTAAGCCTATCAAAGGGCCTCGGGGCAGGGAAGATCTTAAATTCCCATTCCCATAACAAGTATCTATAGCTGAAGTTTTGTTGTTGTTGTTGTTGTTGTTGTTGTTGTTGTTGTTTTGCTATGTTTTGTTTTATTTTACGCCATCCATTGGAACAATTCCTTCCCCCTTTTCTACCCTCCCCCTTAAACTGTAATCTCCTTTACTATTTTCCCACATATTTCCTTATTACTTCTTGTATACTTCTACACTCTGTCTGTATAATTACTCTTTGCCTAAAATATATGATAGTAATGTCCCTGAGAAAGAACTACCATGTTCATGTTTATATACCTTCCTTTTGGAAAATTTCATCCCATTCTCTTTGCTTTCCTTCCTAAAACCAATTAAACAGAACAAATGCCCTTCCAAGTCCCCTATCTTATTTCTTTATACTTTCTTTTTTTACCCTTGAAGTTACCAAGAATGTGGAGGCAAAATTCGCTTCTCTACCTGTATTCTGGAATGAGTTTGAGGAGTAAATCACAATTTACCACGTTCCGATTGCTAAAATGTATTTATCAACATACATTTCTCTTATTTCCTGTGTTTTCATTTGACTTTCTAAAAAGCTCTGGTCTTTTCATCAGGAATGCTTGTGAGTCCTCCATAAACCAAAGGCTGATTTTCTTTCTCAGTTTAGGATTATTTAAATTTTACAAGAAAAATTATACTTGGTTGTAAACCATTTTTCTTTTGCTTTTTGGCATACCGGTTAGAAGAAATTTTAAAATGTGTTTATGGTAGTAATAACAGTTTTGTATGATACTAGCTAGGATTCCTTTTTAACTTAAACTCTTCTTTGATACTTTGCTTACAACTTTTTTTTTACTTAGAAATTCTAGATTTAGCATATTATATTTCTGACTTTAAATTCAGGGTTATTTATCAAAATGTAAGCCTTTTTTCTGCCTTCTAATTTAAATGGATCTAGGTGGTAATTAATTTGTATTTTTTTTTTCTTGATATTCTTCAGGTTTTTTGCTTGGTCATGATTTTGAGAAATTCTAATGATTTTTTTATATATATTTCTCAAGCCACTTTCCAAATCACTCTTCTAAATAGAATAAATTTCACATTCTTCTAAATTTTTAGTTTCTGTTCTAGCAAAGATCAAGATGATCATAGTGAAAAATAATTTTATG
This sequence comes from Gymnobelideus leadbeateri, assembly GCA_011680675.1. Taxonomy (NCBI): domain Eukaryota; kingdom Metazoa; phylum Chordata; class Mammalia; order Diprotodontia; family Petauridae; genus Gymnobelideus; species Gymnobelideus leadbeateri. Next base: position 140,867 of record WOXC01009258.1, on the reverse strand, counting down.
TTGTCATTGGCTCTATTCATTCTGTAATGAACTTACCACTCTAAATCACTTGTTTGATTTCCCCTTCAATTTCCATCATTATGATTACATTTAATTTAAGCTAGCATACACTTTATTAAAATTATTACTTCATTTTAAAGCTTCTTATTATCTCATTGAATCATTGAATTCTGTTTGCTTCATTTTCTTTTTCACCTGTGGTAAAATTTTCAACTTCTCTTCTCCTTCTAATGTTTTCCCTAAAATTATTTATTTATTCATATTTCTTGTATTCACTTTTAGAGTATTTAAGACTAATCTGTTCTTTTTTATTGTGGAGACTCTACTTAATTAGTTGCTACTTTCAACTTCTGGGTTTACCTCATGTGGTTTTATTAGTTCATATTTTGCCATCAAATAAGGTGTTTTCTTCTGTTTACTCATATCTGAAGCCTCAGTTTCATAAGTTGTACTTTGGGACAGGCCCAGGTTCTATCCCCTGCTACAGTCTTACATAGAGTTTTAGTAGATCTAATACCCTATGTGCCTATTGAAATTTTGAGTCTAATGCCACTGGCTTGCAAAATTTCATATGGTATGATTGTCACTGCCCCTCCCCTCATCTTGTCTTTTTCTTAACCCTGGACTGCAAAAAGGTTACCCTTGAATTGGACCCTTCTCTCCACAAAAAATCTTTGAATTTGCTTCTACCTTTTAGTGGTTTGATATAAATGCATTCTTATCACTCTTCTGTTCTCTTGCTTATTCAACTATAAAGGGTTGATTTGGTCCACAATATTTCCCCCAAATTGTAGGTTTTACTAGCTTTAACATTTTGGAAGATGCTGGGATACAGTACAAGGGAATGCAGGTTCCAGTCTCCTTTTTTTCATCATATATAAAGAGTAGAATTTGTTCCTTTAGACAGACCTACTACTGGGATTTCATTTACATCAGGCCTTCTTAGAGGATTACAGAAGTATGAGCTACCCAGATCTCAATGCTTTTATCTCCCTCAATGGTCAATCACATGAAAATGTGTCAGAGTGACCATGAATGACCAGAGATTCTGCTGAAGCTCCCAAGGGACCCCAGACTGAATACAGGTTTTGGCAGTCTTGTTGTCTATTCCTGGGTGACAAAGAGAAATTTACTCATTCTTCTTTTGGTTTCATAGAATTTTTCCTTCATTTGATGCTCTTATATTTGCTGTGCTGTTTCTCAGGGGAGGTTAATATATTTGAAATTTCCATCTTTTTTCCCCTTAAGTTCCAATGCACCTTTCATTGTATGAAATTCTTTATTTTTTAATTAAAAAAACAAAATTTTATTATATTCAATTACAACTTTTTTTTTATTTTTAACAAATGCTTTATTAACTTCTGGTTTACATCATTCATTTCTGCCAGATTTTGAGTTAAAAATTTTCCCCATTTTTCCCCTACCCACCACCCCAGAATAGCAATCCCACAAGATATCCCCTCATCCAATGTGCTTTCTCCCATATCTTCTCCCATACCCCCTTAGACTTTACCATTAGGGTAAGGTGAATCTCTGTGCCTCAGTGCCTGCAATCTTATCTCCCAATTACATGCAACATAGTATTAAAATAGTATTTATATATATCTGAAATATTAAATTTTAAAACTTGAAATTTCAGATTCATTCCTTCCTCCCTTGTCACCCATTCCCTCTGGGAAGATAAGGAATTCTGTATGTGTTGTACATGTATAGCTATGCAAAACATTACCATAGTAGATATATTGTAAAAAAACTGCTTATATTTCCCTCCCACCCATCCCACTCCCTACCAGGTCTATTCCCTACTTTAAGCAAGTCCCTCTTCGAAAGTGGGTACTCCCAACCTCCCCTCCCCCCAGAATGCCCTCCCTTTCATCATCTCCCTCTCATCCCCCTTCCCCCTACTCTCTTGCAGGGTGAGACATCCCATTTAGTATGTATGTGATTCTCTCCCTGAGCCAAATTCAATGAGAATTTGCCTTTTTGCCTTCCTGTTCCTCCCCTGCAACCACTTCCCCTTGCCTCTTCTACATGAGATAGTTTACCCTACCCTGTCTTGCCCCATCTCCTCTTGCCACTTTCTTCCCTCACCTCTTAACTTCACCTCTTAAGCATCATCCCTTCCCACCAAATTCAACCTGTGCCGTCTATCCATGTAGACCTGTAAACATATACTCACATTCACATGTATATTCATATGCCCATACACTCTTCTTCAATTACTTTCATAATGAGAAAGGCTTCATCAGTCACAGTTATTGTTTTCCATGTAAGAATGTAAATAGTTCAACTTTGATAAGTTCCTTTTGATTTCTTTTCCCTGATTACCTTCTCAAGCATCTCTTACTTCTTGCATCTGGATGTCAAATTTTCTATTCAATTCTGGTTTTTTCCTCAAGAATGCTTGAAAATCCTCTATTCCACTGAATGACCATATTTTCCCCTGAAACAAAATACTCGGTTTTGCTGGGTAGGTGACCCTTGGGTTCATTCCCAGCTCTTTTGCCCTCTGGAATATCATATTCCATGCCCTTCGATCCCTCAGTGTAGAAGCTGCCAGGTCCTGGGCTATTCTGATTGTGTTTCCACAATATTGAAATTGTTTCTTCCTGGCTACTTGTAGTATTTTCTCCTTGATCTGGGAATTCTAGAACCTGGCTATAATATTCCTGGGAGTTTTCTTTTTGGGATCTTTTTCAAGAGGTGATCAGTGGATTCTTTCAACCTCTATTTTGCCCTCTGGGTCTAAAACATCAGGGCAATTGTCCTTGAGAATTTCTTGAAGGATGATTTCTAGGTTCTTTCTTTGATCACGGCTTTCAGGTAGAACAATAATTTTAAATTATCTCTCCTGGATCTATTTTCCAGGTCAGTTGTTTTCCCCATGAGATATTTCACATTGCTTTCTATTTGTTTCAATTTCTTTGGAACTGTTTAATAGAATCTTGATTACTTATAAATTCACTAGCTTCCTTTTGCTCTACTCTAATTCTGAAGGAATTATTCTCTTCCGTGAGCTTTTGAGAGTCTTTTTCCATCTGGCAAATTTGGCGTTTTAAGGCATTCTTCTCCTCATTGGCATTTTCAGCCTCTTTTGCCAATTGAGGTAGCCTATTTTTTAAGTTGTTATTTTCCTCAGTCAGGCTGTTGACTCTCATTTTATACTTTTCCTGCATCCTTCTCATTTCTCTTCCCAATTTTTCTTCCACTTCTATTTTTTTTTTAAAGCAATTGGGGTTAAGTAACTTGCTCAAGGTTACATGGCTAGTCATAGTTTATGCATGGGTGCTCATTTTCCGAGGCCGGATCTGATCTTGGGTCATCCCAACTCCGAGGCCGGCGCTCTTACTCACTGCGCCACCTAGCCTCCCCTTTAGGGCAATTGGGGTAAGTAACTTGCCCAAGGTTACATGGCTAGGTTTTTGTTCGTGTGGTTTAAGTGTTGGAGGCCGGCTCCAACTCAGGTCCTTCTGACTCCAAGGCCGGCGCTCTATTCACTGCACCACCTAGCCGCACCTCCTCCACTTCTCTTATTTGGTTTCTTAAAATCCTTCTTAAGGTCCCCTATGGCCTATAACTAGCTTGGGGCTTTTGGTGCAGGATTTATGACCTCACAGCCCTCCTCCTATTCCATGCTTTAATCCTCTTTGCCCCTAAAATAGGAGTCCAGTGTTGCATTTTTCTGTATATTTTGCTTCTTTTGTCTAGGCATGTTACCATTTAATTATTTGACTTTTGGGCTTGTTGCCACAGTGGGCCTCTGCCACCAGACAGGGGAGCTTCCTTCCCAAAAGTTGAGGTCTTCACAACTTCCAGAGGTATTAGTTGGGTGGCCTCTGTGAAGCCTCCACATGCTCTGGCAAGCTGGATACCCACCCCAAGACCTCCACCCCGGACCACAATCCAGATCCAGAGAGGTTAAAGCAAGAGCGATTACCTCCCAAGACTGATGACTGGATCTCCCTACAGTTTGCAGGCCAGGAGCTGAAGCTGCAACTGAAGCTGTAAATTGGTGCTGTTCTGTGTCTCCTCAGACACTTCTTGCCCCCAGGGGAAGAAGTCTGACATGTTCCCCAAATACTGGTCCCAAAGTCCATAGGGCACTAACCTCTCACTTTGTCCTAGGCATGTCTGTGTTGATAATTCTGTAATCTCCACAGCTGCTGGTGTTCTTGGGTCCCTCCAGCTGGCTGCTGGCCTGCATGCCCTGGGGCTAAAACCACTGCTCACAGGGACCTGGGCTCAGCTCCCAGTGTGCTTTGCTGTCGACTCCCAGAGTGCTGTGTTGGCCGCTCCTTGCAGGGCTGCTGGGATGTCCTCAGTGGGAGGTTAGCTTCTCTGTGTTGTTCTGTGGGTGCTAGAGCTCTAGAAGTTGTTTAGAGTCCCCTTTTACATGATTTTGAAGTGTTGGGGTAGAGAGCACCTTGGAAGTGCTGTTTATACTCCGCCACCTTGGCTCCTCCCCCCGCTGTATGAAATTCTTAATGAATGATTGGTTTTGCATGTAAAGTCAGGCAAAACATTTCCATAATAGCCATGTTACAAAAATAAATAAATAAATAAATAAAAAGAGGTGCAAAGAAAGTAAAAAAAATGCTTCAATCTTCAGGCAGAGTTAATTATTTCTCTCTTAAGAGGTGGATATTATTTTTCATCATGATTTCTTTGGAATTATTTTATATTATTGTCTTGATGGGAATGAGTTTTTTCGCAGTTAATCATAATTACAATATCGCTGTTATTCTATGCAATGTTCTCTTGGTTTTGCTCATTTTACTTCCCATCATTTCATATCAGTCTTCCCAGTTGTTTTGTTTTGTTTGTTTGTTTGTTTTGTTTTGTTTTGTTTTGGTTTTAAAGAAATTGGGGTTAAGTAACTTGATTTAGAATAGAAAGTCTAATTTTTAATGATGAATGCTGACAGAAATATAAAATTGGAGTCAACTGGATCCTAAAGTTGATTTGGCATCATTTTCTTTTTTTTCTTTTTTCCTTTTATAAATCCTCAGAGAAATAGGGAGCCAGAAGTAATCTTGGTGACTGCCTTACTCAAACCCATTACTTTGCAAATAAGAATACATGGCTCAGAAAGATCATGGGATTTGCCCAGGGATATACTACCAGATAGTGGTAGTACTTGGACTACAAGCAGGTTTCCCAAATATTAACTGCCTTATTTGTTTTTTGATGTACTATTTTCAAGTCTTGACATCTATTTTCTCAATTCTCCTATAAGGAAATTGTTAGTGCTGTTTTTATGGCATTGGGTGGATATGTTGCTCTGATTGCCTTGTTTTTTTTTCCATTTTCTTTTATTCAAAGTATTCAGAACTTCCTCAAGGTATCTGAATTTGAGAGTGTTGATGCCTGTTGCTGGCTGCATAAAAAAAAAAATAAATAAATAACTGTCACTCATATTGGTGACTGCGATATTCTCTTCCCTTATTTAAATACCTGATCATAGGTATTAAAACAAAGAAAAGAAAATCAATAATGAAATGATCTAATAATAACATGATCTTTTTCTAGGAAGTCCTCATTAAACAGGTCAATTTTCCTTCCATTGGGAAATCTCAGTGAAATTGCATGGCTCATTTACTATTTAACCTCTGATTGTAATGTGCTTGTGCTGTAGTGAGCAGAAGGTATCCAAAAGGAAATATATAGCACATTATAACAAACTGTCTTTGTTTGGCCAAGATCATTCAAGGTTACCTGAGCTCCACATAATTTAGTCCTGTTGTTATTTGCTCTATTTATGCTGTAGTGAACTCACAGTTCTAAACTCTTTAGGTTTGATCACTCTTTTAATTTTCATGGTTATGATTACTTATGAATCCATCTAGTATGAACTTAACAAAATCAATACCCAGAGTTGGGTTAGCAGCAGTAAAACCAAGTGAATGACACAGTACTAGTGATTAATGCTTTGGCCCATGCAGCAAATATCATTTATCCTGAAGTCATGGTAGTGAAAGCTGAACTAGGTGATAAAGAAATGCATGAGAATGCAAAATTATTCAGGCATGTGACAGGTTCTATGGCAACAATGCCACAGAATTATATTAATGTCTACTATGTGCAAATGTCGCATTTCTTTTATGGGCATTACTGTCGCTTCACATCCTCCTGCCTCACTATTTTGATTTCTTCGAAATCCTTTTGAATAGCATAGCTTAAAAAAAAAGTTTTGACCTACAAGTTGGACATAATGAAAAACAGTCTGCATTTGATGCCCCTACTTTTTCATTATATCCCCACTTCTCTACCTCCTATCTCCATTCTATAGAACAAATCTTTTCAAGGTCATAGATGACTTCTTTGAACCAAATTCTGATGACCACTCAGTTCTTATTAATTTTAACTTCTCTGTGGTTTGCAAAGAGTTGACCATCATGTCTGTTTGAATAAAATTTTGTCTCTTAACTACAATATGCTTTTCCCCCAGTGACCTTTACTCTCATTTCTATAGTTATTTCTCTCCTCATTCAATAGTGTTTTTTTTCATTAACTCCTTAAATTTAACAACTTTAAATGTTGCTATCCAAGATTATGACCTTGAGCTCCTCTTTTCTTCTTAGAAAATCTGTTTACTGTCATTTCAATATGATTTCTATGCAAATGACTCCCAAATTTAGACTTCTATCCTTTCTCCCAAAGCTTTAGCTTCAATTCCTTCTATCTATTTCTAAAAATATCACCCTAGTAAAGACCTTCTTTACTTATTGTCTGGACTAGTATAATAAACCTCTTAGCAGATTATTTGTGGTTTTATGATTTTTCCCTTCTAATTCATGCAATTCATTTCCTATGTTACGTCTTCCAAGAAACTTTCTCTTATCCTGTAGAAATGGATATTTCTTACCTTTGACTTTGCATAGCAATTTACTTATTAGATATCATTTTGTGTTGTAGGCCTGAATATGAATGGAACTTCTGCCTCACTCCACCTGCTTATAAACTACAAACATTATGAGGGCAGACACTATATCACATTATTTAGTACTTATATTTACCACACTATTCTCCACACAGTACATACCTAACAAAAGTTTACTATAATAGTTGAATGGTCATTGATTTGTGAATACAGTCTCTTTCTTATGTCCCAGCATAGTTCCTGGCTCATAGAAGGCACTGCCTATTGAATTGAGTTAAATTGAATTGTGTTAGTGCATCCAATGTAATTTGGATTTTTGGTTCAGTTAGAAAAAAATTCAAATCAGTCAAACAAAAGATAAATCTGTCTGGAGGATATAAGTAATCCCATTGTTTTTGTTTGTTTGTTTGTTTGTTTGTTTTGTTTGTTTTGTTTTTTTATTGACTAAGATACTAAAAATAGCCAAATCCTCCATTTTACTTTGAGCTCTGTACAATTAATCTTATAAAAGATCAAATGGAGTGTTTGGGTCATAGTCCAAGCTATAGGGCTAAACTATATAATTGACAAGCAGTAAGTTGGCTGAGGGTTTTAATTTTACGCAGAAATGCTATGCAGACCCCAAGACCATTTCTTTCTTGTAAAAGTGAAATATACCTCTGTGGTACTTTAGAGATTGGTGTTTGAAGGAGTTATTGAACCTGTGGAGAAATCTAGGAAATGAAGTTAGGAAAACTTTCCTCTAGATTTTATATGGTGTGTAACCAATGCTATACTTTATCCCAGCAAATAAAATTAGATAAGCATAGTTCCATGTCATTGCTCCCCAGAATTCCAAATTGGCTAACATTTTTACTTTAAAATATATCATGAAGTAATATTATATGTAGATATATATAATATACTATTAGAGAAAAAAAGAAATTTAAAAGCCATTTGGATGTTTCATTTGGACAATTGGTGACATTTTCTACCTAAAATTAGAGTGAAGTACACTTCACCTGTTGGCATATTTCTGTAGCAGTTCCTGCTGCATTGTGTCACTTGAATATGGTGTAATGGAGAGAGAGAATGAAAGGAGGATGTATTCTTTTTTCATACTTAGGACAAAAATGCCTTATGAGTAGAACAGGATAATGTATTTTACTGGAATAGGGAAGTACTTTCATGTGTAATATTATTATTTTTAATGTCTCTGAGGTGTATGTGGATGTTAATATCATTCCTCTCTTCCTAACCCTGCCCCCACCCCACTTGCTACTATACTTACCTAAATCACATTTAGGAGACAGAGTGGTACAGAGCAAAAAACTCCAGTCCAGAGAATCTGGGTTCAAATTACCCCTTTTCAAGTTATCTAGGTAACCCAGCTAAATCATATCCCCAGGCCCCAGTTGCCTTATTTGTAGAATGAGAACACTGAACTAGTTGAACTCTAGGTCTCCTTTTAACTGCAAATCAATGATTCTAACAGATCAGTTTATGATAGCTGGGTTGTTCAATAAATGCTTGTTGAATTAAATTAAATAAGATTAAATTGAATTGAGTTAGCTGAGAAAACATTTCCCTGCTGATGTATTGGTAGTCATTCAGGGTGTGAAAATTAGAAAAGGGAAACAAATAAAGAGATTATCTTGTAACCAAGACATGAGAGATGACTTTTCTGAGAGCAGACAAAGGTCTCTGGTGCCTGACTACATGATTTCTGGGGGGAAGAAAGTTCTATTAGAAGACAGTATTACTTCCTTTCATCAGAGGAGAGGCTAATAGGAAACGTATATGTGCACCAAAACTTGGCATTAGGAGACAAGCAATAAGGACATTAGGCAGGTAGACTAGAGGTGTGGAAGTGCTAGTGTTGTGACTAGCTGAGTACCTGCATTCCTTTAAGATAGATGAGCTAGCTAAGGCAAGAGAGAGAGGACCATTCCATCAGTGCTGAATTATCCACTGGAGAGAATCAATAGTGATTATTTTTGCTCTTCTTCTTTCCACAGCCTGTGTTAAATCAAAAGTTTATCTCTTCTTTAAGAACTATGTACCGTTGGGGCAGCTAGGTGGCGCGGTGAGTAAGAGCACTGGCTCCCGTAGTAGGGAGGACCCCAGATTGGTTCCAGCCTCAGAAAATTAGCACCCACACAAAAATAAATAACTAGCCATGTAACCTTGAGCAAGTTACTAAACCCTAATTGCTTAAAAAAAGAACTATATACCATTATGTTTCATTAGTATTAATACTTAATAAAGAAGTTATTAATCATAAATATTTCACTTAAATGAATCAAAATTTATGAATAGGGAAGTGAGAGAAACAACAGTAGGCAGAAGATAGTGAGAATACATTTCAAAATGTTCTGAGTTAGGACTAGAGAGCTAAGTGAGAGAGACCTTATTGACAGTGAAATATTTTGTATTTTATATAAAATCCCAAATCAGAATACAGGCAGCACACAGGCTTATTTTTTTATTTTAATTTTAATTTATTTGTATTTTCCATGTGGGTGAAATCACCATTGTCATTTTGTAGGGGTTGTCAGATCCTGCCTAGTAATGACACCACTCACAGGCTTGTATCCATAAAGAGAACAAAGAGTAAAATGACATATATACACACACACATTCATAGCAACTCTTTTCTCATTGTAGCAAAAAACTAAGGGATCTCCACTTATAAAATAATTTCTAAACAATTTATCGTATATGAACATCATTGACTATTATTGTGACATAAGAAATATTCAAATGGACAGTTAGAGAGAAAACTTGAAAGATATGTATGAATTAATGCAGAGCTAAGTGGGCACTATTAGCTGAACAATTTATACATTGTGGTTTAGTCATTTTCAGTCATATCTGTGACTCTATTTAGGGTTTTCTTGGCAAATATACTGGAATGATTTGCTATTTCCTTCTCCAACTCATTTTATAAACGAGGAAACTGAGGGGAACAAGGTTAAGTAACTTGCCCAGAGACACAAAGCTTTTAAATATCTAAGGCCAGATTTAAACTTAGGAAGATGAATCTTCCCTATTCCAGGCCAGAAATTCTCTCACTGTGACACCTAGCTGCTCCATTGACTATATATCATATTAATAAATAGCATTATTTTATAAACAACTTTGGAAGATTTAAAAACCCTGATAAATTCAATGCTTTCAATAAAATCATAATTTCTTTTTTGTTGTTTTTTTACTTTTATTTTGCCACATTAAGTTCCACAGTCCCTTGAGTTTCAAATTTTCTCCCCTTTCCTTTCCTTGCCCCGCCCCTATCATGGTGGCATGCACTTAAATATAGGATCTACAAATATCTTCACATTAATCATTAGTCAGGTTGTAAATAAGGATTATAACTGGTGGAATGATCAGTGGGAAAGAGGAAACAAAAGAAACCAAGAAGAAGAAAGAGAGCAAGTAGTTTCTTTTGATCTGCATTCAGACTCTGCATCTCTTTCTCTGGATGTGGGTATTTCTTTGGATCATGAGTCCTTTGGAGTTGTCTTATAACCTTACATTGCTGAGAGGAGCCCAGTCTATTGGAATTAGTCATCTCACATACATTGTGTCTGTGATAGTGTAGAGATTTCTCCTGGTTCTGCTCTTCTCACTAAGCATCAATTTCTATAAGACTCTCCAGGTTATTGTGAAGTCCGTCTGCTCCTCATTTCTTATACCATAGTAGTATTACATTATATTCATATACCACAATTTGTTCATCCATTCCCCAATTGATGGGCATCCCCTTGATTTCCAATACTTTGCCAACACAAAAAGAGCCACTATAAATATTTTTGTACACACATTTCCTCCTCCCACTTCTCTGATCTCTTTGGGATATAACCCTATAGCTCTTTGGGCATAGTTCCAGATTGTTCTTCAAAATTGCTGGATCAGTTCACAAGTCCACCAACAATGCATTAGTGTTCCAATTTCTCCATATATCCTCTCCAGATTTAATATTTTCCTGTTTTTTCATCTTAGCCAATCTGGCCCGTGAGATGTGGTACGTCAGAGTTATTTTGATTTACATTTCTCTAATCACTAATTATTTAGAACATTATGCTTAGAGATATCTTTATTTTCATCTTCCGAGAACTGCCTCTTCATATCCTTTGATCATTTATCAATTGGGGAGTGGCTTATATTCTTATAGATTTGACCCAATTCTTTGTATATTTTAGAAATGAGGCCTTTATCAGAGACATTGGTTATCAAAATTCTTTCCCAATTTTCCACTTAAATTAATGTAATCAAAATTACCCATTTTGCATTTTATAATGCTCTTTAACACTTGTTTCATCATAAAGTATTTCCCTCTCCATACAATTGACAGGTAAGCTATCCCTTACTCTCCAAGATTGCTTGCAGTGTCAGCCTTTATACCTAGATCATGCACCCATTTTGACTTTATTTTGGTGTACAGTGTTAGATATTGGTCTATGCCCAATTTCTGCCATACCATGTTCCAGTTTTCCCAGTAGTTTTTGTCAAATAGTGCATTCTTATCCCCCAAACTGGGATTTTGGGGTTTATCAAACAGTAGATTACTATAGTGATTGGCTACTAAGTCTTGTATACCTAATCTATTCCATTGGTTCACTACTCTATTCTTCAGCCTGTACCAAGTAGATTTGATGACTGCTGCTTTATAATACAGATTAAAATTTGGTATGGCTAGGCTGCCTTCCATAGCATTTCTTTTCATTAATTCCCTTGATATTCTATACCTTTTGTTCTTCCAAATGAATTTTACTACTGCTTTTTCTAGCTCTACAAAGTAATTTTTTGGTAGATTGACTAGTATGGCACTAATTTAGTTTAGGTAAAATTCTCATTTTTATTATATTAGCTCAACCCAGCCGTGAATAATTGATGTTTTTCCAATTAGTTAGATCTGACTTTATTTGGTTAAAAAGTGTTTTGTAATTGTGTTCATATAAGTCCTGGATTTGTCATAGATTCCTAAATATTTTATAATGTCTACACTAACTTTAAATGGGATTTCTCTTTCTATCTTTTGCTGTTGGATTTTGTTAGATATATATAGGAATGCTGGGGACTTATATAGTTTTATTTTATATCCTGCAACTTTGGCAAATTTATTTATTATCTCAAGTAGTTTTTTAATTGATTCTCTAGGATTCTATAATTATATCATCATATCATCTGCAAAGAGTGATGGCTTAATATCTTTGCCTAATTTGATTCCTTCAATTTCTTTTCTTCTCATTGCTACTGCTAACATTTCTCATACCAAATTGAATAAGAGGGGTGATAGTGGACATCCTTGTTTCAACCCTGATCTTATTGGAAATGCTTCTAGCTTATCCCCATTACAGACAATGCTTGCTGATGGTTTTAGATAGATGATACTTATTATTTTAAGGAAGACTCCATTGATTCCTATACTTTGTAGTGCTTTTAATAGGACAGGGTGTTGTGTTTTTAATAGGAATGGGTGTTTGTATTTTGTCAAAAGCCTGAATCTATTGAAATAATCATATGGTTTCTGCTAGTTTTGTTGTTGATCTGATCAATTGTATTGATAGTTTGCCGGATATTGAACCACTCTTGCCTTCCTGTTATAAATTCTACCTGAAGAGAGTTTATTATTCTCGTGATGAGTTGCTTTAGTCTTTTTGGTAATATTTTATTTAGAATTTTTGCATCTATATTCGTAAGGGAAATTGTTCTGTAATTTGCTTTCTCTGTTTTGTCTCTTTCCGATTTAGGTATCAGTACCATATTTGTGTCATAGAAAGAATTTGGTAGTACTCCTTCTTCTCCAATTTTCCCAAATATTTTGTAAAGTACTGGAGTCAATTGTTCTTTAAATGTTTGGCAGAATTCACTACTGAAGCCATCTGACCCTGGAGATTTTTTCCTAGGGAATTCATTGATGGCTTATTCACATTCTTTTTCTGAGATGGGGTTAAGTAGTTTACTTCCTCTTCAGTTAGTCTGGGCAACTTATATTTTTGTAAATATTCATCCATTTCACTAACATCATCAAATATATGTGCATATGGTTAGACAAAATAATTCCTAACTATTGTTTTGATTTCCTCTTCATTGGAGGTAGATTCATCCTTTGCATTTTTGATACTCATATATTTGTTTTTTTTATCTTTCTTTTTCATCATATTGACTAAAGGTCTATCAATTTTATTGTGTTTTTTTCAAAATACCAGCTCTTAGATTTATTTATTAATTATAGTTTTCTTAAATTCAATTTTATTAAACTCTCCTTTGGTTTTCATTATTTCTAATTTAGTATTTAATTGGGGATTTTTAATTTGTTCTTTTTCTAGCTTTTTCAGTTGCATGACCAATTTATTGACCTCCATTTTCTCTATTTTATTTATGTATGTATTCAGGGATATAAAACTTCCCCTAAAAACTGCTTTTGCTGTATCCCACAAGTTTTAGTATGTTGTCACTTTATTGTCATTCTCTTGAATGAAATTACTGATTATTTCTATACTTTCTTGTTTGACCAATTCATTCTTTAGGACTAAGTTTAGTTTCCGGTTAGTTTTTAGTCTATCTTTCCATGACCCTTTATTACATATATTTTTATTGTGTCATGAAATGAGAAAGATGCATTTAATATTTCTGCCTTTTTGCACTGAATTGTGAGGTTTTTATGCCCTAGTACATGGTTAATTTTTGTATATGTGCCATGAACCACTGAGAACAACGTATATTCCTCTCAATTTCTTTTTTTACGCTCTGGTTCTAGGATCTCAGGGCAGTTTACCTTAAAAAGCTCTTGGAAGATGTTGTCCAGGCTCATTTTTTCACCATGACTTTCTGGTAGGCCTATAATTCTCAGATTACCTCTTGTGTATCTGTTTTCCAGGTCAATTATTTTTCCATTGAGATATTTTACCTCTTTTTCTAATTTTTATTCTTGATGTTTTGTTTGAATTATTCTTGGTTCCTCATAGAATCATTAGCTTCAATTTGGTTGATTCTAATTTTTAGAGAATTATTTTCCTTGGTTAGTTTTTTGAAGCTCCTTTTCCATATATTCAGATTTCATTTTTAGTTCACACATTTTTTTTCTTTTTAATGAGCTGTTTTCTTCATTGTAATGTTTTTCTAATATTGCCATTTTGATTTTGAAAGAATTATTTATTTTATCTTCTACCTCTCTATTTTGGTTTTCAAAGTTCTTTTTGAGCTCATCTAAGAATGCTTTCTGTGCTTGAGACCCATTCCCTGTTGAGGCTTCAGCTGTGGGTGTGGAGTCAATACTGTCTCCTTCTGAATTTGTTTCCTCCCTCTCACAATAATAGGATTCTAGTCTTTGTCTTTGTAGTCTGTTTTTTTACCCATTTTGAGGCAGGGCCTTAGCCATGCCCTTCCTCTAGGGTTGGTAAGCCTTTACTGTTTAAAGTTTGGCTCTGGGCCAATAATTTCTGTGTTTTTAGGTTCAGAGGTGGGGACTGGAGCAGCTGAGGTTCACTCTGCCATCCTGGTCCCTCGAAGTTCGAATAGCAGCTTTTTAAATTTCCAGACTGTGAGTTTGTAGTCCCAGAAGTAGCTGGTACCACTGCCAGGGTCTCTGCATTTGACTCTTAATTAGCTCTGTCAGATCTCAGCCCTGCAGTGATTGGCCTGCCAGGGGCCCTTGTGGTTGGTGTATTAACTTGCTGCCATGTTGATCAGGCCTTTTCTGGGCCTCTGCAGACCACACCTGACAAATCATAATTTCAAAAGATCAAAGATCAAAGATGAAACCCCCTGACAGAGAAATGATAGACTCAAAATAAAATGCAGTATATGCTATTGGAGATGGCCAAAGAAGGAATTTCCTTTGCTTGACTATGCATTTTTATAAAGATTTTATTCCTTTTTGTATTTATTCATTGGAAATGGAGGGGGAGAAAATAAATGCATCTTAATTGAAAAAATAATAAAAGTAAAAAAAATATTTGATAGTAATGGAATTAAGAGGGTAAAAAGTCTTCAAGTACCAAGGAACCACAGTTGGGTTCATATAAAATCAGGTTTTAATTATTATAAAGGAAAGAAAATCATGAAACACAATATTCCAAAAGACAAAAAGGACTTACAACTAATTATAACTTATCTTGCAAAATTGAGTATAATCATACAAACAAAAATGGTCTATTAATTTAAAGAGGATTTTCACATAATCCTGATGAACAGACACAAGCTTAATATACTTTTTGAAATGCAAAATTAGAAAAACAAGAAACCTATGGGGCAGCTTGGTGGCACAGTGAATAGAGCACTGGCCCTGGAGTCAGGAGGACCTGAGTTCAAATCCTGCCTCAGACACACCACACACACACACAAAACTAGCCGTGTGACCTTGGGCAAGTCACTTAACTCCAATTGCCCTACCTTTCCCCCTCCTAAAAGCAAAAAAAAAAAAAAAAGAGAGAGAAGAAAGAAAACAAGAAACATAGAAAGCCATTTGTACAATTAAAAAGGAATAAATCAGGGATGGGGAACCTGTGGCCTCAAAGTCAGATGTGGTCCTCTAAGTTCCCAAATGCAGACTTTTGACTGAATCCAAACTTCACAGAACAAATCTCCTTAATAAAAAGATTTGTTTTACAGAACAAATCTCCTTAATAAAAAGAGGGCCGCAGTTGGACCAAGAAAAAAAACTGAAGGAATTAGGACAGGCAAAGAAGAAACAAAGCTATCACTCTTTGCAGATGATATGATGGTATGCTTAGAGAATTGATTAAAAAACTCTTTGAAATAATTAACAACTTTAGCAGAGTTACAGGATATAAAATAAACAGGATATAATATATATGTATATATATATATACATATATATGTGTGTGTGTGTGTACATATATATATAACAAAGCCTAACAGCAAGAGAAAGAAAGAGAAATTCCATTTAAATAACTATAGGCAATATAAAATATTTGGGATTCTACCTGCTAAGACAAACCCAGGAAGTATATGAACACAATTACAAAACACTTTTCACACAAATAGAGTCATATCTAAATAATTGGAAAAACATCAGTTGCTCACGGGTAGGTCAAGGTACTATAATGAAAATGACAATTCTACCTAAATCAATTTACTTACCAGTCAAACTACCAAAATTTATTTTATAGAGCTAAAAAATACAATGACAAAATTCATCTGGAAAAACAAAAGGTCCAGAATATCAAATGAATTAATGAAAATGAATTTCATGGGAAGGTGGCCTAAACACGTAAATCTTAAATTGTATTATAAAGCAGCAATCATCCAAACTACTTGGTAATTGCTAAGAAATAGAGTGGTGGATGAATGGAATGGATTAGGTATAGAAAACATAGTAGTCAGTGGCTATGGTAGTCTACTGTTTGATAAACTCAAAGACTCTAGCTTCTGAGGTAAGAACTCACTATATGACAAAATCTGCTGGTAAACTCAGAGTGTGGCAGAAACTAGGCATAGATCAACACTTTTCACTATATACCAAGATCTCAAAATGGGTGCACAATTTATCTATAAATGGTGATACTATAAACAAATTAGGAGAACAAAGAATAATTTCTCTTTAACCCATGGAGAAGGGAAGAATTTATGACCAAAGGATAGATTGAGAACATTATGAAATTCAAAGTGGGTAATTGTGATCACATTAAATTGAAAAGATTTTTTTTTATTAAAAAAATCCAATGTAACCAAGATTTGAAAAAAAAGCAGAAAGCCTGGAAACAATTTTTACAGCCAGTGTCTCTGATAAAGGCCATGTTCCCAAAATGTATAGACAAGTGAGTCAAATTTATAAGAAATTTGCCCATTGATAAATGATCAAAGTATATGAACAGAAAGTTTTCAGAGGAAGAAATTAAAACTTTCTATAGTCATATGAAAGAATGCTCTAAATCACTATTGACAGGAGAAATATAAATTAAAACAATTCTGAGGTACTACCTCGTACCACTTAGATTGACTAATAAGACATAAAAGGAAAATGGCAAGTGTTGAAGAACAAGGGGGAATATCAGAACATCTGTTGGTAGAGTTGTGAACTGATCCAACCATTCTGAAGAGCAATTTGGAACTATGTCAAAAGGCTCTAAATCTGTGCATAGCCTTTGATCCAGCAATACCACTTCCAGATCTGTATATCAAAGAGATTATAAAAATGGGAAAGGACCAATAGGTACAAAAATATTGATAGCAGCTCTTTTTTGTGGTGGTCAAGGATTGGACATTGTGGGAATGCCCAACAATTGGGGAATGGCTAGACAAGTTTTGGTATGTGAATGTAAAAGAATACTATTTTTCCATGAGAAATGAAGAGTAGGCAGACTCCAGACAAACCTGTAAAGATGTGCGTGAACTGATGCTGAGTGAAATGGGCAGAACCAGGAAAACATTGTACACAACAACAGCAATATTGTGAAATGACCAACTTTGATAAACAGCTCTTCTCAGCAATGCAATGATCAAAGACAATCCCACAAGACTCATAACAAAATTCTGTTCACTCCTAGAAAGAGAACTATGGAGTCTGAATGTATATTGTAGCATACTATTTTCTCTCTCTTTATTTTGTTTTTTTTTCTTGTTGTTTTTCCTTTTGGTTCTAATTCTTCTTAACAACCAGAGTAATGTGGAAATGTGTTAAACATGATTGTACATGTATGGCCTCCATCAAATGGCCTTCATCAAATAGCATGTCATCCAGGGGAGGAGGAAAGAGAAGGAGGGGGAAAATTTAAAACTCAAAATCTTCTGAAAGCGAATGTTGAAAACTAAAAATAAATATATCTTATTAAAAATACAGTACAATAAATATCCATTAAATTCTTACTCTCTGCTGGGCACTGTTTAAGAACTGGGGAAACAAATGAAGAAAATAAAGATATTCCTCAAGTATATGTCAATCTAATGGGGAAAGTAACACAGGAAAAGAAAACTGAAAAGTAAAGAAGGTAGAGGTGACAGAATGATAAGGAAATGAACATGGTGATGTTGGAGTTGAACCTTAGCAGTACAGCTGGTGGTAAATGAAGAGTTAAGCTTCTTTAAAGGGAGGCTTTGGGAGGATTCCCTCTTCCCAATCCTATAAGCAGAGGGACAGAGCCAACTTAGAGTATTAATGATCTGTAAGAGTATTATGAGTAAGTTTGGATTGATATTAGTAAAGTAAACGTGAGATAATAATAGTGAACTATTAATATACTAGACCATATTAATATCAAAGACACAGTAATATTTTAACAAAATATACCACCTATATGTGTTGAAATCAAAAACATTAAAAACCATATGAATAAATCAATACTTCCTGACATAGTAAATAGTATCTACAAGAAAGCAAAATCTAGCATTTCCTATAAAGAAAAAATATTTCTTTCCAGTAAAATCAGGGGAAAGGCAGTGATGTATGTTGTTATCACTATTATTTGATATAGTTCTGTAAATTCTAGCTTTAGAAATATGAAAAGATAAAGTAAGGAAATAAGCACAGATAAAAACCAAACATGATTAGTGCTATTTGTAATTGATAGTTGAATATTTTACTAAAATTAATTGAATCAGTTACTTCAATAAAGTAGCAGGATAAAACAAAAACAAAAAACAATCAATGGAACAGATAAGGTAAGTAAAACCTTGAATAAACCATGAAAATATAACAGCATATTGATTAATGAATACAATAGCACCAAATAATGTGATAAAGATTCACTATTTAAAAATGATGGGCAAAATGTAAAGCATTCAGGTGGAAACTGATTTTAACTGATATTTTGTATCATAATCCCCAAATATACATATGATTAAATATAAAGGTTTTAGCATTTCCAGATAAAATAAAAAAGAAGAAAAGGAGCTACCTTTCATAACTATAAATAAGGGTAGAGGTGAAAAGTGAGGTTCTTGATCAAACATGAAATAGCACTCTTCATATGAGATAACTTGTACAATTTTGATTACAACATATTGAAAAGATTTTATAGAAATAAAACTGACACAAAAAATTCAAAGGGAAATAAAGCAGGAAAAAATGCTATTTACTATTAAGGATTTAAAGGGTATTTCTATATATAGAAGATAAATATTCACTCCCCTATGTAGACATTATCAAAGGACACAAAAGGAAGTTTTTTTTAAAGAAATCAACACTGCAAGAAAAAAAAATCAAGCTTTTATTAAATAACTTTGTGCCTGGTACTATTTGTGATGCTTGGGAATACAAATTTTAAAAACTGACATAGTTCGTACTCTTCAGGGTTACATTTGATTGGGGGATATCACATATACATATATAAATATTTGCAGAATGAATATTAAGTAAGTATAATATTTATATGAATGCATGCAAAGTGAAGTGAGTACAACCAGGAGAACAATGTACATATTAAGAGCAATATTCTAAGAATGTAAAAGACTTAGCTACTCTGATTAAAACAATGACCCAAGAAAATTCTAAAGAACTGTGATGTAAGATGGTCACCACCTCCAGAGACAAGTGGTGAACTCTTAATGTAGAGTGAAGCATATTTTTTCCCACATTCTTCATTTTTTTTCACATTCTTCATTTTTATTGTTTCATATTGTTTTGGGTTTTTTTCACAACATGGCTAATATGGAAATATGTTTTGCCAGATTTCACATGTATAACCAATATCAAATGTTTGTCCTTTCAAAGAGGGGGGATGGGAAGGAAGGAGAAAGATATCATGGAGCTCAAAATTTTAAAAAAAATGGGTGTGAAAAAAATTTTACATATAAGGGAAAATATTTGCCAAAATAAAAACAATATGCAAGTTTGGTAATTTAGAGATAATTAGGGAAAAGAGCACGTGGGAGATAAGGAAAGATTTGGGATAGAAGGTGGTACTTAAGCTATATCTTGAAGTAAATGAGTTATTATTTGAAGTATGTGATGAGAAAGTATACTTCAGGCACAGGCAACACAAAAGCAAGTAACCGTAATCCTCAACCTAAACCTAAATCCTAACCCTAGGCCTAGCCAAAACCCTAACCTTAAAGAGATTGCCTTGTGAGAAATAGAGAGATGTTTAATTACATCCTAAAGTGAGGTGTGTTGTTGTTGTTGTTGTTGTTGTTGTTGTTGTTGTTGTTGTTTAAGGCTGCAGGAAGGCCACAAATCCCTGGCAGAAAGGTAATGATTAGAGTTAGAGTAAAGATCATTGAGAATTCACTCTACCTGTAGAAGACTGGAGATATAGGATCAAGGGCATATATAGAGGCATTGGCCTTAGGGAAAAAAAAAATCACCTCATGGTCAGAGAGAGCCTGGTAGAAGGAAGTTAAAGCTAGGGGTTGGGGTTAACATCAAAAGTTTCAAGATAAGAACAGGAAAAGAGTGAGCTCATGATGTTACAGGAGGTAGACTTGCATAAGAAGGTGTGGAGGAAAGAAGTGAATTATGGAATCAGTTAAAGAGGATTAAAACTGTGGCCATGCTACCCACCATGGAGGCTCAGTTGATATCCGATTTGTAGAATGGCCTTTCAACACAGTTGTATAATTTCCATCAGCTTAGTTCAGAAGCATATAGGTAGAATGCTACAAATCCCCAATATCATCATCATCATCATCATGAAATACACAAATTAAAACTCTGAAGTTCAACTACTTACCCATCAGACTTGACAAAGATTTTTAAAATGCCATTTATTCAAATGAATATGGGAAGACAGAAACATTAATATACTTGGTGAAACTGAATCTCCCCAAACATTCAGGATGGTAATTTGGAACTACAGCCACAGATGCTAATAGACTCTGAATAGCTTTTGATTTAATAATGCCTCTATAATGTATGTATATCAAAGATTTCAAAAACAGAGGGCAAGGAACCAGAGCTGAACAGAAAACTTGACTTTAAAATACAAGAAGCATGAGAAGGTAACCAGGAAAAAGAAATCATAAGAAACTTATTAAAGTTGAGCTATTTACATTCTTACATGGAAAAAAATGATAATTGTAACTCATAAGACTTTTCTAAGTATGAGGATAGTTGAATGGAATGTATGTGTATGTATGTATGTATGTATGTGCGTATATATATATATACATATATGTTTGTATAGGAGAGTATATGTGTATATAAATATATATGTGAGTGTGGGCATATGTATGTAGATATATACATAGACAGAGGGCACAGGATGAGTTGAATATGAAGGGTTGATATTTAAAATATTAAAATTAAGAGATGAGAGGAATTTATTGGCATAAGGAGAAAGGGAGATGGTAAATTATCTCATATAAAAGAGGCAAGAGAAAACTGTTACAATGGAGGGAAAGAGCAGGAAGGTGAAAGGGAATGGGTCAACCTTACTCTCATTGAATTTGGTTTAAGGAGGAAATAACATACACACTTAATTGGGTATCTTTCCCTACAGCAAAATAGGGGGGAAGGGGATGAGAGGGGGAATTCCAGATGGGAGGGCAGATCGGGGGAGAGGGTAGTTAGAAGCAAACACTTTTGAGAAGGGATAGGGTCAAAGGAAAAAATAGAATAATTGGGGGGCAGGATAGGATGGAGGGAAATATAATTAGTCTTTCACAATATACCTACTATGGAAATGTTTTGCGAAACTACACATGTGCAAGCTATATTGAATTGCTTATCTTCCCAGTGGGGGTGGGTGAGGAGGGAGGAAGGAGAAAAATCTGGAACTCAAAGTTTTAAAAACAAATGTATGCACTGGGGTATAGAAATTCATGCTGCCCTACTAGAAAATTAGGGGGGAAATGGGGGAGGATATAAGAGAGAACAGAGTGAGGGAAGGTGTATTCAGTAGGTTTGCTATTTTGGTGTGAGGATAGGGGAAAGATGGGGAGAAAAATTTGTAACTCAAAATCTGGTAGAAATGAATGTTGAAAACTAAAAATTAATAAATAAATAAATTGCAAAAAAATAATAGTCCAATTGGGTTGGTACCCAAGCAATTTTATGCATATCTTTGTTGTTTGTATATTTTCTAGTAATTTTTATCATCACATAATTGTAGTGTATCTATTACAAATAGGAACCTGCTGAAGAATAAGGTAAATTCACCTCTGATTGATATCCAGGGCATAAAAGAAATCTTTTGAAATAATGATGAAGGGGCAGCTAGTAGGACCAGTGAATAGAGCACTGGCTGTGGACTCCAGAGGACCTGCATTTAAATCCAACCTCAGATACCTGACAAACTTACTAGCTGTGTGATTTTGGACAAGGCATCTAACCCCAATAGCCTTGCCTGCCCCTCTCAATTAAAAAAAAAAAGATGAGATTTTGTTTCCTATTGTTTAGATAAAGAGAGGTTATTTTAAAAACAATTTATATTAGTAAACATATCCATTTTCCCACTTAACAGTATGAAATAGGCCTCTGGTAAAAGTCTCCCTTTTGAGCAGTTAATCCATATTAAAAAACATTCTCTATTATCTAATTGGCTGTTACCCAATTCTTTAAAACAACATTCTTTAACAGAGAAGACAGTGATAAATAAGGAGATTTTCCTAGTGAAGTTTTGAGCTCATTTCCCCATTGATAACATTGCACACAGAAATGTATTCAGCAGAGAAAAGTTCAAATTTTCCTGAAAATTGTAGGTGGACTTTTCAATGGTCATGTGCAACACTTTGCTTTGAATATAAAAGAGGAGGGACAATTCACTTCACACACACCGACACATACGTACACAGACACAGACACAGACACACACACACACACACACACACACAGTCCAAACCAGGCATGAATATACAATATAAGCTAGTTCTTTCCTATTAATCTGATAGTGGTTGCTAAGAACAAGTGAGATTTAGGTTTTCTATATATGGTACAGGGTGTATATCAGACCTCCAGCACGTTTTTGTATGTCACCTGTGACTTTGCATTAATTTAGGTAGACTATTTGTTAGTGCTGCTTTTGAATAAATATCCATTGGAACAATAAAACATGTTAGATAAATGTGAATAAAAGCAGAAATCCTCCAGAGTACCTGATTCACTTATTATAAAGCCCCTTGAATTGTTTTTTAGACTTGTGCTAAGAGAATATTTTCCTAAGACAAATCCTTATATCCCCTTTATTTCAAGAGTCTTTAAAGAGAGATAAGAAATTAAGTATGAAATACACATTCAGAAGAACAACTGGTATATACATTTCCAATATGTCCCTCAGTACTTATTTGTAATGCCAATCATGGCAGCATACCTGAGGGCTGCTGCTATGAATAATTTTAAGGGTTGAATCTCATAGTGTGATGAACTCTCCTTATTCAGAACTAAACTAAACATTGTTCAATGAAGCATAACATTCATAGCAACATCCTTAAACAAAACATAAAATATAATATCATATAATTAGTATTTTATATGGGACATAGGATATATCATTGCATTCAGTAACATTCCCCAAAATACTTGTTTATACAAACAGGAGTTCCAGGCCAGGGTCTTCCCTAGCACAACATATCATCCTTAAGGGATAGCAGAAAATATGAACACCATCCCCCCCTAGGTCACAATAAGTTACAATCTCCTCAATCAATACACAGTGTCCAAGTAAAGTCTTCTCTCATCTTGACTCAAGGCTGACTTCCAAACCCCATGATTCTTCCTTTGTGGACTGACTGCTCATGAATCTCACCTGGATTCATATGCAAGCATTTCTCTACTCCTCATTTCATGGAGACTGCTCCACTCCAAGTTCCTGCCCAACAGCTGGCTCCAGGGGTTTCTCCTTGCAGCTTCTGTTTCTAGGAAAACAAAGCTTAACAGGGCTAAAAAAATATTTATGCACATTACCCATGACATCATCTCAGTTCACTTTAACAGCCCTTAAAAGGGGGCTTAACCTAAGCTTCCTTCCTGTGAACAGATTTGCACTCTTCAGCTCAATTCACTCATAAAGACCAACAGACAGGGTTTTTATCTGATGAATTAGGGCTTTTGTCTGATAAATTAGCACGGATCAACAGATGGAATGCCGACATCCCAAATGTTCTTTCTGCAAGGCTTCTCCACAAGCAAGTTCCCCTAGCCATTCATGCTCTCTTCTCTCTCTCAGCTTTGCTTATCTTTCTTCTCTGCCCTCTCCCTTCAAGCAATATATACTATTTCCAATAAAAGACTCTTGATTGGCTAAAACTCAATCAAGAAAAACAACAAAAATCCCTACTCTGCTTGCAGTTATACCATTTTAAAGATTAGAAAATTGATTATAAGAGAAGTTTAGTATCTCGATAGT
Source organism: Gymnobelideus leadbeateri (assembly GCA_011680675.1). Taxonomy (NCBI): domain Eukaryota; kingdom Metazoa; phylum Chordata; class Mammalia; order Diprotodontia; family Petauridae; genus Gymnobelideus; species Gymnobelideus leadbeateri. The sequence continues at coordinate 116,762 of WOXC01009258.1, read as the reverse complement.
GGGCATATGAATAGTAAAAGTCAGAGAAGGTCTTCCTGACTCCAATCCCAATATGCTTTCCACTTCAGTGTAATACATTGTCGTTCTTCATTCATATCCATTCACATTGTAGTCTTTAATTCATAGTGCTGTTTTATGAATCTAATGACATAACATAAATGCTTAGTGAACTTTATCATGCTATAAAATATTAGTAATTATTATTCGTGAAGGACAACAAGGAGAATATTAAACACATATTTTAATGCCAAATATTGTGTCCAGTTTTAAGAATGCAAAGACAAAAATGATTACTTACCCTCAAGGAATTCACATTCTTCCAGGGAAAAAATACACCATTATTTAACCACATAATTGTCACACACTTTTTTTATCACATAATTATTGCCTGGCATAATTCTACCCATCACACTGCTTAAAAAGTCAACAGCAACAATGTATTCACTGGTGGCACATGAATATGCATTTATCTCTCACATATTGTGTGACATGAGCCTTGAATTTTCAGTGCATGTGCATTGTCAGTATTCAATTTGAATGTATATTCACAAGTATTCCATATACCCTAATCTTGCACCATGACAGTTTAGTAGTAAATTATTTTTAAGTGTTACCAGCACAAAATTTTAAAGCTTTACGTAACTGTCACGACCTACTTTTTGCAAAAAATAAAATTGGTATAAAATCTGTGACAGTTATGCAGGAAAATACAGTACATATGTATAAGCAAATACAAGACAATATTTTAGTCAGCTCAACAAACAAGTATTAAGCATATACTCTATACAAAGTACTTTGGAAGGCAGAATTGTAGTAAAGGGGCCTGATGTTCAAAGCAGATTAATTCAGGTTATAGGGACTGAAACTCAACTCTCCTGGGCAAATCCAAGGAGGATTTTGTGGATGACTAAGCAAGTAAATGGGAATATGCTGGTGGAGTGGGCCCCCAGAAGTACACAAAGAGTGAGACCAGTAGATTAGAGATTAAAAAAAAGTGTCCTCCTTAAGCTATTAGCCTGAAGTAATGTCCCTCAGGTGCACCCGAATTATGGCGTTGATGGCAAATACAGAGGATATAGAAATAGAATAGAAGTAGTTCAGAATCCAAGAGGGTTACATTCTACTACTCTCAAACACTTCACAAATAATTAGACATTTGGCCTTTAAAAACCATAATTAAAGGGCAGGGGAAAGACATGGACTTGTTTCCCTCTTGTACACTTTCTTATTCTATTTATCTAAAGTTACATCTTTAAATTAATGTTTTGAATAACACAGAAAGATACTTTGAACTTGGGTAAGGCTCTTTAGTTTCATCACTCACTTCTGCTTTTCCCTTCCTTTAAGTGATACACTAGGAGTGTGTATATATGTGAGTGTGTGTGTGTGCATGTTTTGATTTTCTACTATTTGAATTCTTTCCCTGATTCCTTCATCATTTTTGAACATTTCTTTCTTTTCCTGATGACATGTGCCAGTCTAAAATTGAGTTCAACACGAGTATTTTGAATCAACTAGAACAGTTGTTGAAGTCAGCTTGCACATAACTTTCAATTTTAGAATATTATATATCAGCTAGCAATCATGTTTGGTGCTCTCCTACTTTCTAATGAAAGAAACTCCCTGACTTGTTATTCACTTTTTACGCTTTACATTGTCTTTCAATATCAAAATGTAAGAAATTCCAGAAATCAAATTATTTATTTATTACTCATGAAGGTTTGTTTTTCAAATTTGGAAACTTCCTTTAAGTAGAAAGTAGAAAAGTATTGATGAATTCCAACCCCACCCCCAAACAAACAAAAAGCCAACTTGAAAATATTTCTTTAGAGTCCCACTTATACCATAGAGTCATAGACTTCCATTGATATAAGACCTCAAGGACCATTATACTTTCTCTAGAATGGCATTTACTATAACAAAATACTACATGTGTGTGTGTGTGTTTCCTGAATTTAGGCCAATCTATCTTCTCTTTATGGCATTAATATTGTTAATTTTGAAATTGAGGTCAGTGGCTTGGGCCCTGCTTATCATAATTGTCATAATTAACTCCAGATAATTATTTTTCATATGGTATATTCTAACTAAATATCAAATGTCCATTTGTATTTTATGAAATAGACACAAAATCAAAATAAACAAAAAAAGGATATCTAGACTTCAAAGTAGATATTCACTTATATTTTATTTTCTAACTTCTCATATGTTTGAAGTAGTAAAATACCCATTAATCTGTGTTTAATAGCGCTGGAGAAATTGTTGGTAAAATGATTTTAGAATGAAAATTTCTCTTTTACATTAAAGTAAATGTAGGAATGAATGTAGGAATAACCTATTTCTAAAACTATTTGAAGATTACATAGTTATCTGTATAGGCCAGTGACAACCTCCATAGTGTCATCATGCATTCCTAGAATATTGTGTTTGATACATTGAATGGTAGTTATACTGTGAAAGATACTCGGCTAATCTGTTAGTTCCCATCTTTTTGAGCTATCTCTTATTGTCTAAAAATCCACAGCAGATATGAAAGATTATTAAATTAAACTCATCTCTATTTGGGGAATCTCAATGAAACACAAGCACCAAAGGTAAAAAAAATAATCTTGAATTTGACTATTAGAAGGATGAAAGGATATTATCTGTTGATGGTAGCAGGATCTTTATGAGTTCTTTAAATTCTAACTTTGTTTTCTCTATTGAATTGCCTGCTTAATGTGACACATTGATTTTTCCTCCTTCCTCTTCACATACACAAGGTTTATGGAAAATAAAACCTTTTTGTTTTGATTTTGAAGAATGGTTTTATAACTCCATGGTAGTCATATATCTTATGGAACTAAATAAATGAGAGGTTTTTTTTTGTTTGTTTGTTTCTTTGATTTTACTTAAGCAAAATAAACTGTATTTAGGAAGTGCCTGGTGTTTGAAAGGTCACAAGATTTGTAAATTACTGAAAAATACCTAAGTGAACTATATATATATATATATATATATATATATATATATATATATATATATATATATATATATCATCTTGAAATTATAGGAAAACCCTTTTGGAAATGTGTATCTTCTTTTCCTGAAATTTGTCTTTGAATCCTATTTGCAGGATAAGTAGTAAATACTTGATGAATGTGTGTTCAATTGATTTAAAAGAGATGAGCTTTAACTGGAAAGGGAGAGTCATCCTTATTTCCACTCAGGCCATATACTACAGAGTGGAGAATTAGTGATTGGCCAAGGGGCAAGAAAGGAGAGCTCTGGGAGTTGAGCTTAAAAATGAATCATAAATGCCCATTTATAATTTAGCACTAAATCAAGGATTCTTTGGGGGGGGGTTGTGAGCCCCTTTGGCAGTCTGCTGAAACCTCTGGGTTCCTTCTCAGAATCATATTTGTTGCCTACATTTATAGTGGAGGAAATGCTCAATTTCAGCTAAAGGTTAGCAAAAATAATTTTTTTTCTTCCCTCATCCAAGTTCATAGACTTCCTGAAATGTAGGCATGGTCTGCAGACTTGGAATCCCTGCACTGTGTGTCATTATAAATGTCAAATGGGGTGGCCTGGAGTAATCTTGAACTCCACATGGTCAAAACTGAACTCATTTTTCCCCAAAAGCCTTTCCTATTCCTAACTTCCGTAATCCTTACAAGGGTGCTGCCGTCCTTCCAGTCAATCAGACTTGCAACCAAGGAGTCACTCTCAGTTCCTCACTCTGTCTCATCTCCTCCCACATATTCAATTAATTCCCAAGTCCTTTTGGCTTTTAGCTTTGCCATCTCTCCCGTATATGCCTTCTTCCTCCACTATCTTTACCCAGATCAAGGCCCTTATCAACTCATGTATGTCAAATGTGTGAAAGCCTCTTAAAAGCCATTTGCCCATCCTCTTCATTTTACATTTGAGGAACATAAATCCCAGGACACACTGATAGTAAATATAAAGCAGAATTTTAACCTAAGTCCCTTCACTCTGTAGCCAGTGCTGTTTTTATCTGTTATCACACAACTCCCTAGAAGTACACCCCTCTCTCTAATTATATAGCTACTCCTTCTTTCTTATACTTTACTCAGTTTTATGTAAGTCTATCCCTTAATCCCTTGATAAAATTTTTATTTTAACTTGTTAAACTCTTGCAGTCAGACTCAATTAAAATAGGATTCATGTCCTATACAAGGAAAACGATTAATCAGATTTTCTTAGAGCTTTTGAATAAGGATGATTGCAGTTGGAGAGAGAAAGATGAAGATTTCTGGGGCAGTATCTTTGGAGTACAGTGTTAGTCCTTAGTTCATTGACCTTTGAATCCATATATCTGTCCCAGTCTGCTCAGTCTTTCAGATCTGAAATTAAAGCAGAGCACTCATAGGACAGTTTGACAAAACTAATTTATTTAAAAAACAGTATTTTCCCCAAATTTTTCCTTAGAATAGTTAAGAAAAGTAACTATGTTATACTTTACACCATAATTGATTATCTCAAATTTATTTCAAATATGTAAATTTATAATGATATATTTTGCTTTCATGTGGCTGTCCATTCTTACCTTCTTCCACTTAGGCTATTTCTAGCTAGGGGAAAATGTTAGTGCATTTTGAAGCTATTAGACCTTAAAAAGACACTAAAATTTTGAGAAAATTTGTACATCTGTTTATCCATCTTCATTCTTTCATTCATTCTCTCCCTCTGAGATTATTACCAATTTATTCTGCATATCTGTCTTTTACATAATTGTATGTTATCTCCTTCATTAAATTGTGAACTCCCTGAAGACAAGGACTCTTTTAGCCTTTCTTTTGCATTTCCAGTGCTAAACACTGTACGTGGTACATAGTAAGTACTTAATAAATGTTTGTTGACATTCAAAATATGCCCTTTAGAAAGAAAGTTTGAACTTGTGTGTAATCAAGCATTGGGTCAAATAACTATGCTAATTTCAAAGTAGTGATAAAAGCAAATATTATGTTGATATATTATATATACTATATACTAGTGACAAAATAATAAGTACTGAATGAATGAATAATGAATGGGGAATTTACTAAGAGTTTATTATGTGCAGAGACTATTATAAATTAAGGAGAAGCAAATAGAAAAACAAGACAGACACTATCCTTAAAGAGCTCTCATTCTAATGAGTGAGATAATACAAAAGGAAAACTTCAGCTCTAAGTCAGATGGAAAGGTACCATGGTGCTTATGGCATTGTGGAAAAGTGGATGTTAAAGGTTTACCTTTAATAGCTTTTCCACTGACAAAATGGTAGCATTTTCTGATGTTAAACTATATGGATAGTATAAAGGTTTTTGCTAGCAAGAACTTTCTTTTCTGTGTCTTGAATAGCTGGGGATATATTGCTAATACTATTATGGTTTGTCCCCTATGTTTGTGAATAAAGCAAATGCCTAATTTAATTTAGAGTTCAGTAAAAATAACTATGACATTTTTTTATCCAAGTTGATAGACCCACTGAAATCCATCCACAGGCTCCCTTCGTAATCTGTGGACTCAAGATTAAGAACCCCTTATTTTTAGTAAATCTCTTGATATATAGAGATAAGGAATATCTATCTTTAGATAGATAGATAAATAGATACATAGATACATAGAAATATACACATAGATATATATCAACAGATGTACTATAGACTGCTATAAATCAGCATATAGATGTACATAGATTTAGCTTTAATATATTCATATGTATGTTTACATGCATGTATGCACATATTAGCATTTTGGAAATACAACTTTCTATACCAGGACATCTTGACTTAATTTCCAGCTTGCGAATATCTATCTTATTCCTTAAGATCCTTGGAGTTGAAACATGGTCAAATATCCTTGGAAAGAGCTATGTATTTATCATTATAAATGTATATAACAAAATAACTTGCATAGCTATCTAATATGATTACAATAGATATTTATATATCTCACTAAGCAATGGCATCATTTTTAATTGACTTCATTCTAACAAAACCCTGAGTGCCTACTATGGTCAAGACACTACTAGGAATCCCACACAATACAAAGGTCTTCCCTTGTTACCTGGGAACAAGAAGTCACTGAATTAATCAGAGGAACAAGTGTAAAGGAAAGGAAGGGAATATGGCTGTGCCCAGCATGGAGCCAGTCTGTGTTGTTTAAAACCACAGCAGGTCACAAAACTAAATGCTCTATCTGAATTTTAAAGTACTGGATGATTTGGTTATTAGTAAGCATATTTGTATGTGGGTCAATAGAGTCAAATCTCATTTGGTAAAGTAAGCTGAAATTCTGCTGAAGCATCTAAGAGCATAAATAAGATTTGAAGCAGTGATATAATAAAAGATGACATCTTACATATATTTATCTTATTACATATTCACCTCATTATTAGCTACCACCTGTGCCACATTTTTCAGTTTACAGCAGAGTCTCTCTTCTCTCCCCATGCACAGCCTAACACTCCTGACTTACTTGTGATTAGAAGGGCAAACATACACACATGCACACACACACACACACACACACACACACACACACACATACACACAGAATAATGATTATATGAAGATAGCTGAGATCCAGATTTTTATTTTCTACTGTCTACATGGCAATGTATTTTAGGGAATACTAACAACTTATAAATGTACTTTCTAATATTCTGTTAATTATGTACAAAATGGTTGTTCCTTATATGGCATTTCTTGTGTCACTTAATCATCCAATTAATAAATATTTAATAAGTGCCCCCTGTATGCCAGGCACCATGCTAAGCTCTGAGGATATAAAAAGAAGTAAAAGTCAACCCCTGACCTCAAGAAGCTCATAATCTAATTGGGGGAGACAACATGCAAACAAATATACAAAGCAAGATATATACAGGATAAATAGAGATTAAATAACAAAGGGAGGACAGTTGAATTAAGATTGGTTGAGGAAGGCTTCAAGCAGAAAATAGGATAGACAGTTTGAATGATTAAGTCTAAATAAAGGAGTTTTTGGCTACTTCTTAGGCACTAGTAGGGCTTCAAAATGTTACCAATCAAACTGGTAACTTCAAACATTAAAAGTTTGAAGAGGTAACATTCAGAGGTGAGTAATCAAGTTGGAAAAAGGCCTTGATGTGTTGCCATATGAGGTATAATTGTAAGAACTAGGGGAAGGTATGATAAGTGACATAGTACTTGAAAGGTTATCACGTAGAAGAGAGAGTGATCAGACTTATGTCATGTGGTTCTAGAAGGGAGAACTAGGAAGGATGACTGGACATTGCAAAGAAGGAAGTTTAGGCTTGACAAAAGTGAAAAAATACATACACACAAACACAAACACACTTGACAGTTACAGATATCCAAAATGGAACCAGGCTGCTATAGAGATAGTGATTCTGCCTCAGTAAAGGCCTTCAAGGAAGGGTGTGACTACCCTTTGTCAAGTATATTCTCAAAGAGATCCTTTTTCAAATACATTGCACTAGATAACTTCTGCTGGAGTTGATTCCAACTCTTCTATTCTGTGACTCTGATTATGTGTAAATGTGAATTGTTACAGTTAAGGTCAGAGGAAAGACAGAGAAAAAGAAGATGGAGAGGAAAGAGTTGGGGGAAGGGGGAGGGTAGGCCTTAATATAGCCCAGGAAAAAAAAAAAGAATCAAAGAGAAAAATCTGCAACACAGTACACAGAGGAGTCATATCTATAATAGCTATTTATTGCTACTGATGATGAAAAAGATCCTGGGATTTGATAGGACACTACCAGGTAAACCTTCCCAACTTCTTATGACTATTCTGGATGATGGTTGGGTGTTTATCCCATTTTTTTTGCTTGTTTGTTTTCTGCCTTGTGCTTTCCATGAGTAAACTCTTCCAAGTTAGTTTAAAGCATTGATTCCTTGAACCCTTATGTTTGTTACAATGGTCAAGGCATTTTCAAGTATTTAGTACCTAGAAGCAAGTAATTCTGTATTAATTCTGTAAGTTGTCTTTTCAGGGCCCAGTGTACAGAGACTTTCCCATATAAGAATTCTCTCCTAAAGGAACCAGGAAGTTTTCCAAGAGATTATCACCAATGTCATTTCCTTTATGTTTCTCTAGTCTCTTGACTAATCTCAGAGTGATACAATAATGTTTAATGTGTATTTATATCTATACGTATAAACTACTTCAGCACATTAATGTTGTCCTTGCATGTGAAAAAGGTCAATTATACAAATGCTATATGGCAACATACTGAACAGTCTATGACTTTGGTATTTGATTATTTGTATATGTTCAGTAATGGCTTTAATAATTTCTACATTAGAAGAAAATCCATGTCCCCTGATATAATAAAAATGGGCTCCAATATAGAAGCAAAAGATGAAAATATGGGGATCTACTTTGGTATAAAACTGCAGTTTTACCACTGTAAAAAATATCAGCTCAGTTGAATTGTTCTGTTTATAATTAAAACTTCTTACATGATTATAAACTGTTGAGATAGCAGCACTGATGGCCAATGAGATGAGCATAGAATTGAGTAAGAGAACATGGGTTTAGATTTCATTTGGAGAGACAGCATAGCTCTTTCAATTATGCCAAATTGCTTTCTACTATAAGAGCTCAACTCTTTAATAGGAGGTAGCAGTTTGGTGAAGTGGAAGGACTGATATATTCAATGTCAAAGGACTCCTATTCAAAGCCTCTTTTTCTACTTACTACCTATTTGACCTTGTGATGCCCTAGGGTTTTAGAGTCCTCATTTTAAAATCTAGGACTTGGAGTCAATGATATCTAAGTTCCCTTCCAACTTTAAATCCATTATCCTAGGAATATTCTCTCTGTGTATCTCTTATCTCTCAGTTGAATAAAATCTATGTTAGTTATTTTCATGCAATATATAATATTTTACACAATGAAAATGCTATTCATTTCTTTAGATGTATCTAGGTCTTAAGGACTTAGCTGAAAAATTTTGTTCACAAACTCAATGGGGTTCTTGCTGGGGAGCAGTGTGTACTAACTTTGAATAGTGTGAAACTTTGACAAGGAGCATGACACTTGAGATTTAGTGAAATAATGAATCGTGTTGATGCATCAAAAAAAATTCCAGTTTTCTACAATTAATTATTATAATTTCTATTTACTTATCTGTGAACATTTTTCAAATATAACCCCATACCTACAGAACTTAAGTTTCTTTTAGGCATGGCTTCCTTCTTGTCTTTCCAATCTCAGTACTGTACACAATGCTTGCCATAAAGCATCTAGTAAATAAATGTTTATTGAATAGATTCAGATTCTCATCTAGGACTAGGAATCTGACAGCAATTCAACCTATGCCCATAGAGTTATTAGATTTATTAGACTGCCTATACCCTTTGATCCAACAATACAATTACTAGGTCTATTTCCAAAGACGATTAGGGGAAAAGGGAAAGAGCATATATGTTCAATAATATTTGTAGCAAATCTCGTAGTATTGGCAAAGAACTGGAAATTGCAGGGATATCCAACAGTTGGGGAATGTCTGAACAAGTTGTAGTATATGAAATACTACTGTGCTATAAGAAATGATGAGCAGATTGATTTTAGAAAAAACATGGGGAGACTTGCACAAAATAATGAAGAGTGAAATGAGCAGAACTGAGAAAATATTGTACACAGAAATAGCAGTATTCTTTTAAAAAACAGCTTTGGGTGACTGTCATTTTGACTATTATAAATACTTAATTGACTACAAAGGACATATGAAGGAAGACACTACATGCATCCAGAGAAAGAATTGATAAATAAAAGTACATATAACATTTTATATACATATGTGTGTTGGTGTGTGTTGGTTTATCCACATATAATGCAGACACCCATACAAACATATATGATACTCTCTAAATTTAACCAGACCGGGCTTTCTCTGGACCCATATTCAAAGTCTATGTAGCCTGGAATGAAATGTCAAAGCTCTCTTTGTGCTGGCATGGTATTCAAGAAAAGAGGGTCCTCCTCTTCCAGTATAATAAAATCAAAGTATAAAAAACTAGATATTTTCAAATAAATTGTTAGCAGCACTCTCTAATATTTTATTCCCCTCTCATAGGGAAATAAAATTTTAGGCATGGCTTCCTTAGTAGGGTAGTTTCATTTGATGAGATCTATTGAGGAGTTGTACTAAATAATATAAGGATAAGGAGTTTTCCTTTAAAAAAACTGCCTTTGCTCAGGAAATGTCTTTTTGTTGTCCCAGATTTGGATTAAAGCAAATGAAAAGAATCACAGAATTTCAGTGTTGTAAGGGGCCTCAAGGTCCATTTACTAACCAATACCTAGAAACGTATTCCCTCTACAACATATTCTACAAGTGATCAGCCAACATTTGCTTAAAGACTCCAGTGAAAACTCACAACATTCTGATGCAGCCCTTGCCATTTTGGGATGGTTCTTATTGTTATGAAGCTTTTCCTTGCACTGAGCCTAAATTTGCTTCTGGAACTTCTATGTATTGGTCCTGCCACATCTCTCTGGGGCTTGACAAAATAAATCTATTTCCTCCTGTAGATAATAGACTTTTCAAACACTTAATGACAGCTACCATGTTCTTCCCCCATATCTTCCCTCCAGGGAAAACAGCCTCAATTCCCTCAAACAGCCCTTATATAGCATTAACTGGAGGCCACATATCATCCCAGTTGACTTCCCCTGGAAGGTCTCCAATTGACCAACCCCTTCTTAAACTGTGGCTCCCCAAAATGAATATGATATTTTAAGTATTTCCTGACCCTGGCAGTGAGAGCATAAACTATTACTCCTGGAATTCCTCTCTTAATGCCACATAAGATCAAATTCACGTTCTTCATTGCCATGGCATAATGTTTCCTGATATTTTGGACTTGTAGCCAAATGATGCCTCATTTCTTTATTCCAGAATGATTGTCTTGCTATGGCTCCCTTATTTCTCACATTGAAAAGTTGTTTGTTGGCTTGTTTCCTTGCTTTTAATTCCAAGTAGGTGTAGATTGATTTTTATGATCTTATAATTCTCTTCAACCCATTGAAATAACCTTCAAAGTTATATATTTGAGGATTTCCCATGATCATAGAGCTATGAGTGAGTATAGAGTACTTTTAGATGAAAAAAAATGAGTCAGAGAAATCAAGTGAATTTCTAAAGGTCATAGAGGTAATAAATGCTGGAACTAGGATTTGACCTCAGATTTACAGACTTTAAATCTAGCCCTCATTTCATTACTATTTAAAAGGGGTGGGAAAAATCTCGAATATAAGAATATTTCAGGGGCAAAGTCAATATGGCAGAGTAGAAACAGCACGTCCAAGGCATTCTTCCCCCAGATTACCTCCAAACCATGTAAAAGGGGACTCTGAACAACTTCTGGAGCCCCAGCACCCACAGAAGGACACAGAGAAGCTAACATCCCACTGAGCACAGCACAGCACTCTGGGAGCTGGCAGCACAGCTCGCTCAGAGAGCCAAGCCTAGGTTCTCCTGAGCTGCGGTTGTAGCCCCATGGCGGCCAGGACAGAAGCCGGCTGGAGGGACCCCAGATCACCAGCTGCTGTGGCAATTCCAGAATTATCAACACAGATATGCCTAGGACAAAGTGAGAGGTTAGTGCCCTATAGACTTTGGGACCAGTATTTGGGGAACACATCGGCTTCCTCCCCTGGGTTCTAGAAGGCGCTGAGGAGACACGCCATTTGGCAGTTTCCAGTGACAGCTCCAGCTCCTGGCCTGCGAACTGTAGGGAGATCCAGCAATCAGTCTTGGGGGTTAATCACTCTTGCTTTAACCTCCCTGGATCTGGATTGTGATCTGACGGGGAGGACTGGGGTGGGTATCCAGCTTGCCAGAAAGCTGTGAAGACCGAAACATTCGGAACGAAAGCTCCACTGTCTGGTGGCAGAGGCCTACTGTGGCAACAAGCCCAAAAGTCAAGTAATTAAGTGGCAACATGTCAAGGCAAAGGAAACAAAATAAACAGAAAAATGCAACTTTAGACTCTTATTTTGGGGGCAAAGAAGATCGAAGCATAGAACAGGAAGAGGTCTGCGAGGTAAGAAATCCTCATCCAAAAGCCCCAAAGGAAAATATGAGAAGGTTACAGGCCATAGAGGACGTTAAGAAGGACTTTAAAAATCAAATAAGAGAAGTGGAGGAAAGACTGGGAAGCGAAATGAGAAGCATGCAGGAAAAGTATGAAATGAGGGTCAACAGCCTGACAGAGGAAAACAACACCTTAAAAAATAGTCTAACTCAAATGGCAAAGGAGGCCCCAAAGGGCAATGAGGAGAAGAATGCCTTAAAAAGCTGAATTTGCCAGATGGAAAAAGAATCTCAAAAGCTCATTGAGGAGATTCATTCCTTCAGAGTTAGACTGGAGCAAATGGAAGCTAATGACTTTATGAGAAGTCAAGATGCTGTTAAGCAGATCCAAACAAATGAAAGAATAGAAGGCAATGTGAAATATCTCATGGGAAAAACCACTGACCTGGAAAATAGATCCAGGAGAGATAATTTAAAAATTATTGGACAACCTGAAAGCCATGATCAAAGAAAGAACCTAGAAATCACCCTTCAAGAAATTCTCAAGGAAAATTTCCCTGATGTTTTAGACCCAGAGGGCAAAATAGAGGTTGAAAGAATCCACTGATCACCTCCTGAAAAAGATCCTAAAAAGAAATCTCCCAGGAATATTATAGCCAGGTTCCAGAATTCCCAGATCAAGGAGAAAATACTACAAGGAGCCAGGAAGAAACAATTTCAATACTGTGGAAACACAATCACAATAGCCCAGGACCTGGCAGCTTCTACACTGAGGGATCGAAGGGCATGGAATATGATATTCCAGAGGGCAAAAGAGCTGGGACTGAACCCAAGTATCACCTACCCAGCAAAACTGAGTATTTTGTTTCAGGGGAAAATATGGTCATTCGATGGAATAGAGGACTTTCAAGCATTCTTGAGGAAAAAAACAGAGTTGAATAGAAAATTTGATATCCAGACACAAGAAGCAAGAGATACCTGAGAAGACAATCAGGGAAAAGAAATCAAAAGGAACTTATCAAAGTTAACCTATTTACATTCCTACATGGAAGAAATAATAACTGTGACTGATGAAACTTTTCTCAGTATGAAAATAATGGAAGAAGGGTATATGGTCACATGAATACATACGTGAATGTGGGTATATATGTTTACAGTTATACATGGAGAGAGGGCATAGGTTGAATTTGTTGGGAAGGGATGATACCTAAGGGGTGAAATTATGAGGTGAGAGAGGAAAGTGGCAAGAGGAAATGGGGAGAGACAGGGTAGGGTAAACTATCTCATGTAGAAGAAGCAAGGGGAAGTGGTTGCAAGGGAGGGGGAGAATAGGAAGGGAAAAAAAGGCAAATCCACATTCTCATTGAATTTGGTTCTGGGAGAGAATGACATACATACTAAATGGGATATCTCAACCTGCAGCAGAATAGGGGGAAGGGGGATGAGAGGAGGGATGATGGATGGGAGGGCATCCTTGGGGGGAGGGGAGGTTGGAAGTACCTACTATAGAAGAGGGACAGGATCATGTAGGGAATGGACCAGGTGGGGGGTGGGATGAGTGGGAGGGAATTATAAGCAGCCTTGTACAATATATCTACTATGATAATGTTTTGCATAGCTAGACATGTACAACATATACTGAATTACTTATCTTCCCAGAGGGAATGGGTGACAAGGGAGGAAGGGAATGGATCTGAAATTCAAGGTCTTAAAATTAAATGTTTCAAATATATATAAATGCTATTATCAATACTCTTTTGCATGTAATTGGGAGATAAGATGTGCAGGCATTGGGGCACAGAGACTCACCTTGCTCTAATGGAAAAGTTGAAGGGGGTATGGGAGAAGATATGGGAGAGGGCAGATTGGAGGAAGGGCTATCTTGTGGGACTGTTATTCTGGGATGGTGGGTAGGGGAAAAATGGAGGAAAAAATTATAATTCAAAATCTGGCGGAAATGAATGATGTAAACCAGAAGTTAATAAAGCATTTGTTTGATTAAAAAAAGAGAATATTTAAAGAACATAATTTAGACTCGAAATAACTGGATTCATAACCTAAGTATTTTACAAATTACCTTTGTTTCCTTAGACAAGTTTCTTCACTTCTTAGAATTGCCTTTACAAACAGGCAAAGCTAGGAAGTTCAACTCTCTTCTTTTAGGTCCCTTCTAATTGTACATATTCTGATCTCTCCTACACTTCTCTACTAAACTCCTATCCTAATGGCTCTCCATAATATAAAGGTGATGATGGTTCTCTTTGGTTCTTTTAGCAAAGAGACTGCAAAATCTGGCATGTGTTATAAAGCTTTATGTGCTTTGAGTATGAGACTGGCACAAGGAACTTTATTACAGTCAAGGACAATTCTTTTGAACTTCAGAGAAATATATTGCTTAGGGGAATGACCATTAACTTTTGGCCATAGTAACTCTATCTACTGAGATGCAGAGATGTTACAGTAATCTATGCCATTTGAAAGAATGCCTAAACTCACAAATCTTGAATCTTTAAGTTGTAGTATTTCTTAATAGAAAAAATTTGGCAAAGCCTAAGAAATTTTTTCTTTTAGTAAATTCCCCCTTAATGCAAGGCCTTTTTCTCTTATTTTCCTTTTAAATTTATTTATTTTTAGTTTACAACATTCAGTTTCACAAGTTTTTGAGTTACAAATTTTCTCCCCTTCCATCTATACAACAGTAAGCACCCTAGCATACCCAGGATGGCCACTAGCACAGGTTTTATATATATATATATATATATATATATATATATATATATATATACACATATATATAATATTATATATATACATATATATAATATTATATATATATAATTATATATAATTATATATATATACATATATATATATATATATAATTCATTTGGTCAGGGGGAAAAGTCTGCACCCTGAACTTCAGAAAATACAAACGGAAATTACAAGGAGACAAAAAATACAGAAAGAGAAAATAACATAACTCAGCAAACCAACAGACAGGGCTTGTAGCTATCTGACCATTATACACAAATATAGTTAGTTAATGGAGAGAGAAGCACCAACATCTGGGTTCTCAAAGTTGAAGGGCTCAGTAACTACCCAGTCTCATCTAGCCAAATCACACAACTCTTCCCATAAGTGAGCCCCCAAAGAAAAACCTCAACTCAGAGTATATATCCCTTCTTCAGGGTCAAAGGACATCATAACCTTTGTGACCCCACTGTCTAATTACAAAGTAATAAAAGTATGGGCCTTCCTGAGAAACCAGCCTCCCTCTAATCAAACCCTTCTGTTGGGTTTTACTTGAGGCCCATTTAGGGGCAAGGAAGATCTTCACATTTCCTAGGCCAGTTAAGGAGCAGGGAAAATATTTAAATTTCCTACCATTACACTCTCCTACCCCCTCCTCTGCACAAGAAGGAAGGTAATCCATTATAGTTTCTACATATACCTTCACATTAAACATATTTTTGCAATACTTAAGTTGTAAAGAAGAATTATAACCAATGGAATGAACCAAAAGAAAGGAGAAAAACAAAACAGAACAACAAGAAGACCAACAAAAAGAGAGAGCAAATAGTTTGCTTCAATCTGCATTCAGACTATGTAATTATTTCTCTAGATGTGGATAGTCTTTTCCATCATAAGTCTGCTGGAGTTTTCTTAGAACCTTGCATTGCCGAGAAGAGTCAAGTCTGTCAAAGTTAGTTATCACAGGGGCAGAGCCAAGATGGCGAAGTAGAAACAGCACTTGCACAGCACAATCACCAACACCACTTCAAAATCATGTAAAAGGGGACTCTGAACAACCTCTGGAGCTCCAGTACCCACAGAACAACACAGAGAAGCTAACCTCCCCCCCGCCTCCTGCTGAGGACAGACCAGCAGTCAGGCAGGGAGCAGCCAGCCAACACTCTGGGAGCTGAGCCCAGGACCCTGTGAGTCAGAGATTTTAGCCCCAGGGTGGCCAGACCAGCTGGAGGAACACCAGCAGCTGTGGCTTCTCCAGAATTACCAACACATAGATGCCTAGTACAAAATGAGAGGTTAGTGCCCTATGGATTTTGGGACCAGTATTTGGGAATGCGTCAGCTTCTTCCCCTAGGGGCAAGAAGCCACTGAGGAGCCATGGCACAGTTGCCATTTTGCAGCTCCAGTTGCAGCTTCAGCTCCTGGCCTGTGGACTGTAGGGGGATCCAGCAATCAATCTGGGGGGTAATCAATCTTGCTTTAACCTCCCTGGATCTGGAATGCAGTCTGGGGTGGAGGTCTTGGGGTGTCTGTCCAGCTTGCCAGAATGTGTGAGGGCTTGAGGGAGGGCACCCAACTAATACCTCCAGCAGTTGAGAAGACCCCAACATTTGGGGGAAATATAAGCAGTCTTTTACAATATATCAACTATGGTAATGTTTTGCATATATATACATATACAACACATACTAAATTGCTTATCTTCCCAGAGGGAGTGGGTGACAAGGGAGGAAGAGAATGGATCTGAAATTCGAAGTTTTAAAATTAAATGTTTCAAATATATATAAATACTATTATTAATACTATTTTGCATGTAATTGAGAGATAAGATGTGCAGGCATTGGGGCACAGAGATTCACCCTACCCTAATAGAAAAGTCAAATGGGGGTATGGAAGAAGATATGGGAGAGAGCAGATTGGATGAGGGGATATCCTGTGGGACTGATATTCTGGGGTGGTGGGTAGGGGAAAAATTGTAACTCAAAATCTGGCAGAAATGAATGATGTAGAAGTTAAAAAAGTTAAAAAAGCATTTGGAAAAAAAAAGTTAGTTATCACAGATACAACGTGTCTGTAATTGTGTACAATGTTCTCCTGGTTCTGCTTCCCTCACTCAGCATCAGTTCATATAAGTCTTTCCAGGTTATTATGAAATCTGTCTGCTCCTCATTTCTTATAGCACAATAATATTCCCTTACATTCATACACCACAACTTGTGTACTCATTACCCAATTGATGCAACAGTATGTACCTAATCCCCTAGGCCTGGATGATTTCTTTTGTCTCTAGTAAACTTCTTTGACAGTGTGGTTAAACCTGTGCACCCCTTCTGAGAATAAAATAAAATACATGAAATTACAAAGAAAACCAAGTGTTAGTAATAATAAAGATGTATTTTTCCATCTAAGTTCGTAGACCCCATATCTATACATAAATATATGTGTATACAATACATATAATATATATTTAATACATACATCCCATATATTATAACACACACACACACACATATAGACAGAGGGCAGATGGTGAGTTGAATATGAAGGAATGATATCTAAAAAATGAAATTGAGGGGTAAGAGAATAATGTCCTGCGAGAAGTAGAAAGGGAGAGGTAGAATGGGGTAAATTATCTCATCTAAAAGAGGCAAGAAAAAGCTTTTTTACAGAGGAAAAGGAAAAGGGGGAATGTGAAAGTGAATGAGTGAACCTTACTCTTATCAGATTTGGGTTAAGAAGAGAATAACATACATATTCAATTGGGTATGGAAATCTCTCTTACCCTACAAGAAAGTAGGGGGTGAGGGGATAAGAGAGGGTGGGATAATAGAAGGCAGGGCATATTGGGGGATGGGGTAATTACAAGCAAACACTTTTGAGGAAAGACAGGATCAAAGACATGAGCAGAAATTTGTCAATAACATATGAAGGAGGAACAGAAATTAGGTTATTTTCTATTGTGCCCACAACAGCCTGAAAAAGAGAAGTAAACTTACTGTATTTTGAAAATATGATATACCATTTAAGCACTTCAAGATGATGTGGGAAGAGCACTGATATGCAAGTCAAAAGACCAAAGTCCGATATAACACCCCAGTACTACCCAGCTATGTAACCTTGAGCAGACAACTCTTACTTTCCAGAGGGAATGCTTTGATATTAAAGGGAAGGGGCAAGCCTTATTGGGGAATTTGGAATTTTAGTTGGCACTTGAAGGTAGTCAAGAATTAAAGTTGAACAGAGCAAATATAATTTTTCTTTGATGGGACAGTCTTTCAGATACTGAAGGTATTTATCAGATTCTCACTGAATCTTATACTTCCAGAGATGGAAGATATCACCATCTACCTATTGCCTGAACATGATTTCTCTCTTCAAAATCCTTTTAAGCCTTTACTGGAAGATCTTTAGTGAGCTAGAGCCAACTACCCTGTAGGACAATACATTCTACTTTAAGATAGCTATATTCATTAGGAAATTTGTGTCAACCTAAATTTGGCTCTTAAGGATTTTTATCAATATCTGACCTCTAAGGTCAAGCAGAATAATTCTAATCTCTCCCATGATGCTCTTTAAGTAATTGAAGATGGCTATTACATTTACCTCTGTCTCCCAAAATCTTTTCACCTCCGGGCTAAACACCTCTAATTCATTCAATTTGTCATTATATGGTACTTTGACTTCCTTAATGTTTTATTGCTCAGCAATTCTCAACCCCCACATTGGATTTGTGATCCCATCTGTGTTAATATCCTTGAAGTGATTGATACAATAACACTTTCATGCCTATAAAGCCAGTCTAATTTGTATACCTTCCCATAAATGAACAGAATAGTCCATTAAATGATCTTGAGCCTTTTCCTATGTTTTCCTGACATCTTGAAGATGCCTTTGGATCATATAGTAGCTATCAATTATTCCTTGTCCTTATTACATGAGCAAGCCAAATTCCTTTTTTGATCATACCTTAATTTAATGACATTCATTATAACATCATTTTCTTTGTAATTTTTTGTAATATGTTTTAACTTGCTCACATCTATTTTGCACCTTTTTGAGTATTTTGGGGTAATATTCAATTAATTTTCAAGCATACATCATCATTGTTATGGCATTAAATGAGTCTTGTTTTTTGGTTTTTTGGGGGTTTTTTTGCTTTTTGGAGGGCAATTGGGTTTAAGTAACTTGCCCAAGGTTACATGGCTAGGTTTTTTTGTTTGTGTGTGCGTTAAGTGTCTGAGGCCAGATCCGAACTCAGGTCCTTCTGACTCCAGGGCTGCGCTCTACTCACCGTGCCACCTAGCCACCCCATAAATGAGTCTTTGATTCATGGAGAAACTTAAAGTCCTTAGGTAGCTAATAGGGGCAATGAATAGTGCAGTGGACCAAGAATAAGTAAGAACTGGGTTCATTTACAAGCTCAACCATTTTTTAGGTAGGTATCCCTTGGCTAAGCAATTAACCTCTGCCTGACTCAGTCTCTTAATCTATAAAATGGAGATAAAATATTTTCTGCCTCCCAGGTTCATTGTGAGGATGAAATGAAACAGTATTTGTAAAATACCTTGCAAACCTCAAGATTCCACCTAGAAGGCCACAATTATAGCTAGAATTATTAAGATTACTTTGCAAGTTATCAAGTATAATCTCCAATAACTTCAATTTTGGACACAACTTAAGGTCCATTGATAATATCTGTTTCTATAAATATAGGTAAATATATGGATAAGCTATCTGTAACTTCAAAACATAGTAGGCAATAGTCATTATTCATCTACTTAAGTACTAGATATTATTATAGGATATTTGACCTGGGTGAGTAGGTAGGCCAAACTTTTTTTTTAGTGACTATGAATCTCATTTAGGATGCTTGTCACTGTTTATAGGGCATAGAGAATTCAGTACAGTATCATCAATAAATAAAAATAAATTGATGACTTCACATGGAGCTATGGGCATGTTTATAAGCCATAGGAAAGGAGGCAGTAGACAGCAAAAGATCTAAGGATAGAAAGTACGGATAATTTTTGGTTTTATTACTTAAATTGTTCTCCTGGTTTTGCTCATTTCACTTTATATCAGTTAGGATAAATTTTACATGTGTCTCTGACTCAAATCACATATGTCATTTATCATGGCAAAATTTTTATTCATTAGATTTATATACCACACTTTGTTCGGTATCATAGAGTCAAAGGCTTTGTACAGTTGAGTGATTTTTTGATAGTTCTGTTTTGCAGAATGTTTAAATCACCTTACAACTTTGCTAATACTGCCCTAATATGTGTGTTTTCCTACCGTCCCTCTGACAAATGCTGTTTTCCACTTATGCCATCTCTGCCAATTTGATGTGTGTGAGGTGGAACCTTAGAGCTGTTTTAATGTTTAAAAAATTGATTTAGTTTGAAAATTAAGCATAGAGGTTGGTAATTACAAAATTTCTTTGGGTTACCCTTTTATAGTTGTAATAGGCCTGAGAAATTTTTCCTCCATTGTATTTTTGTAACTCTTGGTGTCTTCTCCTCTTTCATATACATTTGAAAAATAATTGGTCTGGGACGGTGGAACCAATATGGCAGAGTAAAGCAGGTCTCCCCCAAACCCATCCACAAACCTTTAAAAATGACTCTAAAGCAGCATAAACAACAAAAAAGAGGGAGGTAAACATATTTCCAGCCCAAAACAACTTGGAAGTTTGGCAGGAAAAGTCTATTTGATTGCATCAAGGTTAGAGAAGAGAACAGTCCAGCACACACAAGGCCCAGCAAAACCAGAGGAGATCTCAGGGTGATTGAATCACTGGCAACAGTGGCAGTTTCCATACCTCTCATTTCATAGACACCAAAGACAAAACAGGTCAGGAAGAAAGGTGTGTCGAACCTTAGATGTGAGTGGAGCACAGTCCAGGGCAGGCTCTGCCAGCAAAACCCCAACTCCAGCAAATCAGAAACAGGCCTTGGTGGTGACTGAATCAACAGTGGCAGCAGCTGCTTCTGGAGCTCCCATCCCACAAACAGTGAGGTGGTTGAACAACTAGTTAGAAGGAGATTACAAGGAGAAGATGCTATTTGTTATCACTGAAGCAGGATTCTGTTGCTTTACCAATACTCGCATCCAGGTCACAGTCCTTGGTGGTAGCCCCACAATGAGGAGGAGCACTGGCATAGCAGAGTTTGTAGCCACAGTGGAGGGGAGACCCTCCTTACACTTCCAAAGTAGAAAAGAGTGTTTGTGGTCACTCAAAGACAAGAGCACAGACCAGGAAAATAGTAAACACCTCTCCTTAGATCATACCACCTTGTAAGAATTGAAAACTTACAGGTCCCTGTAAAAACAACTGCACAAAACCCCTGAAGTTTGGGACAGTGTGCCCTCCACCCTGGAAGCAGAGCACTCTTGAACAAACAGTTAAAAGTCAAGTAATAGGCAGATACAATGAGCAAAGAATGGGAAACAAACAACAGCTCTACCTATAGAAAGTTGTTATGGTGACAAAGAAGATCAAAACCTACACTTGGAAGAAGAAAGTCAAAGCTCCTAAATCCAAAGCCTCCAAAAAAATATGAATTCGTCTCAAGTCATGGAAGAGCTCAAAAAGGATTTTGAAAATCAAGTAAGAGAGGTAGAAGAAAACCTGGGAAGAGAAATGAGGGTGATGCAAGAAGATCATGAAAAAAGAATTAACAGCTTGGTAAGGAGAAACAAAAATATACTGAAGCAAATAATGCCTTAAAACCAGGCTAGGCCAGATGGTAAAAGAGGTCCAAAAAGCCAATTAGGAGAAGAATACCTTAAAAATAGAATTGTCCAAATGGAAAAGGATGTTCAAAGGCTTACTAAAAAAAAAATCCTTGAAAATTAGAATGGAGCAAATGGAAGCTAATCACTTTATGAGAAATCAAGAAGCAATAAAACAAAACCAAAAATAAAGAAAATGTAGAAGAAAATGTGAAATATCTCATTGGAAAAATAACTGACCTGTTAAATAGATCCAGGAGAGATAATTAAAAATTACTGTATTACCTCAAAGCTTTAATCAAATAAAAGAGCCTAGACATCATCTTTCAAGAAATTATCAAGGAAAACTACCCTGATAGTCTAGAACCAGAAGGTAAAATAGAAATGGAAAGAATCCACAAATCACCTACCGAAAGAGATCCCAAAATGAAAACTCCTAGGAATATGATAGCCAAATTCTAGAGGTCCCACGTCAAGGGGAAAATATTGCAAGCAGCCAAAAAGAAACAATTCAAATATCATGGAGCCACAGTCAGGATAACATAAGATCTAGCACCTTCTGCTTTAAGGGATGTGGAGGATCAGGAATATGATATTCCAAAGGACAAAGGAGCCAGGATTACAACCAAAAATCACCTGCCCAGCAAAGCAAAGTATAAACTTTCAGGGGGAAAAATGAACATTCAATAAGAATCCACTTTCAAATACAAGACTCAAGAGAAGCATATAAAGGTAAAAACAGAAAAGGTAAATCATAAGGGATTTAAAATGTTTACATTCTTATATGGGAAGATGATATTTGTAACTCACAAAAAGTCTCATTGTTAAGATAGTTAAAAGGAGTATGAGTTTGTGTGTGTGTGTGTGTGTGTGTGTGTGTGTGTGTGTGTGTGTGAAGATAGAGAGCACAGATATAAGTTGAATATGAAGGGATGTTATCTAACAAATAAAATGAATGGGTGAGAGAACAGTATCCTGGGGAAAAGAGAAAGGGAAAGGTAGAATGAGGTAAATTATCTCATATAAAAGAGACAAGAACTTTTACAGTGGGGGGAGGGTTAAAGGAGGGAAGTGAGGGGGAATGATTGGCTCAAACGGGAATAACGTACACAAGCAATTTGGTATAGAAATCTATACAATAAAGGGGGTAAGAGGATAAGAGAAGTGCGCATGACAGCAGGGAGGGCAGTTTGAGAGAGGGGGTAGTTAGAAGTAAAACACTTTTGAGGATGGGTGGGATGAAAGGGAGAGAGAACAGAACAAACTGGGGAGACTAGAATAGAGAGAAAAGAGTTAGCAATAGTAACTGTGGAAAAAATTTAAATTAAGTGTCTCTTATGAAAGCCTCATCTCTCAAACATATAGAGAACTTGTGTGAGTCAAATTTATAAAAATAAGAATCATTCCACAATTGATAAATGATTAAAAGATATGAATGGTTTTTCAGTGAAGTAATAAAACCTCTCTATGACCATGTGTAAAAAATGCTCTAAACCATAATTGATTGGATAAATGCAAATTAAAACAATTCTGAGGTATTGCCTCTTATCTCTTAGATTGAGTAACAGGACAGAAAAAGAAAATGACAAATATAGGAGGATATGTGAGAAAAGTGGAACATTAATGCACTGTTGGTGGAGTCATGAACTCATTCAACTATTCTGCAGAGCAATTTGAAACTGTGCCTAAATCCATGCTTTCTCTTTGACCTAGCAATATCACTACTAGGCCTGTATCCCAAAAGAGATGAAAAACAAAAAGGAAAAGGACCTATATGTGCAAAAATATTTATAACAGCTCTTTCCTGGGAATAAGGAATTAGCAATTGAGGCAACGTCCATCAATTGGAGAATGGCTGAATAAACTGTGGTATATGGTATGTGGCATGTGATTATGATGGAATGCTTTTGTAATATAAGAAAGGATGAGCAGGATACTCTCAGAAAAACCTGGAAAAACTTGACTGGGCTGATGCAAGGTGAAATGTACTATGTATAAAGTAACAGCAATATTTTAACATGATCAACTGTGAATTTCTTAGCTGTTCTTGCAATACAATTAATTATCCAAGATGACTCTGAAGGACTTTTGATGAAAAATACTATACATCCCCAGAGAAAGAACTGATGTGTCTGAACACAGATTGAAGCATACTTTAAATTTTTTTCTTGAAATTTTTGTCTGTTTTTTTTTATAACATGACTATTGTGTTTTGCATGACTATACATGAATAACCTATATAGATGAGCTTACCTTTTCATTTAGAGGGCGTGGGAGGGGGGAAGTGAGAGAATTTAGAACTCAAAGTTTTAAAAATGAATGTTAAAAATTGTTTTTACATGTAATGGGGAAAATAAAATATTAAATAAATATAAAAATAAATACTAACAAAGCAAAAGGGAAATGCTAAGAATGTAAGTAAGTTTGTCCATACCTTTTGACACAGAGATTCTACTACTCAGAATATAAGAAAGGTCATTCCCCTAGATATCAAAATATTTATAATAAACCCATTTGTCTTAGTAAAGAAACAAAGTAGATCCTAGTGACTAAGGAATAGAAAGGCAAATTTAGGGTGTATGTTAATGAAATATTAACCCTGTTGTAAGAATCAATGATTGTGAAGAATGTAGAGAAACATGAGAAGATTAATAAACTGATGTTAAATGAAGTTGTGATTTTGTGGTTTGTCTTGTGTTCTCAGAGTGGACCATGACATCAGGGAGATGATGACATGACTTACAATTGACTTTGATCTGAGAGAATTTCTAATAACAAAGTCACCATCCTCACGTTCTCCTCCAGATTCATCTAAGTCCAATGACCAGATATCAATCAGGACAACTAGAGCTTGGTCCAGGATACAGTGGGAGACCCCTAGCCCTTTTAAGCTAAGGCTTTTTCAAGTTCTCACTCTGGAAGAGGCAAGGCCCATTCAGTGACTAGGCCTCTTAAAGAGGTAAGTCAAGGGATGGCCCCTTTAATTAAAAAAAAAAATCAAACTGGAAGGGAAGACCATCTGGGTTGCTTGCCAAAAGAGAAACAGTTAATATTTATATTTGGTCTCAGCCAGAAGGCCCCCAAAATAACGATGAAGTGATGCTTGAGCAGTGACCTATTATTCTCCTATCCAAGAGATCCAGAGTGAACTGGGTTTAAGGGTTTATATTTGAGAAAAAAAAATCTAGCCAGTCAACCCCAAGTTAACTAGGTAGCTTTTGGCCATCAACATTTACCTTCCTTTGGGCAGAACCTGGAGAGAAGAGAAGAGGGAAGGGGAGGGTCAGAGGAAGGAAGGAAAAAGGAAGGGAATGAAGTTGAGGGAGGAGTTGCCCAACTGGAACTGTCCAGCTGGGTCCCCATTCAGGTAGCTCAAACTACTCATATAACCATTAAATGGCATGTGGAGAAATGCCCAGATTAGACTATCAGGGGTAGTTCATGTTTCCAAGGGCTTTCTTTATATTTTCCACAATAAAGTTATTGGAGGAAATAGAGGGCTTCTCTTGCTCCTAACATATCTATCTAGTCTAGGTTCCATAGTGGAATTAATGTGATTGAAGTGCTCAAGTGAGGGGTTCTTAATTTCTACTAACAATTCTAGTAAAAAAAAAATCAAATAAAAAACATAAAACAATGATGCAAGCCTTTGTGAACAAAGACTGTTCTTTCCTAATTATCTAATTTCTGGATAGATTACAAGGGTTCTCTTTATATGGGTGGGAAAGAATACATTTTGTTTCAATATAATTGGTTTTCCTGGTAATCCTATTATTTGGGGAAAAAATGTTAAGCATTTAAAACCATTATTCTAAGCAGAACCAGGAAATCAGTGTACACAATAACTGTAACAATGTAAATAGCAAAAAAAAAAAAATGAAACACATAAAAACTGAGTGCTTTATGATAATGACCAAACTTGGTGTCAAATTAAAGATATGAATGCACCCTCCTCCTTTCTTTGCTGAGTGAGATTATAGGCATGGAACGCTTTATAAAATGTTGGATTGGTTGATGTGAGAGTTAATTTTTTTGTACTGATATTATTTCCCTTTTTTTTCTTTCTGATAAGATATAGCTCAAAGGGAGGGACATGTTGGGAGATACCAATAAAATAAAACCAAAAGATATTAATTTTTTAACTTCATTATGACTAAATGTCTAACTTAAGAAATACCTTCCCTAAAATCTCTCAGTTAACAAATATTTTAGACCCCCTTGGAATCATTTTGTTCTCACTACTAATGTTTACTTCCATTGGAGAAAGCATAAATCTGGCATCAGAAGACATGGACTCAAATTCTGTTTACTACCCTGGGATTTGTGTGACTTATTTAACCTCATTAAACCTCAGTTTCCTCATCTGCAAAACAAGGTGGTTGGAACAGATACAAAAGGTCCCTTCCAGCTCTAAATCTATGATCCTACTTATTTACATGGTTGCATTCAACATATATAGATATTTCTCCAACTCTTGAATATCGAAATAGTTTCTCATTTTCAACTATAAGTTTCAGGTATAAGCATTGGGTTAATGTCAGCAAGATTGAAAAATGTTTAGCAGGACTGAAGAGGTCAGATTTAAGTAGTCAACCGAAAAACAAAAAAAAAGAAAAAAAATTAATTGGTCAGTGCCCTCAAAATTCCATTGTCCCCAGATGAGTCCTCTATCTGCCCTTGTTCTAGTGCAGTAGTGTTTTTTTTTTTTTAATGTATTTTGATTCTCCTAAGTGATATTTCCACTTTCGTGTTTGTGTCTGCATCTGTGTTTCTGTGTATCTGTGTGTCATGGATCTTTTTGGCAGTCTGATGAAGCCTTCTCAGGATAACATTTTAAATACATAAAATAAAAGAAATAGGATTATAAAGAAATCCAATTATATTACAATTATAACTATTGAAATAGTTATGTATTTTTTAAATTTTTTCCACAAAGTTCATCACCCATATGCTCTGGTTTGAGAAGCTCATCCAGGAAAATATACAGTTTAGATATGATGGCTTTCCTGACATTCATAGTTGTTTGCAAAAATTATAAATCTTTTCTCTCTTTTGTTTGCTTATTATTTTTCTTCTGATTTTGTTCTTGAGTCTCTGTGAAGACTTTGCTTAATTGGTTTTCCTGCTTTTATGAAAAAAATAAATTCTCCTTTTCTGTGTTTTATAATTTGATGATTGTCAGGTTTTCCACCATTCTCCTTAATTTTTATGAAAAAATTAATGTTCCAGACCAGTGTTACCTTTGGCTACTGTTTATTCCCACCTGGCAAACAAGTCAAGAATTTGCTACCTGGGACAATTTTTAGACTCTTTTGGTTTCTTTAATATGGAAATGGATTTATCAATACAACCTCAATATGAAATTGTCCTAATCTATCAAATTTCCTTCCCTCAATCCATTTCCAAATTGTTAGGTTTCCCAAATTTGTTTAAATAAATCAGGATAGAATTAATTATTTTATCCTGTTTTATTCTAGATTTGTAATAATTTTGTTTTATGTTTTAACAAATTGTAGGACTTACACACACATAAGAGTGATTCTCTGACTTACAAATGTAATCAATTGCAGATGTGTGTGAGTATGTGTCTGTCTGTCTGTCTATGTCTGTGTCTGTTTCTCTGTGTTATATTCAGTACTTACCATGTCTGGCACCTTATAGTTGTTTTCCTGAAGAATATACCTTATACATACAGATGCGAAGATTTTGAGAAGCCTAGTCAGTCTCTGGTCTGTTTCATTCCTTACTCTTTAACCATATTTTACAACATATTTTTGTTGAGATATGTTTTGACATAATTGGGAATGTTTTATTGTGTACTCCACAAAATTTCTCTACCCCTTTTTAACTATTTGAATAAGATATAACCTTCCAAAGCCATATTTCATTCATGAGCCCATTTCCACCAAATCTTGATGTTACCTATGAGACTGAGGTTGCCTCTTTGTATTGGATTCTATGGTTCACTTTATTTATTACCCATACTTTGTGCATTTGTGTACAGACATCTGAGGCCACAAGTTTTATTGCTGACTCCCATCTTGAATACTGCCTCCTGTGAATTACTAGGCTTCTCTACTATTTTTTTCTTTCTCTCTTGTAGCAATTACTCTCTATAGTATAGTATAGCTCAGTAGATAGGTTTCTCCACACCCTCCTATTTTTATTTTAAAACACTATAGTATCTGGCTCAGTAGATAGCTTTCTCCACCCCCTCCTTTTTTTATTTTAAAACATTCAATCATATTCCCAACATTCTAGGCAAATATAGTCCCTATTCTAACTACCTTTGTGAGACATTTTGTTTGTTTGTAATTTTGTGTTTTAATTCAATGAATATCAAGATCTTTAACTGGTGAATTAAGTTAAAAACAACTGACCTAACCATGGTATAGTTCAACAAACCCTAGATTAGGGGTTAGGCAAAAAGAAAATGAAGCCTTGTATTCTAGTTCATACCCTGCTAATAAATAGCTGTAATACCTTTGGAAAGTCATATTAACTCTTGCTTTCTGAAAGGATTGGAGGACTGGGTGATTTTGAATACTCTTGGGACACCTCAAAAATTATATGATTGCTCCATTAACCACCCCACCTGTCTAACAGAGCTATTGTAAGATGCAAATAAGAAAACTAAATGTGAAGAAGTTTTAGAAAATAAGCTAAAGAGCAATCTATAAATGTAAATTGTTGAATTGAGAAGAGAGATAGAAATGGCTTCATGTATTTGGTCAGTTTGGAGTGAGGGAGACCTAGGGTTTAAGTCATGGTTCTCACACTATGATTTAACAGATCATATAAATCCTCAGTATCTAGCCAACTTTCTATGACTATAAGTTACAGATTGGTTATCTAATCTACATTGAAAGAGAAAGCTCCTCAAGGAAATTTCTTTACATTTATTAAATAAAAAGCTTAGGCTTTCCCCCCCAAAAAAATATTAAAGCAAGGGTTCTTTACTTTTTTGTGTCATAGACCCCTTTGGCAGTCTGGTAAAACCTGTGGGCCCTTTCTCAGAACAGTGTCTTTAAATGAATAAAATGAAATATATAAGAAAATAAAGAAAAATAATTATACTAAAATGATGTTGTATTTTTCCCCAACCAGGTTCACAGATCCCATGATAGCTATACCTACATTCCCATTGCCAGCTCCTATTCAATTTACACTTCATAAAATGAATTTAAGTCCTGAAAAGCTTGGGTTAATGGAAGAAAGATACCTGCCTTTTAAATCAATTAAAATTGATGGTAGAATTAAAAAAATTCATTGCATGTCTGGGCATCATTTTATGGCTTTAACATAATTGAAACTGGTATATTTAAATAGTTTCTTGATTAGGCTATCTGATAGATCAAAGTTCAAATCAAATACTAGCTGTATGACCCTAGGCAAGAGGCAAGTCTATTAATGGTTCTCAACCTCAATTTTCTGACCTGTAAAATGGGGATAATCACAACTTCAATCAATTTTGCAAGTTTGTTTTGAGGATCAAATTATATGAAATGTGTGGTACTCTTTGCAAACTTTAAAGTGTTTTATAAATGCTAACTACTATTATTAGAAGAGGCAAGAGATTATCATAATGTTCTAAGATGTGAAGCTGTAAGGGATCTTAGAGATTGTACCATTTTATGCCCATATTTCAAGTGAGGAAACTGAGGTCTGAAGATTAAATGAAGTCTCTGAGGTCTCACATGTATTGAACTAACTAGTGGGACCAGGATCCAACCCTAGGTCTTTTGATTCTAGGTCTACTATTCTTTCCTTTGCCACATACCCTGACTCTAGGCACTGTCCATTGCTTTCGTATTTTTCTTAATTATAATTCATGTGATTTTTGTCCCAATTTTTTTTTGCCTTTTTTGGAGGGGGGCAGGCAAGATAATTGGTGTTAAGTGATTTGCCCAAGATCACACAGCTCTAAAGTGTTAAGTGTCTGAGGTCAAATTTGAACTCAGGTCCTCCTGACTCTAGGGCCAGTGCTCTATTCACTGTACCACCTAGCTGCCCCTTGTTCCAATATTTTAAGAAATATGTATCTATAAAAATCAATGAAACTATCCAAATGATTGTTGTTAATGAGTGCTATCATACAAGAAGCAGTTTATGCTTCCCTTTGTTACTAACTACTGCTAACTATTGATTACTTGATTTCTTCACAATTTTCACATAGCTGTATGTGCTAATGTTGGTTTCTAATGAATATTTTGATCAAGGTGGTAAACCTCTAAATGTAGATATTTTTGAAGAAATGCTAATGTGGCCCTTTAAGAGAAACTAACACCTCATGGGACATGATGGGAAAACAAGAAAAATTACATTTAGAAGTCAATTTCCTTTAAATATCAGATATAATTCCTCCTCTCCTCATTCTCTTGGTTCACTGAAATTAAAGGCTTCTGTGAAAACATTATAATTGTTTTTCAAGAATTCATAATCTCCTTCTTTGTATTTTGCAGTGAAAGTCACAGGGCATGGTTTATGAGTTTATAAGTTTTGCAGTCCCTGATTGGCTACCTGGGGGCTATTTCTGTTTGTGAAATGCAATCAGCAGAAAAACATGGCATAAATCCTGGCTTTATCATAATTGTCTCAGTAACTGAAATAAGTAATAAGGAGAAAAACCTAGGAAATACTGCATGTAAACTTGATTTCACACTGGGCTTGATCCTCCCTCTGCAGTCTTTCAGTAGTCCAATATCCTTGTTTTCAAGTAGAATCCATCTGGCCCTTTCTCCAAGGGATGATAAGAACAACTTTATTCTTACCTAGATGAAGTTCTTGGACTCCTGATACAGTGGGGAGAGAGAGGCAAGGAACATATATCTTAAGCATTTTTTTTTCCAAAGTGTCCCCCTTCTACATACTAGGCCTAGCCTATATTTTCATGAAAAAATAATGGTAACATCTTTGTTAATCTTTTGGACAGCCAGGAGTAAGAATGAATGAATGCATGAACAAATGAACAAGCTTATCAAGTTTTTATTCTGTGCCAAATACTGTGCTAATAACTGGGAATATTAATAGACAAATTAAAATAGTCCCTCTTCACAAAGAGTTCATACTCAATATGAGGAAGACAACATATAACAGGAAGTTCAGTGGAAGGGCAAATGGAAAGGCCCAAATGAATATGGTTTTGTTGATGATGGAATGATTCTTTGTTGATAGAGTATCATCAAAAATTTTGATAAGAGAGAGAGAGGCATGATTTTGGCTTCTTTAGTTTTGGGAAGAGTTAGGATTTCACTTAGGAGCTGGTGCTTCTCTCAGTCTATAGACTTTTCTGTCAGATACTCCATATACAGATACTATATGAGCCATTCTAGGATTGGTTCCTAAAGGAAACATGTCAAAGCTTTGGTCCTTGGTTAAAATCAAAATTTGACTTGTTGTGACTAAGTGCTTTACCTGAGACCATCTTTTCAATTTCTAAAGTTACAAATGTTTGAGATATGCCTGTTGATCAAGCAATGGCTTAAGTACTTGGATTCATTACCTATGTCCTTCTGACTATTGCTATTAAAATGTTCCCATTCCAATTATTTACTGATTACTTGGTTAGAGACCCTGACACAACTTTGTTTACCTGTTCTTTTATACCTGGAGGAAGAGGGGGAAGTTTATGATTGGGTGTATCTATAATTTCACTGGTTTAATGGAGTCCCTCAAAAAATTCAGATGGGGAACTGCTCTTCAACTTCAAGACCCAGGGCTGAACTGGTATGTAATGAAAGAATTTTCCTGGGGTCACATAGACAGTACATGTTAGAGTCTGTAATGCCAAGCAAAGATATACTTAGCACCATTTTTAACTATTTAATTAACACCTTGTTTCAATTCAAGTTTCTTTTGATTCCTTCCCTGATTGTATCAAGTCTTTGTTAAGAAACAGAACTTGTGAAACCCACAGTGAGAGGAACTTGCTGATGATGCAACAGGAAGGGGCAGAATAGGGAGGAACTAATGACCATACATAAGGAGAAGCCCAAGCAGGGAGAGAGCAGAACTGAGAAGGGGAATGGTTGTGGAGGCCGGCACTCTGTCTCTCTGTGTTAATTTGTGTTTGTGATGCTTTGTACAGAAGCCGTGGGACCTTACTGGAAGCCCTGACAGAGGATTTTCTTGTTTTCTGTTTATAGAAGTCCTGGAGGAGGGTTAAAGAGGTGCTGGGAACATACTGATAATATGTGTTGAGTTCTCAGACCATGTTGGTGGGTCTGTGTTGACTTCACAGGCAGATAGTGAACTGATGATGGTTCCAGCAATGTATATGAATGTTATTGTGGCTCTATTAAGCTTTGTCTTCCCAGAAACAGAAATTGTGAAGGATTTGAGGTGGACTGGATACTGTGAGCTTCAACATGGAACTGGATGAGGAGCTGAATGAGGAGCTTAGAGCTGCCTACCTTTGAATCCAGGTGACGATTTGGTATATTCAGGCAGGAGCTGGACCCATGGAAGAGGAACCATGGAATTCGGGAGCCAGTGTTGAGTCAAGATGACTGTTGAGTCAACATACCTCTCCTTGGGTACTTAATGATGAATGAGAAGATCATGATTTACTGTGGCCTAGGGGCGGGAGAACTTTTTACTCTGTAGATTGTACCTCTTAAGGATATTGAGTTAAGGGTGATTGAAAATTAATCTCCAATCAAGAAGAAAGGCTACTTTTTGACTGAAAGATTAAGACAGTGTGACCTAGGGGTGGAGAATTTTGACCTTTGTACTTAAGGCTTGCTCCTTAAGGATGATTGAGTTGAGGTATTTCATTTATTCTGTGTGAAGTACTGTGCTAATAACTGGGAGTATAAATAGGTATTTTATTTCCCAGCTAGATAATATTCTGTTAAGCACTGTCACAAATCACTGAATTATATATTTTGCTTAAAACTATGTGGCCACTTTAGTGATAAATTGTTATGTTATAACATCGTGAATGCTATATTGGTTTCTGTGAATGTTTTGCTTTAATTTATGGCTGAATAGGGGTGGCTAGGTGGTGCAGTGAGTAGAGTGTTGGCCCTGGAGTCAGAAGGACCTGAGTTAACACACACACAAAATAAAGAAATTAAAAAAAAAAAAAAAACTAGCCGTGTGACCTTGGGCAAGTTACTTAACCCCATTGCCGTCCAAAAAGCTATATATATATATATATATATATATATATATATATATATATATATATAATTTATGGCTGAATAAATGGAGAGTTCACTATATTATGTGATCAGAATCTTAGAGTTATCCTTAGAGCAATCCTCTGGAAAGCTGCTCATGCTTGGCTTTACAGAAGCAAAACCTGACCTTAGATGTATGTGGCAATGAAGTATCCACTATATAACACTGTCTCCTCAGATTATGACTATTCCAAATTCTGTATTTTCATTTTTTTCTGGCTTCACCCTCACAGATACTTTCTACCATAGCTTCCTTCTGCATAGTACTCCTTCCAGATCCTAGGGAGACTACTCAGATTTGGATCCTTTCCTCTTCTTTCTCAATATTATATATTGGTTATCATAACCCATTTAATAGAGTTAACTATTATCTCTACACTAATGAAACTAATGAAAATCTTCATAATATACCCTTGCCTCTTTGTTTGGGACTCTCATCCCTCATATGTAACAGACAGGCACACATACGTCTTATATGAATATCAAACTCAACCTTTCAAAAAATGGAAATTATTTTCTCCCTCTCAACTAATTTTTACCATCCTTTGTTTTTTTTTTTCCTTTCAAGGGGTTACCATTTTTCTGGACACTAGGGTTCATAATCTAAGTTATTCTTGACCTTCTACCTTCATTTATCAACTATATCCAATCAGTTGTCATCTTTTCAGTTCTACATTCATAGTGCATCTCATATTTGTCGTTTCTGCATCCATCCACAAGCACAATGCTCATCATTTCTCATTTCAGTGATAGAAATTCTCTTAGCTAATACCCCTCTTCCAGCCTCACCTTTTTTCCACCCACCCAATACACAGCTGAACGACTATTATATTATGTCATAGGACTGACCTTATCATATCCCTCCTCAGAAAGCTCTAGTATCTTCCTATTGCTTCTAGAATAAAAAATATTAATTTCTGTTTGATATTTAATGATGTTCACACTCTAACCATTTTCCCCAACCTGATTACACATTGTTTCCCTTAATGCTCTTAATCAAATTGACTTTCTTACTGTTTGCTATACACAGTTCTATCTCTCATTTCCTTGTATTTGCGCAGACTTTCTTCATGCCTAGAATTCCCTCCTTTTTCACTATCATGTCTTAGTATCTCAAGTTCTCTTCAAGTCTCAGCTTTAGGGCCCACTTCTAACTTATCTGGTTGTTTGTTCCTTGCTCCAAAAAAATTACTTTGTATTTATTTTGAAAGCATTTTGTTTCTACTTCTGTGTATGTTCCCCTTGAGGCCAAGGGTTGCTTCCAAATGTTAATATTTCTAGTACCTGTGTTGTAAAGTGAAATTGCAAGTGGATACCATTAATCATTTTAAATGGAAATTATTGTGGAGCATAATTAACCTGGGGACTTACAGGGGTCATATACCCAAATCAGGCAGCCCCAAACATACACATCTTGGGGTTTATATAGACAAAAGTCACAACATAAATATCAACAAGGGGAGCAAGCAGGGAAAATACAGAAGCCAAAGGATAGCATTGCTTAATGATTGTTGTCTAGGGATCAGTTTGTTACACAACTGGAAAGTTCCCAAACCTATTTCAAGAACTGGACAGAAGGGGTGGGGGGGTTACTATAGGCTTCAGGTAGCAAGCTTGGGCAGGTTTACTTGGCATGTTTGCTGCCTGGATGGGCATTGTTGGATTTTGGTCAGGTTTCCTAGGCAGCTATCCTATGATGGGGAGAGATGGGGGATGTTCACAAAATGGGGGGTAAATGGGACCTCCACTCATTCCCCACAAATGCCAGCACCTTGAGGGGAGACTAATGGAATCTGCTCCCAGCCCCAAATATTCCAACCTCCCTCCCCTGTCTGGCTTTTTCCCAGCACCTCCTTTCACCCAACTATTTCACACTCAGATACTTCCTTCCATAAACAAACAAACAAACAAAAAGAAGTGGGTAGGGAGTGGGTCAACCATCTCCATCAAATCACTCATTTGGGAGCCAGAAAAAATGAGCTTACTTCTGAGAGACAGGTATTTCATTCCCCAGCTAGATAATATTCTGTTAGGTACTGTCACAAAGTGCTAGTGGTAGTTAAGAAAATTCTGAATGAACTCCTTCCCTGGTTTGGCCTTCTGATTGGGTTGGGTTTTGATAATGGGCCAGCTTTTGATCCTATTGACCACAGAGCTCAGGCCAAGTAAAGTGGATAAACCTGACCCTGAAGGAGTTCCTCAACAGATTAGTAAACCTGGGTCATGCTTCTTCTCCTGGCCCTATTCAGAATCAGGTGCACCCCCAACCAAATTGGATTTTCTCCCTTTGAATTTATGTTCTTATGGCCTCCACCCATCCTCCCAGTGATTGGGGAAGAGTTATAAGCTGAGGTTACTAATTCATCCTTAATTAAGTCCCTACAGAGATTGCAGGAAACAAAAGGGAGGGTCCTGAAATTGACTGGAGACAAGTTAACTGTATCCCTGCCTGGCTCCACCACTCTCATGTGAAATTAGCTGCCCCTGACAAATGGAAGGTGAACACAGGATCAGATTTTCTCAACTGAAGATTTTCCCATGTTTCCTTATAATGTCATTGTGCCCTTTCTCCATGTCAAACCCCCATATTCCAAAGGGTAAAAACACTTGGATTATTAGAAAGGGGGACCAAGTACTCTGGACATTCCAGACAGAAGAAGGCTCATGGATGAGTCCACCTTCTGCCCTGGTTTCTCTACTGGTGTGTTCCTATTGTCACTTTCCACTCCATCAATGGCCTAAAGGATGGTCTGGGGGGGAACCTCAATATTGCAAGGTCAAAACACTTCCCAGACCAACACTGGCCCTAACTGTTGGCTTTGCTTGAATGCCCAGCCACCCCCCTATTATGTTGGTATAGCACTTCCAAAGGAAGTCTCCCAAGCATCCATTTTTACTCCTTCTTAGCCTGGCCCCCACTATAGACCTTTGTTTGTTTTCCCACCTCTGAATTCCTCATTCAAGCTTCCCCTTGTAAGGGAATCTAGGTATCAGCCCCTGCATGAGTCTCTTTCTGCCCACTATGAAAATGTCTCTATCACCTCACTACCAGACACTAATTGTGAGTCAAGGGTTTGACTGTGAGTCAAAGGTTTGACTCTTGACAAAAAGAAGTGGGGATTGTAGTAACCCCCATTTTGTGAATATCCCCTATCTCTCCCCATCATAGGAGAACTGCCTTGGAAACCTGCCCAAAACCCAACAAAGCCTGGCCAGGAAGCAAACATGCCAAGTAAACCTGCCCATGCCTGCTACCTGAAGCCTAGAATCACCCCGCCCCCTTCTGTCCAGTTCTTGAAAGAGATTTGGGAATTTCCAGTTGTGAAACAAACTGATCCCTAGACAACAATCATTAAGCAAAGCTGTCCTTTGGCTTCTGTATTTTCCCTGCTTGCTTCCCTTGTTGACATTTATGTTGTGGCTTTTGTCTATATAAACCCCAAGGTGTATATGCTTGGGGCTGTCTGATTTGGGTATATGACCTCTGGCAGTCCCCAGGCTAATTATGCACCACAATAAATTCTATTTAAAATGATTAATGGTCTCCACTTGCAGTTTCACTTTACAACGCCTGCTGCACATGATAAGTGCCTAATCAATGCTTAATACATCTCAGAGAGGAAAACTTTAGCAGATGGGTTCCAGGGGGTCAAGAATTGGGAAAGGACCCCTGTAGCAGATGGAATTTGAGTTGAACCTTGAAGGAAACCAGGGAACCTAGTGGCAGAAGCAAGGAGAGAAAAAAAAATCATACTTAAAGATCAGCTAGTATAAAGGCACCAAAAAGGAAAAATGAGTATCCTTTGAATACTCGAGAAAGTAGATCATTGGTATTAGATCATAAAGTGTTTGGAGGGGATAAGTGTAGGAAGACTGAAAATGTAAGGGCAGGTTATAAAGAGATTTAAAGAGAAAATAGTTTATATTTTATCTTGGAACTAATAGGGAGGCATTGGAGTCCATTATGTAGATAAATAACATGATCAGACCCATGATTTGAAAGCTGAGTAGGAAAGTTGGGGGAGACTTGAGGCAGAGAGACTAGTTAGAAAAACTATTTAAATAGTCCAGATGAGAGATGACAAAAACAGTATGTGATAGAGGTGAGACCTGAACCTATATATTCTTTACTCTGAGGACAAT
This sequence comes from Gymnobelideus leadbeateri, assembly GCA_011680675.1. Lineage (NCBI taxonomy): Eukaryota > Metazoa > Chordata > Mammalia > Diprotodontia > Petauridae > Gymnobelideus > Gymnobelideus leadbeateri. Next base: position 79,913 of record WOXC01009258.1, on the reverse strand, counting down.
TTCCTCTCTCCACTACTCCATCCTGCCTCTCTTAATGTCAAATGAAAATCAAAATCATCGGTGCTTGCAGATGATCAATAAATACATGTTTTTCAGGTCAGAAAGAAGCATGAGAAATGTAGAATGAAAGAAGTCAGTATAGACACATTCATAGATAGAAAAGAATATTTAAAATAGGAGCCAAGGACACAGGATGCTCTTTTAAAACATCACAAAGCCATTTAAACCAACAAGCAGATTTTTTTAGCTAGCCTTCCCCCAGGCATTAATTATAAAATTCTGTTGAAATAGTAATGAAGAACAAATTTCTGTTCTTGACATTTAATCCCTAAATAGCAGGAGGGAACCGTACACTCTCCTGTGGTTTGTGATTTTCTGCCCCTAGACATACATAAAATAATTGCTATGCTCATAAATGCATTCTTTGTTGTTTATTTCAAAAGCATAGATAATAGGTTGTAGAAGTGTTTTCTAGACCTTTTTAGCAATGGAAAATGATGTCTTTAAATGAAATCAAAGCTTTCAGTGACCTCTGGTATTATTTTTCTATCCTTGTCTTATTGCTAATTATTCCTAAAAACAGAGGAAAATGTATTTGTTATAGACATTTAGAGATATTTACCCGTGCACTCAAATGAGTCTGGGAGGCAAAATTATTATATAATAAAAAATATTCTGTAAATTGCTTTTCTTCTCAATGAGTTTGCTGTTATGACTTGGTGCATCTTCAAGATGTGGATTCATACTCCAGTCACATTCAATAAGGAACAGGTGGCCTATCACAAATCAGTCACTTAAAGGACATCAAAAGGTAAGCAAAGTGAAATAAATCAAATCTTCTTTTCTTCATCGTATAAATGGCATTATTAGTCCTAATGGAAACTCACCTCTTCTTGGGTGGCTAAACAAAATCTATCTTGCTTTGAGCACAAGTTATTATTCAATTAAATCACTGACTAAATTCTTAAGCAGAATAGCAACAAGTGATTATCATTAACTTCCACAACCCAGCACAAAATGGCCTTGCCTATAATAAGTATTCAATAATAAATTTGCTAAGTTTGTATTGTTTATTATTCTGAATAAGCTCTGGTACAGATACTAATCCCTCATGGATCATACGTTCTTAGTTCTAGAGTTTGAAGAGACCTCTAAGGCCATCTAGTCCACCTTCCACATTTTATAAATGATTACTCTGAGGGTCCAAGGAGATTAAAGGATTAGCTCAAGGTAAGACAATTAGTAAATGGAAAAAATGTTTTTTTTAGCCCAGGCTTTCTTATTTCAAACCTATATTATTTTTATTCTGGGTAACATGGTGGTCCAGTGGATAGACCTGGGCCTGGAGTCCAGAAGACTCATCTTCCTGAGTTTAAATGTTACATCAAAAACTTACTAGCTGGGTGACCCTGGGCAAGTCACTTAACCCTGGTTGTCTCACTTTCCTCATCTGTAAAGTGAACAGGAGAAAGAAATGGCAAATCACTCCACTATCTTTTCCAAGAAAATGCCAAATGTGGGGGCAACTAGGTGCCAAAGTGAGTATTCCACCAGCCCTGGAATCAGGAGGACCTGAGTTCAAATGTGGCCTCAGATACTTAGCACTTACTAGCCATATGACCTTGGATGAGTCATTTAACTCAAATTGCCCTGCCCTGCCCCCTCCAAAAAGCAAATTAAAAAAAAAAAAAGAAAATGCTAAATGTGGTCATTAAAAGTCAGACGTGACTAATCAAACAAACAATATTCAACCCCACTGCCTCCTATAGCAACAATTCAGCTTGACTGGGATTAACCGTGTTATGAGATTCCCAGTATGTTAATTATATTTAGAATGTTGCCATAACATTTACCATTTATCACCAGTCAAAATAGTACATCTTGGAAAAAGAAGACAGTCATCAAGCAAGCAACTTGGCTGTGGTGACTTTTTGTTGTTAATAGGACTAGACTTTCTGGTTTCAAAATTTTCTTCCTTTACAGAAGCATGATGTTCCCAGTAACCCTAAAAGCCTAAATTTTTTTTAAAAAAAAAGAAACATCGTTTTACCTGTAATTCTAGAATTTCCTTTCTGATCCTTTCTTGTCTTACAGCCTTTCCTCTGTTTTATTTTTTATATTGGACCTGTGATTTAGTGTAGGTAACTTCCAGTGAGAAAACTTACTACCTAGGCAGATCAGCAACTGCACTGTCATTTGTTGTCTTAGAGATTTGTGGGGGGTATAGAAAGGTTAAATGACTTTCAAGTTCACACAGCCAGTGTATGTAAAGGTTGGATTTGACTCCAAGGACAGGAAGCCTTCCAAATACTGACTCTCTCGCCTATGTTAACTATGTCCCTCCACTTAGCTGTCAAAATGATCTTCCTAAAGCACAGTTTTGACTATATAAACCCTTTCCCCCCTCATTCAGTAAACTCCAGTGGCTCCCTATTTTCTTCAGGATCAAATATAAAATTGTCTGTTTGACTTTTAAAATCCTTCAAAATCCAGGTTTTTTCCAACTGTTCCATTCTCCTTACTCCTCACAAACTTCTTGAATTTTTTTTTTTCTGTCTCAATGCCTCGAATTTGCTCTCTCCTCATTCCCAGCTCCTGGCTTCCCTGACTTTCTTTAGGTCTCAGCTAAAATCGCACATCCTCACAGAACCCTTCCCTGGTCCTCCTTAACCCTAGTGCCTTGCCTCTGAAACTACCTCGAGCTCATTCTCTATAGAACATCTTTTATATAGTTATTTGTATATTGTCTCAATTCAATTGTGAACTCCTTGTAAATGAGGGATTTTTTATTTTTCTTTGATTCTCCAGTTTTTAATACAGTGCCTTGCATGCTGTAAGCAGTTAATAAAAAATACTTGCTTACATAATATTGTCAATACCTTTCTAGAGAATGGAGTTATATAGCAGAGAGGTTACAGAGGTTTAAAGTTAATTTTAATGGATTTTGATTGTCTCTCTATATTTGGGAATTATAATGCCAGAAGACATCTGATAAGATCTTTTTGAGTAAATTTTTTCTTAAAACTTGGTCCCTGCCATTATCACTTGGCTCCTAAGGAAAGTCTCTATATGCCAAATAGTACCCAAAGGGTGAAATGAATTCCCTTCAACTATTCTTAGCCAAAACCAGTGCGCATTTTCAGTGGACAAAAAGGATATGAAGAAAATATAAAGAAAATACTCTTGCTTAATTGAGCTACCTATAAGTCAGGTTGGGCCTAGAGTCAGGAAGACCTGAGTTCAAATATAAACTCAAACACTAAAGTAGCTGTGTTGAGCCCAGGCATTGGACTGTACCTCTATTTGCCTCAGTTTCCACAACAATAAAATAGGGATAATAATGACATCTCCCTCCCAGGATTATTGTGATGGTCCAATGAGATAATACTAGGAATTAGGGTGGCTAGGTGGCACAGTGAATAGAGCACCAGCCCTGGAGTCAGGAGGACCTTAATTCAAATCTAGCCTCAGAAACTTAAAAGGAAAACTAGCCATGTGACCTTGGGCAAGTCACTTAACCCCAAAGGCTCGCCCAAAAAAAAAAAGGCAAAAAAATACTTGGAATTAGATAATATAAGCACTTTGCACAATGCCTGGCACATATTAGACACTATATAAATGTTTATTCCCTTTCTTCCTGCTTTTCATTCTCTTTACCTAAAATTCTTCCTCATCTCTGTAGTTTAGAATTCTTATCTTCCTTAAAGCTTCTGTTCAGATGCTACTATCTCTGTTTCCCAAAATTTGCAATGATATTTTCCTCTTCATATATATATATATATATATATATATATATATATATATGTATGTATGTATGTATGTATAGCTATTTCCTCATTTATGTAACAGAAGGCTCTGTATAAATATGGACTTAAATCTCCTTAAGGTCAGGGAAAATTTTGATTTTTTCCCTCTGTTTCACTAATATCTAGTACATAGTCGGCTCTTAATAAAAGTTTGTTAAATTGAATTGAAGTTGATATCCTGGGATATTCCTGATATATTTTGTAGGATAAAAAGCTTGTGCATTCTGTTATACTACACCACCACCACCAAGACCTTGTTGTACTTTCTTCTGCGGCTTCAGCATAGTTAGGGAATCTGAGAGGAGTTGATATTATTCATCATTTAGAACATGTACTACTTATACATATATGTATACATATATACATATATCTATATATACACATTTATACACACATATGCTTAAAACTTATATTACTCCTCCTAAATGTTCACCAAAGGCAAGGGGGGAGTAGGAAAATACCAACAAACAATGTATGCTTGTATATTTTGGTGCATGGATGCAAGCTCAATGCTAAATAATGGGAATATTTTTAAAGAAATGTCCATTTGATTAAATTCTATTTTATGGGAAACCAGATTGGCCACATGATAAACAGGTGAGAGGCTGTACTTTTATTCACCGATAAATGATTGTTTATTACATATCCAAGGTAATACATAATAATTTCATGAATAAGATATAAGTAACATTTTGGAAATTAATGAAATATCATTGAAGAGTTTTCAAAGTAACAGATACTTTAGGAACTCAAAACATCTCCACTGGCTACTCATTTTTAATTAGAATATTTTGTCTAAATCTATGTAAAAATATAAACCCTATATAAAATATATATAAAAATAAGCCTCTAGATCTTGAAAATGTTTGATGTATGTGTATAAAAGGAGGAAAAAACAATTTGCTATTGTATAGTATTCTTTTCTGTTCCCTTAATAGTGCTGCTCAACTTCACAAATGATTTGTGTCTGGAATTTTGGAACCCAAACCAGGAACTGATTAAGGTCCATAATACTCCAGTTATACACAGGGGTGACATTGCTCAAGAATCAGAAAGCTAGACTCACCTAGTCTGACAAGTACAGAGTGAATTAGAAACCTATTAGTTGATTAACCCCCATTAAAACCATGTTCAGTCTTCTCTACTTAGTGATTTGTACTTGCTGCAAGCACACTGCTCATTAGCCACAGTTCATTCAGCTATAAATTGTCATTCTTCTGGAAGATTCTCATTTTGACCTGAGGGCAAATTGTGAGCTTAATGAAGATCTTCCTTACCTGATACCTCACAAATGAATGTTAAGTTTTTGTGTTTATAGCAGGTTTTCTCCTTGTAATACATAGAACCTAGATATTGCTCTGTTGAACTCTGGGGCAGAGACATGGCTTTGGCAGACACTTTGCCTTGAGATAGAAACACAGTCTGCTCTGTGTGTGTGTGTGTGTGTGTGTGTGTGTGTGTGTGTCTTTGTGTGTGTGTTACACAAAACCTGCAAGGGCAAAACACTTAAATAAATGGTTTCTTTTTCTCCTAGTGAACAGTGGACATTTAATAAAAAAAAAAAAGAAAAATGGAAACTTCAGAATCCAGAAAGTATAATATTCAAGGTTGTTACCCTGGAATATCCATTCTGTTCGGAGCTTTAGTAAGACTTGGCTGATTTTTGTTGAAGAATTTTAGCAAAGTCCTTCAGGCAAATTCCTCATGGTGCATTACTTACACATACATCATTTAGGATCTGATGGTTTCAATTATTAGAGGACCATTGGATTCAAAATCAGTGATACAGTCAATTGATCAAAAATAAAAAGGAAAAAAGCTCCTCTAACCCTTCTGCATTTGAGGTAATGCAATTTACTTGTCTGGCTTTTAGAAAGCAATAAAATTTAACCAAGAGATGTGTATATTAGGCAGATGGATGCATGTGTGAGAAATTTGTATGAGGGAGAAAATTAGTCTAGTGAGTATGTATAAGCAAACTGAAAATAAATTAATCTAACTAAAAATGGAGTTAGGGGACCGATAAATATCTACTTAAGCAACCCAGGGATTCTCCTTTAAGTGCTGGGGAAATGGAATATAAACTCCAGAATCACAAGAGTATTAGCAATAGGGGGAAAAAAATCCCTTGCAAATGACTTGACTTCAGTTAAATGCTAAATCCAAAGACTAGCCTTCAGTCTGTTCAAGAGCACTGAAGCAATTTTAAAAATGTATCTTTGCTTGATCAAGAAGATATGAGGAATTGAACAATTTTAGAATTGTCCATAATTATAGTGAATGAATTAGCAATGAGATTTGTGTGATATCTTGAACTTTTAACATTTACAAAGTTTATTTGAATCTATTATCTTTTTGTATTCAACTTGAGAAATATGTTATGGGATGGCTGTGTACAAGGCAGTGTGCTTGGCCCTGAGAATTCAAAGATGGTGTTTTGCTTTTTTTTTAAGTTAAATCCCTAAATATACATAAGAGGTAATATAAATATTATAAGAACGTAAATTCAGAGCTGAAAGTGGACATAGATGTCATCTAGTCCAATCCTCTCATTTAAGAAATATCAATAACTTAAGTGATTTGCTCCAGCTCAAACTGTGGGTCAATGGAATAACTGGCTTCCCACCCCAGTCCTTTGACCCCAAATTTATTAGTCAGTCAGTCTCTATACCCTGCTGCCTCTTGGGGGCCTGAATTATGCATTTAATTGAATTCATTTCAATAAATATTTATTAAACACTATCTGTCCCACTTATTTGCTGATATAAGTAAAGAGAGCCCATGTAAATTAAATAATTTTCCCAAAGTCACATAGATTTGAGATAAGAGCCTCCATGTACCAATCAGGGGCCATTTCTATTCTATTCCCCTGACTCTAGCAGATTAGACAATGCTCACCATTGCCATAAGGTATTTGATCTTTGATCTTATAGACAAGCTCTGATTCAGACTGCTCTGGTCTTTCAGGTCTAATTCTCAAGATACTTGGCAAGAAAATTATAATTTGAGCTTTCTCAAAAGATTGAAGGAAGATGCTGATGAATCAGTTATATGGTTCCAATCTCTATTGGTTCTAAGATGTTTAATTGCTACATTCTACTCTGTGTTATTAGTGACTTTTTTATTTCTTTTTAATCTAGATATGTGATTATAGCAATGAGAGGTTAAATGAAGAAACATTGGGTCTGGGATAAGGGAGACCCAACTTTGAATCCAGCTTCAGGCACATATTAACTGTGTGACCCTGAAGAAGTCACTTACTGACTTTCTGACTCATTTTCCTCCATTGTAAAATTGTCATAATGATAAAACGAGATAATATTTATAAAGCCCTTAGCAAAGTTATTGGTACATAGTAGGCACTTAATAAATACTTGGTCCTTTCTTCCCCTCCTTTCCTAATACAGATGCAAACTCCTTTTTAACTTACAGACTTAGAAGGTTGCTTGAGGCTCAGTGAAGTTAAGTGACCTACCCATGGTAACACAGCTAGTAAAACTCAGTTTGAATTAATGTACTGATTCAAAGTCCAGTATTCTCTATGCTTTGCTAATGTTGCTTCACCTTTGCCTCTGAAATCACAGACTTTTAATTATTTCCTGGAGTT
>WOXC01009258.1:0-67500 GCA_011680675.1 Gymnobelideus leadbeateri | reverse complement strand
GCACTTGTTCTCATGTACATGGTTGATGTTTTGTGTAGGTTCCATGTGCTTCTGAGAAAAATGTATATTCCTTTATATCCCCATTGAGTTTTCTCTGGAAGTCTACCCTATCTAACTTTTCTAAGATTTTATTAGCCTCCTTGACTTCTTTCTTATTTATTTTGTGGGTAGATTAATTTAGCTCTGAAAGTGGTAGGTCAAGGTCCCCCCTTAATATGTTTTGCTCTCTCTTTCTGTTATTCCCTTATCTTCTCCTCTAAGAATTGGATGCTATACCACTTGATGCATATGTGTTGAATAATGATATTACTTCATTGTCTATGGTACCTTTTAGCAGAATGTAGTTTCCTTCTTTATCTCTTTTAATTAGATCTATTTTTGCTTTTGATATGTCTTAGATCAGGATTTCTACACCTGCTGTTTGTCTGATTTGTTTGTTGTTGTTATTGTTTTTTTACTTCAACTGAAGCATGATATATTTTGCCCCAGGCTTTTACCTTTACTCTGTGTGTATACATCTCTCTGTTTCAAATTTATGTCTTCTAAACAGCATATTCTAGTTTTGTGGGTTTTTTATCCACTTTAATTTTATGGGGGAGTTCATCCCATTTACATTCACAGTTGTGATTTCTGACTGTGTCTTTCCATCCTATTCCCCCCATTTATGCTTTTCTCTCTCCTTTCTCCCTTTCACTCCTCACTAGTATTTTGCTTCTGACAATCAGTTCCCTGAATCTACCCACCCTTCTATCAGCCCCCGTCCATTTTTTCCCCTTTCCTCTTCTTCCATATCTTTTGTTCTCCCTCATATTCACCTCCATACACTTTTTTCCCTTTCCCTTGCTACTTCCTATAAAATAAGATAGATTTCTATCTCCAAGTCACTGTGTATGTTAATCCCTCTTTGAGTCATACTAGATGAGAATAAGGTTCAAACAATACTTGCCTCACTCCCTTCTTTCCCTCTATTTTAACAGGTCTTTGCACCATTTCATGGACCATTTACCCTTTTCTGTCTCCCCCTTTCCTTTCCTCTCAGTACAATAATTTTTTACCCCTTTATTTTTATCATTGCATTAAAGTCAACTTATACCCCTAATGTAAATCCCTTTTTAAATTTCACAATAATGATAAAGCTCTCATGAGTTACAAGTATCATCTTCCCATGTTTACCCTTACTGAAGAGCATGTTTGTTTGATTTTCCTTTCCTATTTGTCTTTTTATGTTTCTTTTGAGCCTTGTATTTGAAGATCAAATTTTCTGTCGAGCTCTGATCTTTTCATCAGGAAGGTTTGGAAGTCTCCTATTTCACTGAATGTCTATATCCTCCCCTGAGAGATTATACTCAATTTTGCTAGGTAGTTGAACCTTTGTTAAGCTCCTTTGCCTTATGAATTATCAAATTCCAAGCCCTCTGATCTTTTGATATAAAAGTTGCAAGGTTCTGCACAATCCTGTTTCTTTCTTGCTGCCTGCAGTATTTTCTCCTTTACCTGATAATTCTGGAATTTTGTTTCAATATCCCTTGGTGTTTTCAATTTGGGATCTCATTAAGGAGGTGATTGGTGGATTCTTTGGATGACTATTTTACCCTTTAATTCTAGGATCTCAAGGCAGTTTTCCTTGATGCTTTCTTGAAAGATGCTATCCAGGCTCCTTTTCTGATCATGACTTTGAGGTAGACCAATAATTCTTAAATTATCTCTCCTGGATCTATTTTCCAGGTGAGTTGTTTTTCAAATGAGGTATTTTACATTTTCTTCTATTTTTTCATTCTTTTGATTGTGTTTGAATGATTCTCGATGTTTCATAGAGTCATTAGCTTCCACTTGCCCAATTCTAATTTTTAACAAATTGTTTTCCTCAGTAAGCTTTGGTACCTCCTTTTCCATTTGGCCAATTCTAAGTTTTACAATTCTGTTGTTTTCTTCAGTTATTTTTTTCTATTTTGTTGGTTGTATTTTTAAAGGAATTGTTCAATTTTTCTTCTACCTCTCTTTTTTGACTTTTACAATTCTTGAGCTCTTCCAAAAAGGCTTTTTGGGCTTGAGATCAGTTCATATTCCCCTATAAAGTTTCAGATGTGAATATATTGACAATATTGTCCTTTCCTGAATTTGTGTTTTGATCTTCCTTGTCACCCAGAAACTCCTCTATGATCATTGTTTTTCTTTGTTTCTTTTTGCTCATGTTGTTTGCCTTTTTTCTGGCTTTTAAAGTTGATCTCTGCTTCTGGAGGCATTGTTCCAGGCTTCTTGTGCTTGTGCTTAGGGACCTGGTTACTGGTTTACTGAGGTGGGGCTTGTTGTTGGTTTGCTGGGACTCCTTCCATCTAGTGCTGGTCCCTTTCAGCCACAGCAAGAGGGTACTATCCCATTAATCCACCTAGCCTCTTAAGCTAAAAGACTGCTTCACCTAGTCTTTCTGCTGCCTCCACTATTTCAGGATTTTTCCTAGGACTATATTCTCTGTTTTTCAAGGTCATTGAGGGAGAGTGAGAGCAAATTTCTGCTCATTCTTAAATCCTAGAAGTCAAAATAGGTGACTTTCAAACATTCCATCTGTGGGATGAAATTTCCAGAAGTAGCTTCTGCCACTGCCAAAATGACTTTTGCTGCCAATTCATTTGCACCTCAAGCCTACTCTTGGCTTGGTAGGGCCCGGGCTGTATTGGCACACCTTGCCCTGAACTGTGCTTCTCTCTCACCAATTTCCAACAGACTCCAATTATATTTCTTGGGGATTTGTTTTCTTCAGTCAATTTTTGTCCTTCCTTTTCCAAGCTGTTGAATCTGTCTTATATACTTCTCATTTTTTCCCCAATTTTCTTCTACATCTTCTATTTGACTTTTAAAATCCTCCTTGAGCTCTTCCAAGAAAGCTTTTTGGGCTTGGAACCATTTCATATTTGCCTTTGAGGTTTTAGATGTATGTATATTGCCAATGTTGTTCTCTTCTGAGTTTGTGCTTTGATCTTCCCTGTGACCATAATAATTCTTTATGGTCAGTGTTTTTTTCTGCTTTATGCTTATTTTGTTTACCTGTTACCTGTTTTTTAAAGTTGAGCTCTCCTGCTGGAGTAGAGAGGTGAGTGTACTAAGCTTCTTATTCTGAGGGCCAGGGATGTAGTCACTGGCTTTGTCTGCTGGGGCCTCAGGTGCTGGTAGCTAGAGGCTGTAGGTGCCTGGCAGCTTGCCTAGTGCTGAACTGGTTTACCAGTGGTTGTGTCTGCCATGTGCTGAGACCAGGTGGGGTTTTTCTGCATTTCTTCAGGGCTACTCTAAAATCCATGGGGTTCTGGCCCCTAAAGGATGCCAGCCTACCCTAACCAGAGCTGAAACATGGAGAGGCTAGGTGGTTGGAAGATTCCTGCTTGCTGAGAGCCATGGAGGCACAAGCAACACAGTAGGGTGCTGGGCTACTTGAGGATGCCTGCCTATATGGGGTTGCACTGAAACAAGCTAAGGTTCAGCCTCTGGAAGATGCCTACCTTCCTGGGATGGCACTGAGGCATGGGGAAGTAGGCTGCTAGCTGGTGTTCATGGTGATTCTCCAAGCTGGAGTCTGCCAGTTTCCCCGGATATGCTAAGGCATGTGGAGGGATCCTAGTGTTGGTGATTGCTTGCTCCACTACCCTGGGGCTCAGGAGTTCCTGCTAGTTTGCTGAGATGGGACTTTCTGTTGATTTGCTGGGATGCCTTCTGTCCTGGACTGCTCTTCCCTTTTTACTTGAGTGAAATGGATCTTTCTTAGTGATTTTCCAATTTTCCAGTCTAAGGTACCACTTCTCCTTGTCTCTCCACTGTCTCTACTTTTCCAGGTAGTGTGAGAACAATTCACTGCTTATTCTACCATCTTGGCTCCTGAAGTCTCTGTTATATTCTCTTTAAAATCTTTGTTTGATATGACACTATATGCACTCTATGTTCCAATGAAGCAAAACTACTAATTGATCCCTGGCTTTACTCAATCTTTTCCATCTCTAGTATTTTTCCCATGCCTAGAACATTCTGCTATGTTTACACTGGAGAAAGAAAAAACCTTTCTCTTATTTCAAGGCAGACTTTAAGTACCAATGCATTCATCAAGTCTTCCCGGATATCCACAGATGAAAGCCATGTTTTCCTCTTGAAATCTGCCCCAATAATCTTCCTATGTCTGTTGTTAGCCCTTTTGTTACAAATTTATTTACATATATCTTAGTTTCTCATTTGGACTATACTGTCTCTGAGGGTGGGGAACATGTTGCTTTCATCTATGTATTTCCTGTACCTATCACAATGGCACAACTGCACATTTAAAGCACAAAAGCAGGTGCTTTAAAATATTTGTTCTATCAGATTATATGGACCTATCTTTTTCTATTAATTAAGTACTAAATAATTTAAACTATCATAGAAGTAATAAAATGGAGAGGGAATTATGTTTATTATGAATTTAATATGAATTATTTTTCCACTGTTGATGTCATTTCCTAATTTAAAAATTATTGCTTTCATAAATTGGAAGCTATAATTCTAAAGTTTTGCTTGTACTTGAAAGAATATATTTTCTCCTTGTGTGCTTATTGCTATACTATTTTTATTTATTTTTTTGGAGGGCTATTGGGGTTAAGTAACTTGCCCAAGGTCACAGGGCTAAGTTTTTGTTTGTGTGTGCATTAAGTGTCTGAGGTCGGATGGGAACTCAGGTCCTTCTGACTCCAGGGCTGACGCACCACCTAGCCGCCCCCCTATACTATTTTTATTAAATAAATTTTAGCTTTGAAATCCTGTTTTATTTTTTGTTTTTTGTACAATAGATTTGAGAGAGAATAAAAGGATATGTATGTATATTCAATGACTCATATGACAGCAATGACAAATATTTGCTATAGAACCTGGAAATGTATTGAATTCTTTCTATAGTTAGATATACATCTTTTCATTGTATTCAGTGCTTAAAAAGGGGGAAAACTTCCCCAGGTGGGTAGAGGAGGGTGACAGAGATGAAGAAGGAATTCAGACTTTTCTAGTTTTATCCTGAGGTTTTCATGTAGAACTGGGACAAACCAACTGACTTGACCTTTATGCAAGTAATATTGCCTCTTTAATTCCACTCAGTGACTAAGGAACAATTTTTACTTCATTCCTGAGAATGTTGCTTACTAGATCACAATATGAGTTCAAACACATTCTCTATTGAGATGTTATTGCCACTCAGTCTCTTTTGTGTTTTCTTGAAAAAAAAAAATAAACAAGAGGGGATAAACAAGTAAAATGCTTGGTATTTCCTTGTGAAAGGAAAAAAAAAGAAAGTATAAAAATTTTTGGTCGTTTTCTGTTTCTCATGAAGTAGAGAAAATTTAAAACAAAGTTATTGGCCTAAGTACTAAGCCTGAGTACATTTGCATTATATTGCTGTGCAATAGAAAGAGAATTGGATTTGGAGTCAGAGAAAGTTGGATTAAATCTCACCTCCCCCAAATTATTGCCTGTGTTACCTTGGGTAAATCAGCTCATTGGGGCGGGGGGGGGGGGGAGGGAAAGGCATTAATTTCCATCATAGTAAAATTAAGTAGTTGGACTAGATAATATTAAAAGTTCCTTTCAGCTCAAAATCTTTAATCCCATGAATATTTTATTCCCTAAGAAAGAAAACATACTCAATTTTTTCCTCTTCTGAATAATTTATATCAAAAGGAAAGTGGCTTATTATTTCAATGATTTCTAGAGAAGAGGCTTCAAGACTGTCATTTCTGATCTGAATTATGCTTCACATCTTTGCCATGCTGAGAGGCAGCTGGTAGATCTGGAATCAGAAATATATGAGATCTTGCCCAGAGGGCTATAAAAATGTGCATACTCTTTGACCTAGCAATACCACATCTAGGGCTGTATCCCAAAGAGATCATACAAGCGGGAGGAGGACAGAGGCGCCTCTCTAACCAACTTCTCAAATTGTCACAGGGTGATCCTGGTTATGCCAATGTTCTTATTTATCTCCAACCACAATTTGTTTGCCCTAAGGTGCTATTTTAAACTCTTTTGTGGAGGAAAATCTTGAGAGCTTGGAGTTTTCTGACCTACTCTGCCATCTTCACAGAAGCTTTTCTCCTGACCCACTCAATTCTTTAGAATTAGATTATTTAGTTAACAATTAATTTTTAATTTTATTTAGTTAACATTTGCAAGGGTTTTGGTTTCTAGTTCAATCCACTCAGATTCCATAAGTAATTTAACAGCCCCACCTTCCATTGAAAAGGGGAAACATGATTTATCAACCTAAAGGTTGACACCAGGATAAAAAGAGTGTTGTTTATTGTATTACTGCATGATTCACCTATTTCAGATCCTCTTACCATCAATAATTATCTAAGGTAGCACTATGGACTTGACCATGACATCCTGTTAAAAAACTTGAAAAACAGCAAATGATTTTTTTTTCAAAATACCTTGTTTGTTAAACTAGAAAACCCAGTTTCTAGCCTATATCCCAAAGTCAATTCTCTATTGCAAACAATATACTATAAAGAGAATATTTTTAATGAATTCATGCTTAGAAGATTCAGCAAACTCTTGGGAAAAAGAAATAAAAACATATGTATAACATTTCTTTAACTTGCTATATGATTAATATATTTACATATGTCAATATCGCATAAGATAGTAAAGTAATATATAATATATGTAAATGTAATTCAGTGCTGTAGAAAGACAGAATATCCCTAATATGAAGTCTCCATTGGATAATCAAAAATGGGAGTGGGCAAAAATCATTGGGCTTAATAGATAATATTGATTTTTTAAAATGCCAGTGCAGAAAATACAATAATAGAATTTAGAAATAAGGAGATGTTCATCCCTCTGTGTGCTTACTTCTGGATATTACAATATAAGAAGGAAATTAATTGGCTAGACAGCAATGGAATACAATTGTGCCTTAAGAAATAGTGAAAGGAATAGTTTCAAAGAAACCTGGAAGACTCATGTGAACTGATGCAGAGTGAAGTGAACAAACCAAGAGAATATGTTTGAAAAGCATCTCTGAAAGAATTAGGAACTCTGATCAATACAATGACCAACTATAATTATAAAGTGATTATAAAGCATGTCACCCCACTTGTCAAAGAGAGGTAATGGATACAAGATGCAGAACAAAACGTATATTTTTAAAGATGACCAGCATGGGTATAGGCTCCTCATTTTAATTTTTTTCCAATGGAGGATAATGGGAGAATGAGAAAGAAAACTAATTTTTGTTCATTATATTAAAAATAGATCCTGAAAACTGGGCACTTAGAGGGGAAATGAATTTTGCCATATAGGAAGCCTTATTTAAATTCAAAGAGGAATATGAAATAGCATATTGGTTTTAGGGGACAGTTTAGTAAAAATTTACTATATCACAACCTTGCTCAAAAATCTTCCCTTCTTCAGGTTAATCATACAGAATCCATTATGGAAAGGAATGAGAAATAAGTTTGGAAAAAATAGGGTGGAATCAGACTATAGAAGCACTTTAGTTCAGCCTGGAAATCTGTATTTTATCCTAAAGGCAATAGGACATCCCTGAAGCTTTTGGAGTAGGAGAGTAATAGGTTAGTGTCCGTGTCTCTGGAAGTTTATTCTGCTAGTTCCGTGAAGGGTGAAATGAATGATGTCAGCCAGCACACAATTACAATGACCAAGGTAAGAGGTGATGAGGACATAAGCTATGGTGGCAGCAATGTGAATAAGACAGATGCAAGAGGGGATATGGAAGTGCAAGTGGGACTTGTCAGATGTTTTCATGTAGAAGGAAAAAGAGAAAAAAATGAAATTTGAAGAGGAGAAAATTCAAGGAATATACTAAGATTCTGAACTAAGCTAGTTAAATGATGGTATTGTCAACTGAAAGAAAATGCCATTAAATCTTTTCTCTTCCTGACCCTGTCTCCAGTATTTCCACTGCTGCCTCTCATATCTGTTTTGTCTTGTCTTGTTCTTTTTATTTAGGTATGCCTGTGCTTTTGTTAGTTTAGGGAACTCCCAGTGAAGTAACTCTGAAAATACAGATCTCTGTTTTGGAACTTGTAACTTTCTTATCGTGTAACTTGAAACTTACTTATCTAGAGACAGGTAACGTGGAACTTATCTAGAGAACTGAAGGTCAGGTGATTTTTCCCAGGATCATTCATGAAATAGGACTTTAGATACAGGGCTTCCTCACTCTGAGATCAATGATGCTGCCCCATCACTGGCTGCCACATAATAAATGATTTTAATGTCCAACCTCCAAATTCTTCTAGTCTAGCTGCAATACAGTGAGCACCACTGCATTAGAGAGCTTTGTTCTTGACCATGATGCATTGCCATTTAATGATAACTTTGGCTAGGAGAAGATGTTAATTCATTTTATTGAAGAGGGGACATGACATTGGTGATATGTCCAAGTAACATATTTTCCCGTTGTTAAACCAAGGGCATGAGGATATTGAAATTTGTGGTTGTGTAGCGGGTTTAAAACTAGGAGGGAAGATACCCATTCATTATATTATATACATTCTACAAAGGATAATAAATATAAATTATAGTTTTATGAAGTAAGTGGGAGCCTACAAAATGCATTTATGGTCAGTGTTGAAGAGTTCAGAGAAAATCTTTCTAAGTGGCGTACTGCTTTTGAGTTAGAAGGTCTCCTTCTAAGTACTCTTAGAGATTTTTCATGATTAAAACTAAGGAGAGTGTATGCTTCTTAATGTGGATCATAGCTTACAACCCATGTAAAGTGCTCACTCTATTGTTTCACTCTGTGCTAAGGTCTATTTCATGTCTATTAAGAAATAAGGAAAATATTATCTGTTGTGCAGGTGGTCACCAACTTTTGAACCAATTATGTTCCAAAAATTCATTTTTAAATAGGAGGTTTTGAATGTGGGCCACATTTACTTGTATAAATAAAATTATAAATGATAGTGTTGGCTCAAGAAAAAAAAATCACACATATTGTTAAGATTGAGAGGATTGTTTTTTTTTTTAATGTAATCTACTTATTGTCAAAAGATGATAGGCAGAGAAGAATAATTGTGACAGAAATTTCATGCACACACACAAACACATAAAAACACACATCTTATTAGTAAAAATTCTGAAGATGTAGCCAAAATCTCTTGTCAGATGGCATGGTAGTACTAAAAATCATATAGGGGATGGAGCATTGTTCTCAAATTCACAGAAAAGAATCCTGGTTATTTAATGAACTGTTTTCCAGGATGATGGCAAAAATCTAGCCATAGTAATTCTCCATTTTCTGAAACAGTGATTTTTAAGCAATTATCAATGGATGTCTTCTAAACAAATGACTTTTCAATTCATATATATTCTTTTTAGTATGCTTATCTCAACGGTCTATTTGAAAAATCCAACTTCTAGAGTCAAACTACCTTTGAATTTTTTCCAGATTTACTTTGAGATAGTCTTACATGCCTAGAGATACTGACACACCAAGTGTTCTTTGTTCTGTCTTTTTATAACACATTAGCTTTAAATGTTTTCACATAGCTGTCTTTAAATCACTTGTGATATGTGTACCAGTACATAACAGCATACATAAAACACACATTTTAGTTCTTTTTCTTTTCTTTTTATTCCATTCACCCAGGGCACCTCATAACTCTTTATTGCAGTCCTTAATGACATAATCTTTTTTTCCCACTTAATAGTATTTCATTTTTTCCAGTCCAATAATATGGCCCTTGATCTACAAGACAAGGCAACAAAGCATTTGTTAACCAGTTACAAACTAGAAAGCACTATGCTAAGCAATATGGATATACACATAAGAAGAAAGACAATCTCTAACCTCTAGGAATTTACATTATAATGGGGAAAGACACACAAAGAGAAGCTAAAAAGTTAGGGAGAAATGGAAGGTACCAGTAAATGGGCATGGTTTCAAAGTCCCAAAAAGTCAGGAGCAGAGCAGGGATAGAAATGAAGTTCAGTGGTCCTGGCCTTCTCCTCAGAATGGGAGCCTCAGGAGGAACTCACCAATGAAAGAAAGCGGTTGCCATTTTGAGCAAGATGTTCAAGGATGAGAAGGTCACAGGGGCATTCTGATGTTCCTGGTTGAGGAATTCAAGATTCTAAAGAATAGTCTAGGGTGATTTGGCAGTTGAGGCATGGTGGCAAAATCCTGTAGACACTGGCTAGTGTCCCAACTCAACCCAAAGTAGCCATTTTGACAGACACTGGCTCTAATACCCTGGGTAAGCCACTTTATAGTTTAACCTCACTATACTTATCTCTAAAATACCAGTATCTCTTATGTCACAAGACTATTGTGAGGGTAAAATGAAATAATGTGTGTAAAGTATTTTACAAACTTTAATGAACTCCACAAATTATTATTACCACTATTAATATTGTTATGATATTTGAAGTTTTCTCAATGGGGGTAAAAAGGAATTGTCCGATGACTCTGTGGGTAATGGGAAGGGAAGATTTGTGGTGACAACTTAATCCTGGGAGATGGTTTTGCTATAGAGAATGTTAATGACATATGTTGAGGAAATGGAATAGCATTAGCTATTTCTCTGGGAGACAATATGTTAAGTGAAAATAAAGTGGAAACTGCTTATAATCATTTCTTTCCCTTTTTGTGTTGCATTTCCATTTATTTTTCTTCTCAGGACTGTTCTTGATTACCTTTCATCAAATTTTTCATTTATGAAAATGTAACACCACAAAGTTTCTTTGGTGCCTTGTTATTGTATCAAGGTTGCCCTAGTTTCTTAAAGCTCATGCCAGCAGAGTAAAAGTTCAGTTAGGTACCAAAGTGCTAGTTAGTTAGGTACCACTAGACTCTGAGGCCAATCCTTGCAAAGGACTATATGTATATTGTTCAAGGAATAGCCTAATTAAGTGAAGAATGACATGGGTTGGCCATCAGGCAATGGTTTGGTTTGGTTTTGGGGGTGGAGAGATGAAAAAATAATAACATTTTCAGATTTGAGAGAATATAATAGTTGGATTAAATAGATTAAATCACAGATATGTGGAATAGGAAAATGTGAGTTGAGGCTTACTCTTCTCTACCATAAGGTGTTTTATGGATCATAGCCCTTCTAGGGTTAATTTTGGTTGGAAACTTTCCATAATGTTCTATGACAACTCTAAACTATGAGTTTACCTCACATACATACTGGAAGCATGTAATTTTATAACTTCTCCTTGGATAAGATACATGAAAGACTCATCAGAAATAGAATTTCACATTCTTATATTGTATTTCTAGTATGCTTATCAGTTGGCGGGCTCAGATTTTATATTTGTGGGGCAGGTAGAGTATGATTAGAAATTCTATGGGATAGTGGTAAGAAATTTCGTTGACCTTAGAAACAGAAGAGCTGGGTTTGAATCTCAGCTCTGACATGAAGATTATGACTTGGAAGAAACTTCAAAAGATATCTAATTTAGTGATTTCATTTTAGAGATAAGGAAAACAGAAGCCCATGGATTTTCAACTACTTGCACAATTTTCCCTAAATATTAAGTGTCAGAGTGTGACCATGGAAAAGTGACTTAGTCAGCTATCATTTATTTAACACCTATTATGTTCCAGGCACTGTGCTAAGAACAGAGGATCAAAAGAAAGGCAATGCACACACACACACACACACACACACACACACACACACACACACACACACACACCCTAGTCCCCTACTTTAAAGAAGCTCACAGTCTACTGGGGGAGACAACATGCCAACAACTATGTACAAACAAGATAAATTAGTGATAATCAGAGAGAGAGAGATGGAATAATATGGAATAATGGAATATCAAATAAAGGAATGTCAGAGTTCATTAACAGAAATATGGAACACTTATAGGTTCCTTATTATAGGATAATAACCTCAAGGACATGAACACTCTGTGAATAGCTTTGGTATAGTAGAGGAGTAGGTTGGAAAATTGGGAGGTTAGGGTATTTGAAGAATGAGTAAGTATAAAGACCCCTAGTTTGTGTCCAGGAATTGGGAGGAGAGATTATGAGTGAGGCACTAAACTCATTAAGGAAGGAAGCAAAGTATGCTGGAGGTAGACAACAGCTACCAGAAGCTTAATTGGATGATCAACATGAATTTAATGAACTTCAGAGGTTACTGAGTGATATGACTTTGTCATCTTCCTTTAGTTTGTCATCAATTTCCTTTTCTGCCCTTCAGTTATGAGGAAGGTCCTCCCTCCACTGCGGCTGTAAGTTCTGCTACGTTAGTGCTCCTCCTCACCCTGGGACTGCAACTCATGACTGTGCTCTGGAACCAAGTATGGACAAATTATGGACAAAGCCTTGGTGCTAGCAGAAAGACCCCTGTAATTTTCTTCTGACCAGGTGTTTGACCCCATTACCATTGGTCTGAGAGCTGTGGAAACAGTCACTGCTGCTGCTGCTGCTACTAACTCAGTTCACTTGAAAGGCTTGTTCCTGGTTTGCTGGGTTTGGTGCTATGCTTGTACAGCCTATGCTAGACTGTGATCCACTCTCACCCAGGTGTAACAGACCTTTCCTGCTCACCTTCCAAGTTGTGTTGGGATGGAAATTTGTTTCACTCTGTCTTTTTATTGGTTCTACTGCTCTAGAATTTGTTTAGAGTCATTTTTAAAGGTATTTGGAGGGGTTCGGGAGACAGTTCAGGGGAGTCCCTGTCTTTACTCTGCCATCCTGGCTCTATCTTTCCTCAATTTGGAAGTAATGTGCAGACAGGCTGTTGCTGAAAGTCATGAAAATGACTCTTCCAAACCATTGAGTTTGCTGAGAGAGGGTGTGTAGAGTGAATAGGGCCAACATTCTACTGATGTATTTCTCTGTACTTGGTCATGGAACCATGGAATTTCAGATATGAAAAGGACTCCAGAGAACATCTAGTCCATCCCATACCTGACCAAGAATCCCATCAACAGCAACCTTAGCCTTCTCTAGAAAACTTAGTAAATGGGAACTCATTACTTCCTAAGACAGTTCAATCCATTTTAAGACATAGACAATAAACATATCACCTATAATTGCTTATATATTGTCTCTCCTATTATGAACATCTTTGAGGTATTTTTTCGCCTTTGTTTGTATTTTCATTGCTTAGCACAGTGTTTGACACATATTAAGCCAGTCAGCCTAACTAACAATGTTGTTGGACCCTTACCTGAAGACTTTTTGAGCTGGTAGAGCTTGTGATCCTTTAGGAATTTGCTTTCACATCTTCCCACCTTTATAAGCCATTGGATTACAGCCTTAGTAGAGAAACAGTTAACAACATGTCCAGTTGCCACACTTTTAAATCTTCTGCTAAAACCCTATTTCCTACTGTGATTAGATATGATACATCCTAGAGAACTGTTGGTGACTTTGCCCTTTCAATGAGTATTTTGCTCTTTGATAGAAGGAAGGAATCAATAAGGCTTTTGCAAGTTGTTGATATACATAATTATTTTGCTTGTCCAAGGCCCAGTGTTGTTATAACTAAATAGACAATGTTGGTATATCTTACATTTGAGAGATATGGAATTCTAAAATAAATCTATCTTAAATTACATTTAGATTTCTGATGTGAATATTTAAGCAGATAAGTTAAAGAAACTCAAACTGAAGAAAACAATAAGATAGGATATATATTAAACATCTGAATATTAGTTCAGACCTACAGTATTTGACAAATGGATTGGTGAGATTTAACACAGGTTTATAGATTGATTGTGATGCAGTTATTATTCTTACATTTCAATATGAATAACTTTTATTTCCTTTGTTGTATTGTTAAGTATCTGGTTACATTTAAGACCCTAATTTACCATTATTTTGGATTTTCGTGTAGTTTTGTGTAAATGGAAGCATGTTAGTAGGGGCTTGAAAACTGGAGTCATAAGCAGGGTTGGTGTATTTCATCATACCAGAGTTAACCCTATGACCCTGAGAGGGTTGGAGGGTAACTATGTAACAGTGGTCCTTATATAGAAATCTAGGACTGCCTAGGTAAGGACAGATCAGAGTGATCAATCTAGCCAAGAGAGTTAATAGGTATCTACATACCTATAAGTATAAGGTGCTACAGTGTGGGTAGCTAAGGCATGCACCCTTTAGAGTAAAGAAGATAAAGTGGTTTTGGTTTACAGAATTTTGAGAGAGGCAGACATGATATAGTGGCTTGAAATCTAGGCTAGGTCAGGCAGCCCTGTGTTTCGATACATATAAGCTAAATGATCCTACCCAAGTCACTTAAACTCACTGTCACAGACAATTCTCTGTTCCCCAAGGAGTACCTCATTGGCAGTTTCCAATATTGCTGATATGATAAGACTGGTGTAAAACACACTAGTGTCATTCTCTGCTGTACCTTAAAATCCTGAAACCCAAGAAAAGTCAAGTATACACACAGTAGTTCTTTCCAAACTTCTATAAATTATCTGGTAATATATTTTTTCTATCACACAAGATTCTTAATAGATTCTTCCTTTCAAACAGGCATGAAATTCATCACTGGATTTTGACCACTCCTCTATCTTCAAATTGTGAATCTTTCAAATGCAGTTTTAATTAATTCTATATACTGTTCACTCTAAACAAGTGTACACATGTGCTAGGTGTCAAAAGTCCTCATCTAGATTACTATGCTTACATAAACACATCAAATCTATTGTGGAAATATTCCTTATTTCAAGTCAATAGGTTTAATAAGATAACTAATAAAGGATTCCACTAAATTTAAATGAAGTTCTGATTATTAGATGTTTGTTGAATCATTTGGGATCAGATTTGTGAGTTTGTTAGTCAGGCTATGATCTTCAAATCTTTTAAATAGAGCTCCTTTATCAGTAAAATAAAAACTCAGAGCATGCTATACATTTACGTGTGTGTGTCTTTATGTCTTTACAGATTTTATAACTATGCTACTTTACTAACATATTTTATAAAATATAAAACATAAATGAAAAATTTAAAATTGGCCTATTACTAAAACTAACCCTGAAATCTGCCCTAAAATCTTGCTGCATACTTAAGCCTTTAAAGGTTAAAGCAACTCTTATGACTTTGGGAGCATTCTTTATTGAAGAATAATTATTTTATTTATCAGTGATGTGAAAAACTTGTTTGCCTAGGTCAGAGGACTTACATAATGCTTGCTAGCAGTGCACATTATGGTACCAGGAGAATATAGGGGATTGTTGGAACAGGCACCAGATAGGGAATGACTGTCTTCTCTCACAGCTTTCTGCCTGGAGAGACAAGCCTGTGTCTGAGAGTCCATGGGAACCGGTGAAGGTCACAGGTAGGGGAAGGACTGAAGAAGAAACAAACACCTGCTGCAGATGTACTGGTCACTGATTAGCTATGCTATTCTTCTTAACTATTAGACCATTTGTAAGGAACTCTCAGTGAGGAAATTTCCTCTACTACTATAGATGATTACTTGTTCTGTAATTATCAGTGTTTGAGAGTTGCTTTGGGGCACTGAGAGATAGATTAAGGGAAAAATTACAGGGTGGGGAGCTGGAGTCAGGCAGTGTCTAGGTGTCAAGAGGGACTTTAGTTCAGGTCCTTCATAGCAGACTCTCCATACACTATGACATACTGCCTCTTGTTATATCGTTAGAAATATTAACCCATTTGGCCAGAATAAAGTGTAAGGTTCTAGTGGTTCCATATAGTCCATCTTTCTCTTCTTACATTTGAGAAGAGTGAGGGTCAAGACTGAATGACTTGTCAAAGGTCACACAGATAGTAAATGTTCAAGACAGGATTGGAACCCATCTCTTCCAACTCAAGAACCAGAGTTCTTTGGTGTTTTGATCTATTTATTAAAGTTACTTAACTTAAAGTATTACAAGGCTTAGTTTAGACTTACAAACTTTCTGGAGAGTATAGGATGGATATCTTAAAATGTCATCAGTACTGAATAACTGTTGCCTTAGAAAATGATAATCATTGTTTAAAATGTTTGCTTCTGTTATAGTGCATAAACATTAAAAAGAGTTGTTATGTGAACATTTACTTTGGGCTACAATTGTTTAGTTACTTTTTCTGTGATCCTACATGAAATAAAATAAGCTCTCTAAAAGCTCCTCAGCTGTCTCAATAACTACATAAGTTCAATAATCAAATGGGTGTGAATGACCTATCCAGAGAGATGCTAATAAATTAGAATACAAACAACTTTGAATTAGGTTAGATAGCCATTGAAAAACCATTGAATGAAATTACTTTTGTCATGTGTACCATTTATTTTGAGGAAGACAAGAATTCCCTGAAGAAAAAAATAGTCTAGGTGAGAAATTGTTCCTGAAAAGAAAAATTACCAGGACTAATTTTGTCTCATTTCTTTTTGTAATTTCCATTGAAGTTGAGATCCTTGACATTAATTAATTTTCCTAAATTTTATCTCTTCATTATTCTTCAAATATTTCAATGCCCACATGATCCCACTTGTTGTGGAAACTCCCTTCATTGGTCCCATTCATACATCCCTCGTCTTTATGCAGCTTATCCATGTTCTCTCTTAAATTTCCTGTAAAGGATCCATCAAAGAGCCTTGAAGCCTCTATGTCCTTTTAAAAAATTAATACATGATGTCTTCTTTATAATATTTTATTTTCCCCCAATTACATGTTTAAAAATTTGTCCTGGGCTAACAGGTTGGCGCATGCACAGAGGGGCAGTGGCAGTGGTCATGGTGGGTCTGGTGGACTTTGAGGATGAGGTAGCAGGTGGCTTCTTTCCTCAAGAACATGAAGATGGAGTGTCACTACCAGTTGCTACAAGGAGAATGACCTGGACAGTTGCTACAGGCTGGTATATTTTCTAGAAGGGATCCAGAAGAACTTTGATGAAGCAGCCAAGGTATTGAAGTTCAGTTGTGAACTACTACCACCACAGTGACAGCTGTTACAAACTAGAAGCATATTACACAACAGAGAAAAGAGGATTAACCCAAAACTTGACAAATGCCTATGAGTGTTTTTTAAAGACTTGTGAGAAATCTGGGAAGAAGTCAATAAATACTTGTCACAATGTTGGACTGCTGACCCAAGACAGGTATATCAGTGATAACAAACCTGACCTGATTCAAGCCTGAGACTACTATGCAAGGGTTAGTGATGGCAGCTATGCTCCTAGCTGCTTCAGTCTCAGTGCCATGCACTGCCAAAGATCTCCAAGTGTCCCCAAGGACATGGGCTTGGTTTTGAAATACTCTCTGAAAACCTTTGACCTGGGTCACATCTGGGCCTGCGCAAATGCCAGTCGCATGAATAAACTGGGTGATGGGTCACTGAGGATGATGCTAAGGCTGAGGCCATAAAGAAGAGGGCCAAGCAGCTCCACAAAGAACAGCAAAAAAGCATCCAACCTGTGACGTTTGGGATGTGAGGTGATCAGCCTGTTTCTTCCCTCCTTTGGAAACATACAGACATTCACAGGGATACACTTTTGGTGATGAAATATGGGGTCAAGGAAAGCCTATTGTGTGTTAGCTGCTTGTATTACTTGTACCAAGTATGGTAGTCTGTGTTGCCTGTAAGATATTTATTTTCTTTAAAATGTCTAAATAAATATATGTACCATGGAGGCTGGGTTCTACCCAGCTCCCCCAAAGTGGAGGGAGCCATAAAGAGATGGGAGGTAGGGAGAAGTAACCAGAGGAGCCCAGAGAATCATGGAGGCATCTCACAAAGTGCTTTTGGGGGCACATGTATGCATGCAAGGGCATACGTGTAGGTCCACATATGTGCTTGGGTTTTTATGGTTTATGTCAAATTGAAATTCCTAAAGCATAGATCTATGTCACATACCTCTGCTCAGGAAGAATTTAGGTTAAAATATCAATACATTTCTTCATCACTTAAAACCATCTATAAAAGATATAAGAAAGAAGCTTTCTTCAATATTTGCAGAGGTAGGAAACTGCATATGTATGTGTGTGTGTATCACACATACTACATATTCAGCAATATAAGACTTTTTACATGAATTGGTTAGTTTTCCTGAACTATTGTGATTTTTTTCTTCATTTTTCTTCATTTTTAAGGGGGAGAAATGTAAGTGGTATAAAATCGAATGATATCAATAACAATTAAACAAAAATCCTCTCAGATTCAGTTTGTTGTTCCAATATACAGATACATACATACATACATATATATATATATATATATATATATATATATATATATATTACTCTCCCTCATCAGCATATAATATATTATACATTTGAGCCAAACTGACTTGCTTTGCTGATCCATGTATTCAAAAGTTTATCTCTTAACTCTTTTACATTGCTTAAACTCTTCCCCTTGCCAGGAATGGTCCTATCTTCCATCTCTGCCTTTTGTAAGCAGTTGTTTTCTTCTCAAGTCAAGTGCAAAGCCCTGCAAAGAACCTTAACTAATTGCTCCAATTGTAATGACTCCTCTAAATTCATTGTGTACTTACTTTGTTTATATCTTATATTTACTCATTTGTAAATACTCTCTCCCCCTAGAATTCAACTAAATTCTTTTTTAGTTTAGAATTTTAGAGAATTTGGAATGGAATTTAGTAGAATTTGTGTTCCTTGAAAATAAGGACTGGGTCTTACTTCCTGTTTGTATCAGTAGTGCCTACAGTAATACCTGGCAAATGGAGGGACTTAATAAATTCTTTTTGATTAATTGATCACCAATACTAGAAAAATGCTTTACTATATGGTTCAAAAAAGCTTGTTGATTGGTTCTTCCATTGTGCACTCACACAAGCTCACACTATTCAATTCACCCAAATTTTATTTACTAGGTCTTCTAACTAATGTATTTTTTCTATTTCCTTTTATTTAAATTTCTCAGGGAAATATAATGAAAATAAGATTCCTGAATACAGGATTAAGGTGCTTATTTTCAATAGTTATTCTTTCTAATGTTTGTTAGGTAATAGAGGTTTCTTTGTAGTTCTATTTATAGGGATACTGGAAATAAATCATGAATATCTTAGTTTAATCTGGGATATATTAAACAACACATCAACAGTGAAATAAATTCAGATCTAGAGCAAGCTATTGATTTTCTCTTACAAATGTATGCAAAAGTAAGATGTGAGGTAAAGCCCTTGTCACTGAAGCTTGTACTCATTATCATCCTAAGAAACTTGTCCTTCCCTCTACCTTCTTTATTTCTATGGATAAGTAGATCCTTTTTAAAGAATGTTGATCTTTCTTCCTAAGTCACTATTCTTTGTAAGTCACTCAAGTTTTAAAAACTCAGTTTCCATTTTTTAATCCCTCTTTCTCCTGACACACCAAAATTCAATAGTTTGCCTGCTCTTGTTGATTCTCACTCCAAAACATTTTCTCAAATTTGTTCTTACCTTTCCACTTGCATGGAACTTAGATCCTAATGTAGATCTCACATCACTTACTGTAACAGATTTCTTACCAATTCCCTTGCCTCCATTATCTCTCTCTCTCTCTCTCTAAGCTGTCCTTTGGATAACTGCTAAAATATCAATCTTAATGCATGAGTCTAACTATATCCTTCTTCATCAGGTTTAGTAATTATTGATGTTCAGAGCATACTTAATTGACTGCCTCTACTCCTGGTAAGAGAATAAGGACATGAGCCATTAGCAGAAAGGATTAGGGATTGGTGAGGCCAACCCAGCATGCAACTGAGAAACATTGCTCACAACCTTTCTCACACACCTATACATTTCATAGGTCTCCTTTCATTGTTCAGTCATTTAGTCATGTCTGTCTCTACATGCCCCTGTGGACCATACTGTCCTTAGGGTTTTCTTGGCAAAGAAACTATAGTGGTTTGCCATTTACTTCTCCCCTGGGAACAATAACTAAACATTTTCATTTAATACCTTACATGCTCTCTTAGAACGTTTTTCCTAGCCTTATTAATTGCCTGCCTTTTCGAAGATTCTATGTTACAATAAAATCCTGACTTTTCCCTTGAAAAGGTCATTCTATTATGCCTAGAATGCACTCTGTCACACCTCCTCTTATGTCCCTTAAAGCTCTATCATCTACCTTCTGTAATTCACTTGTTGAAATATTCCTCTTCCTCCAGGGCTGTGTACTGTTACCACCTGAATGAAGATTTCCCTGATAGTACTAACTAAAAGTTATCTCTCCCCTTCAAATTTCCTATATGACTTTTCTTCCTTTATCAAATTAAAATTTGAATGGCATTTAGTTGTATGCATGCTTCATCTCACTCACCAGTAAAGTGAGATTATTAAGGACCTTGAGAGCAAACACTGTATTATATTTACCAGTTGAGTACCTACCATATTGCACTGCGGGTGGTTTAATAAATTTCAATTGAATTCCTTTGCATTTTGTGGGAAAAGGAGTCAGCATTTCAGTGAGCAATATTAGAGGCTGATAACAAGTATGCAACATTTGTTTTGTTATCTGTAACTTGATGGTTTACCTATGAATCAAGACTATGAAATGAGTAAGTTCTAAAAGGATGATCAAAAGACCCTTTGGAGACATCATCCACATGAACTCAGCCAATAATAAGTCAACAGAAAAGTTCCCAAAATACAACTAAATTCTATGAATGGGGAAATGAAGGAGTGTATAATAACAATCCACTGTATGATAACAATGCACTGGGGAAATGAAGGAGTGTATAACAACAATCCACTGCCACCAATATCTACAGAAAATTTGTGCTTAAGCCAGGACATAGTGACCAATTTAAACAACAAAGGAAACAATAGAAATATTGCATCATATTCTGCTGCCTGCAAAAATATAGTATAATTATTATAGAACCTAAACCTTAAATGCCCTAAATCTCTCAGACATAAAACTGAATGACAAAAACATATGAATAACAATTTAATACTTGTTGTCATGCTAAATATTCATCATTTTCAAGCTATAAGGAACAAAAAAAAACTTCAGTATATTAAGGCCAAGTTGAAGAGATAAAAATCAAGAGGGAAGAGGATGAGTTACATGTAGTTCCTATTGTCCTGTCTGCTATCAGAGTTGTATTTTAAAGTATTAAAAAGAAATTAATAATATTAAAAGTGACTTGTACCAGGACCATTTCTAACTAAACTCTATTGAAAAAGATGAATGAGATAACTGAATATATCTGAACATATTACATATTTTGATGTAATTATTATATTTTATAATAACATAATGTGTAGCATATTATTTATATATTATTTTAATATATTATACTATGACTATACTATACTTTACTATGGTATAGTTCATATAAAAGAAGACTATTTGAAAAGGGACAAGAAATTCCCAATATCCCCTCTAGTTTGGCTTACAAAGCAGAACTAAGATAAAAGCTAACTGGAGGTATAGTTATTGATCTCTATCATCCTAGCCCACTTTTCTACCTTTTATTATGTTTATATGTCAGCAACAAACATCTCTGGAGCTGGTCCTATATTTTTTCTATTGAACCCTTATCACTTCCCTACACTAGGAAAAAATGTCCTAAACATATTCTGTTACACACCACATAACAATGTCCATCACCAAATACACACAAATAATACACATCAAAGATACAAATAAACCTCCCCAGAAATACATGAAAAAATTCCCAATAAGAAGAAATGGCTATTCTATCATAGAATAGTAGAGTATCTTTTGGAAGGGACATCATCTATCACTTGAATTGTCAAAAACATCTTTGTCAAAGTGATTGAAACACAATTGTCTGAAAGTCAGATAATAATCTCTTCAAATGATCTCTCTTCAAAGGGATGACTGTCAGGTTTGGGCATTTCAATCTGACTGTCTTGTATTCTAGCATCCTAAAACATGGTTAGTGGTATTTTGGAATTCTCCTATTACCTTTATGTCTAGCTTTCAAATAAAACCACTGAAGCACCATTAACAATGCCTGCACCTCTGTCCTGATCAATACTAATGATTGGCAAGATATTTTATATAGGCTATGCAGTAACAATATCTGACAAACTGAAGCTTATGAGATGGTTTCATCATATATAGTACTTAAACAAAGAGAAATTTGTGATGTCACACAGGAGAGAAGACTGAATGTATATAAACAGAATACTTGGTTAATGTTTGTAATCATGAACACTATCTTCTCACTAAACATTCTTTCTCACTCTCTGTCTTCATATATATACACACACATGTGTGTATACATATATGCGTGTATGTACACACAGTCTTATAGAATGTATAAATGTATAAAAAGAATGTATAAATATAAAAATATATAATCTATAAATAGAATATATAAGTGATTTTCAGGAGGGCCTGAAATTTTCCTTCATTGGATCATAGATTTAGAGCTAGAAAGAACTTCAGAGGCCATCTAGTCCAACCTGCCCAAACTGCCTGATTAGGAAACTGAGACCCAGGCAGGATAAGTGACTTACTCAGGGTCACAGAGGGAATAAGGGTCAGAAGTGAGATTTGCCGGTGATCCAGAGGAAATGCACCATCTATGGAAACATACTGCCTCATCTCTGCTAGATTATTAAGCATTCCATGCTAGTTAAAGCATTTATTACAAAATGTTTACCAAGCTGTCTTTAGGGGTGGGGAACTTACGGCCTCAAAGCCACATATGGCCTTCTAGGTCCTTTTGGTTGAGTCCAGGTTTTACTGAACAAATCCTTTTATTAAGGGGATTTGTTCTGTAAAGTTTGGATTGAGCCAAAGAGACACACTTGAGTATCTAGAGGGCCACATGTGGCCTTGAGGCTGCAGGTTCCCCACCCCTGGACTCTAGATGATATAACTTGAAGCTTCTGTAAGTTATGGTTAAACACCTTTCAATAATGCTTCTGAATCAAAGCACTCTGGAAATCTTTCAATCAATATAACTGACACAGAGAGATGGTTTATTCCCATTGGCTATCAGGCAAGTATCTATAACTTGTGCCCACTGGAAAGTTCAGCAAACAGCGCCTTGGATTGGGAGTTAGGAAGCCTGAGTTCCAGTACTGCCTCAGAAACTTACTGGCTATGAGATCCATGCTTAACTTTAAATTGGTTTAATTTCTCCTAGACTCAGTTTCTTCATCTCTAAAATATGGATGATAATACCACCCACTTCACAGGGTTCTTGTGACAATTTAATGAGAGAATATATCTACTTTTTTTTTTTGCAAACCTTAAAGTGATATGTGTATATAGGTATGTATAAAGGTTAGCTATTATAATTATGATTATTACTATTGTTGCTCCTGTTGTTAATGTTATACCAGGAAGTATGATTCAGTGCCACCGAGACAATCTTAACACAGAATACATATCTCTACTGTATCTACTTTTTCCCTCCATTCAACTAAAACAAACTTTTAAAAGACTGTATTGTCAATTAAAAAATATATATACATATACATATAAATATAAATATATATACATATATATGTGTGTGTGTGTGTGTGTGTGTGTGTGTGTGTGTATGAAGCACTTACTAAATGACATACTCCAATGGAAAAACAGTCCTTGACCTCAAAGAGATTCCATCCTAGTGTGGGGGAGGGATAACATATAAATAGCAAAGTATATACTAGATACATGCAGAGTAGATGTAGTTAACCTAAAAAAAAAAGGCACTAGCCACAGGAAGGAAAGTGAAAGGTCTCCTGAAGAAAGTAACATTTGAGAGAAGTTGAGTAAATCAATACTCAGGGGTGAGGCATTCCTCCCATGTGTTTTAGGCATAAAAGAGACAGCTCATGTGCTGAGGCTCTAGGAGGGCCCCAAAAACAGAGGGCAAAAAGGAAAGTAAAATGCAGGAAGACTGCAATGGTATGAAGCAACCAGATCATAGAGTTTTAAATGCTAAACAGAAGACTATATTTAATCATAAAAGTAAAAGGAAGCCATCTAATAAAGGTGTGTTAATGGAAACCCTTTGCTTTAGGGAAATCCCTTTGTCGGTTAAGTGGAGTCATGTCACCCCAGTACTCAATAAACTCCAACAGCTCCTTATCACCTCCTAGATCAAATACAGAATTTTCTGTTTGGCTTTCAGAGCCCTTTAGTACCTAATCCTCCCCCCACTCATCTTTTCAGTCATCTTATCCCTTTATTCCTGCTATCTAAGCTTAGATTGCCCTATGCCTGGAATGCTCTTCTTTTTTGTCCTGTCTTTCCTGGTTTCCTTTAAATCCCAACTAAAATTTCTTATTCTACAGGAAGCCTTTCCAAGCCTTCAATTTTATTGCCCTCTCTCTCTCTTAATTATTTCCTATTTATCCTATATATAGCTTTTTTTTTACTCTTTATCTTTCCCACTAAACTATGAATTTTCCTTGAGGCAAGGACTGTCTTTTGCCTCTTTTTGTGTGCCTAGAACTTAGCATGAGGCCTGGCACAATAGTAGTCACTCAATAAATGTTTATTGACTGACTGACCCATTGGAGAATGGATTGGAGTGGGAAAAGAGTGAACAGAAAATAGTTCAGATACATATGAACAATACAAAGGGTAAACAACAACAACAACAACAACAAAAAAAACCTAAGGACATATATGTATGATAAAATTGTATGATATAATTGAGACAGAGCAATAGACTGGTGATGTGAAGCTATGGATTTAATCTTACTTTTCCACTAACTACCAGAACAAATTACTTAACCTCTCTTCCTTATCCAGAAAATTAGGAGATTGGACTAAATAGTCTCAAAATTCCCAAAGGCCTCTAAAAATGCATGCTTTTATATGTGACCAAAGGTCTTCTGGCTCATATATTCCGTTATGGTGCAAAGATAGAATAAATTTCCTCTAATTGGAACATGAAAGACAATATATTTGTGTCTATTGGTCTATCTCTTTTTGTGCAATAACCATCATGTTGAAGAATTTTATGTTTGTTTCTATGAGCTATATTTTTATATTCAATTCTAAATAAAGTATAAGAACTTATTTAAAGATTTTCGAGTATCAGGGTCTGGACCTGTGATTTCCTTAGAACGAGAAAGTCCCCTAATGAAAATTCCTTCACCTAAGTTGTTGTAATTTATCTTTTGAGAGTCTACTGGGATACATAGGAATTAAGTAGCATGGCCATAGTCACACAACATGTGCCAGAGGGAAGACTCAAACACAGACCTTCCTAACACAAAATTAGCCTTTCTATCCACTACTCCATGCTGTCCACATAACTATAGAGATACATGAAAAAATCTTTGTGAGGTAAAAAAAAAAAAACTCCTTTTGTAAAGTAAATAATCACCTCTGTAGTTTAACTACATATTCATTTATTGATTGGTCAAGTAGATATCTTTTTATTTTTCCCCAAGTGCCACATGTGCAAGCTATAAATCTCCTCTCTTGTCCTTTTGACAAACCCAAGGTTTCTAGAAAAAAAGGAGTGTTAATTAAGACACTGACAGCTAAGTTTTCTTTGGGAATTGAATGATTATGTAACTGAAGGTGCAAGATCTGGAGACATTAACACTATCAAATCAGTATTGTCTGTGAATGTTAATTTTCCGAAGGAATACATGTTTGCAATAGCTAAACATAAAATTATTCCAGGGAGAAGACTCAGAATTTTAAAGAGAGTTATTTATAGAAGGTTTTACAGGAGGAGTCCATAAACAAAAGAAATTCTCTTTGTGAAACTGCAGGTATCTTTAATACACAAGAGCACAAAGAAGAGTATCCCTATTTAGTCTGGAGGAGGGTTTGCTTAAGTGTCACTGGATAATTGAATGGCAGGGAGTGACCAGGGATGTTGCACAATTGTTAGATGTTTTAGCAGGAAACAAATGCAGAGGAACACCCATCTTCCCAATCAATAAAGTACATTTAGAGTTCATTAAGTCCTCTATCACTTTTACTGACTCATTTTTAGTTTCATTGTTGTTTTTTGGTCACTTTTATTTCTTTTTTTTGCAACTAATAACAAGAGAGGTACAAGTCAAAAAAAAATATTTCCCTGCCTGGAAGTTTGCAGGAAGGGGAATAAAAGATGGGAGAATGCCATAACATTCAAAAGGAAGGGAAGAAGAAAAGAACAAGCATTTATTAAATGCCTACTGTATGTCAATTGCTGTGCCAAAAATGATAAGAAACAACAGAGTCAATTTCCAGGTCTGTCCTAAAAGATCATTTCATAATATCTAAAACATGATGCAATTATGTTTCACTTATTTCCCTCATGGCTTGTTTTGCACCTTCAATGCAAGAACGTAAATACTGAGAAATGTTTCAAAAGACACAAGAGCTTAAAAGGATGGTAAGTGCAGTTTATTGATTGAAGTGGGAAAACGATTGTGTTGTGTCTTCTCTTGCTGTTTTTAAAGCAGGGAGGGAGGGGGAATGTTAAAAACAGAAAAGCCTGAAACAAGCAGAAGTGATGGAAATTCAAGACCAGACCCAGGGACCTGAGGGAAGATCAAAGAATGAGAACATTAAAAGAGAACCCAGGCATAGAACAAGGCTAAAATTTTCTTGGGAAATGGCATGGCTGTTTGCAACATATGAATTTTTTTGAAGGCATCTTTAGAAAATCTGGAAACAATTTGTAGAAGAAAGCACAAAGTATATTGTGAATAACAAAATACATTTTTATTATTGTAAAATCTAGCTGAAATGTGAAGAATAGTTCGTAGCCTTAATCATTCACATGCTGTAAGATTTTCAAAGTATTTTCCTCACATCAACCCTAAGAACTTTGACATGGAAGTATTATTCTCATTTGATGGCTGAATTGAGGAAACTAAATCTCAGACCTTAAGCATATGAAGAAATTAGTAGGCATCTAGGTGGCTCAGCAGAGCACTAGACTTGGAATCAGGAAGGAAATGGCAATAAGCATTTATTAAATAACTATTATGTGCTAAGCACTTTTAGAGATGTTATCTAATTTGATCCTCATGACAACCCTGAGAGGTAGGCATTATTCTTATAGTCATTTTACAGTTGGGAGAGGTTTAGTGACTTGCCCATGGTCATCCAGCAAGGATGTGCCATAGGTGGGATTTGAACTTGGATCTTTCTGACTCCAATTCCAGCATCCTGTCCCCTGTGCCACCTGTCTGAGGTCAAATCCCACCTGAGACATATCTTAGCTCTGTGACTGCGGGCAAGTCCCTTAACATATTGTCTCAATTTCATTTCTAAAATGTGGACAGTAATAGCATATATCTTATAGGGCTGTTGTGAGACTGTTTACATACATGGTGTAAATATGTTAATACCACGTGTGTATACACACATATATGCATGTATGTGTATATATGTATAATATGTAAATATTTATTACATATATAAATATTTATATTTATATATCAGGTATTTGTAACAAAGTATTCTCAAAAATAACTTTGCTTTTGTGTCCAAGATAAAAGTGAGATTTTCCTGTTTTAGGAGAAAGCACATAATCACAACAGTCTGTTTTACCTGAATATTTCTATCTCACAGAATCTAAGAGCTACGAGGATTTTAGAGTTCATATAGTTGAACTTGTACCTTAACATTTATCCTATCTACAATAAAAGTAATAAGAAGTCATTTATCTTCCCATCCCATTGCCCCTTGAAGACCTCTTTTGACAGAAAACCTACTTCCTTCAGAGGCAGCACATTCCACTTTGAGAAGGATCTTTTGATGGAGTTTTTTTTTTTTCATATACAGCTTTAAACTATTTTTCTTTAACTTTCCACCCATTGCTACTCTTTTTTTTTCTTGGTGGGACAAAACAAGAAAAAAAGTAATCCCTATTCTACATGCCATTTCATTTTAATTCAAAAAGCATTTATTGATTGTTCAAAGCACTGAATTAGACTCTGAGGGATATGAATCAAAAACTAAAAAGACAATCCTGTCCTCAGAACTCCTTATGGTTTATTGAAAGATGTAACATTTAAACAGATAAGTAAGAAAAATATGAAGAGAGAAAAAATTATAAAGTTGCAGAGTGTCTCCATTCTGAATAGGGAAAAACTTTTCCTAGGAAATGATCACTAAGCTGATCTTGAAGAAAGCTAAGAATTTGAACAGGTAGATGTAATAAGGGAATTCATTTCAGACATACATCCTTGACAATGTACAAAACAAAACAAAAAATCTTCACAAAATGGAAAAGGGGATTAATATCTAATGAGTTTGAGAAAGGAAAATTGGGACCAGGTTGTAAAGGGCTTTAGAATCTAAACAGAGGTCATCAGAAACCACTGGAGTTGATTGGGAATAATTATCAATTATTATTACCTATGGTACCTTTTAGTAAAATATAGTTTCCTGATTATTTCTTTTAATTAGGTCTGTTTTTGCTTTTGTTTTGTCTGTGATCATGATTGCTACCCCTGCATTTTTTGCTTCAGCTGAAGCATAATAGATTTTGCTCCAGCCATTCATTTTGATTTTATGTATCTCTCATACATAACATATTGTTGGATTCAAAACCAGATATTTTTAATCTAATGATCTTCTTATTTTCTCATTTAGATGTCATCTATCTTAGAATGGTCTCTTGCTGAAATTCCTGAAAATCTTGTGTTCCACAAAATAATTAAGCCTTTGACCATGAGATAAGGAGGAAGAGACTGTTTTAGCACTGGTCTTACCAATAGGGCCTGTAGAAGTACCTTTATGGAATGAGTTGTAGTGTGAAATGAGGTCCCTCTGACCCCCTTTCTGTCCATATATATTAGCACAAAAAATTCCAAATTTAGAGCTGTGCTTTGGCTTAAAACTTCTTATCTGGAGATAGCTAAATTTTAATGCAGATCTTTCCACTCATATATGTCCTTAACTTCTGGGCCTCACTTTCCTCATTTTTGAAAATGAAGGTATTGGAATAGATTTCCAATGTCCCTCCCAACTCGAAATGCATTATATTGTAATCTATGATGTGCTAAAATTTAGAAATGATGAATATTTTGTAGAGGGACCACCTAAATACAAACCTACCAAGATCTGCACTAAGAAAAATTATAAATTTCATTTTATTCAGTGGCTTATATTTGTACTAGTAAGTATGTGAAATATGCTTCAGAAGGCAGGAGTAACTGGGTTCAAGTCCCATATTTTAGTCAGACTGTGACAATTCCCTAAGGGCTGAGGGTGTGTCCCCACTCAGGAGTTCCATAGGACAATGAAATCACAGTTCCAGTCCCTATCTCTGTACCTTACACCATAATAACTTTATAGGAGGAGGCAAATTACTACCTTTAGAAAAAGAAGAAACTAATCTTCATTTGCAGTTGACCAATAAATAACAGAAAAAGTTGAATTTTCATGTTTTTTTAATAATAGTATTTATATATATTTGAAACATTTAATCTTAAGACCTGGAATTTCAGATCCATTTCCTTCCTCCCTTGTCACCCATTCCCTCTGGGGAGATAAGTAATTCAGTATATGTTGCACATGTCTAGCTATGCAAAACATTATCATAGTAGATGTATAGTATAAGGCTGCTTATAATTACCTCCCCTTCATCCCACCCCCCACCTGGTCCATTCCACACTTGATCCTGTCCCTCTTCCATAGTGGGTACCTCCAACCTCCCCTCCTCCCAAGGATGCCCTCCCATCCATCATCCTTCCTCTCCTCCACCTTCCCCTCATTATGCTGTAGGTTGAGATGTCCCACCTAGTACGTTTGTCATTCTCTCCCTGAACCAAATTCAATGAGAATGTAGTTTAGTCTTTTTCCCTTCCTATTTTTCTCCTCCCCTGCAACCACTTCCCCCTGCTTCCTCTACATGAGATAGTTTACCCCACTCTGTCTCTCCCCATTTCCTCCTGCCATTTTCCTCTCTCACCTCACAACTTCACCCCTTGAGTATCCTCCGTTCCCAACAAATTCAACCTATGCCCTCTATCCATATATAACTGTAACCATATACACACACATTCACATATGTATTCACATGACCATACACCGTTCTTCCATTATTTTAATAGTGAGAAAGCTTTCCTCAGTCACAGTTATTGTTTTTCCATATAGAAATGTAAATAGTTCAACTTTGATAAGTTCCTTTTGGTTTCTTTTCCCTGATTACCTTCTCAGGCATCTCTTGCTTCTTGTGTCTGGATGTCAAATTTTCTATTCAACTCTGGTTTTTTCCTCAAGAATGCTTGAACATCCTCTATTCCACTGAATGACCATATTTTCCCCTGAAACAAAATACTCAGTTTTGCTGGGTAGGTGACCCTTGGGTTCATTCCCAGCTCTTTTGCCCTCTGGAATATTGTATTCCATGCTCTTCCATCCCTCAGTGTAGAAGCTGCCAGGTCCTGGGCTATTCTGATTGTGTATCCACAATATTGAAATTGTTTCTTCCTGGCTGCTTGGAGTATTTTCTCCCTGATCTGAGGATTCTGGAACCTGGGTA
This sequence comes from Gymnobelideus leadbeateri, assembly GCA_011680675.1. Lineage (NCBI taxonomy): Eukaryota > Metazoa > Chordata > Mammalia > Diprotodontia > Petauridae > Gymnobelideus > Gymnobelideus leadbeateri. Next base: position 37,182 of record WOXC01009258.1, on the reverse strand, counting down.
TAATATTCCTGGGAGTTTTCTTTTGGGGATTTTTTTCAGGAGGTGATCAGTGGATTCTTTCAACCTCTATTTTGGCCTCTGGGTCTAAAACATCAGGGCAATTTTCCTTGAGAATTTCTTGAAGGGTGATTTCTAGGTTCTTTCTTTGATCATGGCTTTCAGGTAGTCCAATAATTTTTAAATTGTCTCTCCTGGATCTATTTTCCAGGTCAGTGGTTTTTCCCATGAGATATTTCACATTGCCTTCTAATCTTTCATTTGTTTGGATCTGCTTAACAGCATCTTGATTTCTCATAAAATCATTAGCTTCCATTTGCTCCAGTCTAACTCTGAAGGAATGAATCTCCTCAGTGAGCTTTTGAGATTCTTTTTCCATCTGGCAAATTCTACTTTTTAAGGCATTCTTCTCCTCATTACCCTTTTGGGCCTCCTTTGCCATTTGAGTTAGTCTATTTTTAAGGTGTCGTTTTCCACAGTCAGGCTGTTGACCCTCATTTCATACTTTTCCTGCATCCTTCTCACTTCTCTTCCCAATTTTTCCTCCACTTCTCTTATTTGATTTTTAAAGTCCTTCTTAAGGTCCTCTATGGCCTGTAACCTGCTCATATTTTCCTTTGGGGCTTTTGGAGGAGGATTTCTGACCTCTCAGAACTCTTCCTGTTCTATTCTTCGATCTTCTTTGCCCCCAAAATAAGAGTCTAAGGTTGCATTTTTCTGCTTAATTTGTTTCCTTTGCCTTAGCATGTTGCCACTTAATTACTTGACTTTGGGGTTTGCTGCCACCCTATGACTTTGTCACCAGATAGGGGAATTTTCGTCCCGAATGTGTGGGGGGCAACTTCCGTTTCTGGCAAGCTGGAAACCCACCCAAGACCTCCACCCCAGATCACAATCCAGATCCAGGGAGGCTAAAGCAAGAACAATTAACCCCCAAGACTGATTGCTGAATCTCCCTACAGTTCGCAGGCCAGGAGCTGGAGCTGCCTCTGAAAACTACAAAATGGCGTGTCTCCTCAAAGCCTTCTAGCCCCCAGGGGAGGAAGCCTGACACGTTCCCCAAATACTTGTCCCAAAGTCCATAGGGCACTAACCTCTCACTTTGTCCTAGGCATATCTATGTTGATAATTCTGGAATCACCACAGCTGCTGGTGTTCTGGGGCCCCTCCAGCCAGCTGCTGGCCCTGCCACCCTGGGGCTAAAACCTCGGCTCACAGGGACCTGGGCTCGGCTCCCCATGCTCTGCGCAGTGCACACTGCTGGCTCCCAGACCACTGCGCTGGTCCTTCCTGCAGGGCTGCTGGGCTGTCCTCAGCGGGAGTTTAGCTTCTCTGTGTTGTTCTGTGGGTGCTGGGGCTCCAGAAGATGTTCAGAGTCCCCTTTTACATAGTTTGGAGGAAATCTGGGGGCAGAGTCGCTTGGACACGCTGTTTCTACTCTGCCATCTTGGCTCCGCCCCCACCTCATGTTTTTTTTTTTTTAATTTTGATAAGAAAGATTCTTTGTTTCTATTATCCTGGAAATGTGCCCACATTTAGTATGTTCTTCCCAAATAGTCCACCATACTCAAGGAAATGCTTTGTCCTTCAGCCAATCTTGTTTTCCTTTAATTAATATGGTTGAATATGTAAGCTGTACAGAGCCTAATGGGGGTTTAGACATGGTGAAGTAGTTCGGTTCAATTCAAGAAGTATCTTAGTCTCTACCATCTCCCATGCCCTGTGCTAGGTCTTGAGGATTTAAAGTAAAAAATCAAAACAGTCCCTGCCCCAAGGAACTTACATTGCACCAGAGGAAAATATGTATGTAGATTTGTAAATTGAAAACAGTTCTAGAGCAAATACAAAAAGAGTTTTGTTTATTTGCTTCTTTGGTTGAGAGTACTCTACCAATTTTGCAGATCAGGAAGCTTTTATTTATAAGAAGTGGCATTTGATTTAAACTATAAGGGTAATTATAGATTCCAAGAGGTATAAATGAAGGAAGGCTTTCCAGCCATGAGGGGACAGCCAGGGAAGATCAACAGAGGAAGGGCATCAAATATTACACATAGAAAGCCATAAGCAAACTGATTTACCAGGAAAGTAGAACCAATGAGAGGGGATAACTTGAAATCATTTTAGAAAGAGACACTAGAGCTAGATTGTGAAAAGCTTTAAATGATCAGTGGAAGAATTTGTATTCTATCTTAGAGGAATAGGGAGTCACTGAAACTTATTTTTTCTTCCTTTTCACTAGTGTTTATTTTTTATTGACTTGCAGTATTTAACATTGTCTCTTTTTTGTAATTATTCCCTCTTGATTCCTGAAATCTTATTTTAAACTAAAATAATGATTTTTGTCTGTTGAGCAGATCTTGACCTTGATTCTGTGAATATGAAAGGCATTTTAAATCAAACATTCTTGTTCTTTGGAAAACCATTCACTCAAATGTACACCTGTTGTCCTGTCCTCTGAAAACTAAGAAACCATGTCTAATTCATTTTTATCCTTTCCCTCATCATTTTAAAAAATAATTATACTCTTATCATTCTTTCTTACTCTATTTTTTTTTGCTTTTTGGAGGGCAATTGGGCTTAAGTGACTTGCCCAAGGTCCTACAGCTAGGAAGTATTAAGTATCTGAGGTCAGATTTGAACTCATTTCCTCCTGACTCCAGGGCCAGTGCTATATTCACTGTGCCACCTAGCCTCCCCTATCATTCTTTTTTTTTAATAATATGAGTTCCAAATCCTTTTTCTCCCTCCAATCCCTCCACCATTGATTGAGAAGGCAAACACTAAGATATCAGTTATACATGTAAAGTCATGCAAAATATATTTCTACATTAGCCATGTTGCAAAATAAGCAAGAAAAGCAAAGAAAGTCAAAATTAGTATGCTTCAATCTGCACTCATAATTCATCAATTCTCTCTTTGTATATAGATAGCATTTTTCATCATGAGTAGTTTGGAATTGTTAAAGTGGATCATCCTCAAAATATTGCTGTTACTCTGTACAGTGTTGTCCTGGTTCTGCTCACTTCATTTTACATCAGTTCATGTAAATATTTCCTGATTTTTACCAAACCATCCCTCTCATAATTTCTTATAGGACAATAGTGCTTTATCACAAACCCAAATAATGGGTAAGTTATCAAATAATGGGTAAGTCATCACTTTTCAGTTCTATCCCACCACAAGAAGAGCTGCTATAAATATTTTTGTACATATAATTCCTTTTCCTTTTTCTTTCATCTCTTTGAATGCAAACCTCATAGTGGTATTGCTATGTCAAAGTGTATGCACAGTGTTATAGCTCTTTGGACATATGTCCAAATTATTCTTAAGAATAACTAAACCACAATTCTATCAACACTATATTAAGGTTCCTACTTTTCCATACTCCCTTCACCATTTGTCATTCTCCTTTTCTGTCATATTAGCCAATCTAATAGGTGTGAGGTTATTACTCAGAGTTGTTTTAATTTGCATTTCTCTAATCAATACTGATTTAAAGCATTTTATGTGGCTATTTATAGTTTTGATTTCTTTTTCTGAAAACTACCTGTTCTAATACTTTCAACATTTATCAGTTGGGAAACGGCTCTTATATTTTTATAAATTTGGCTCAGTTACCTGTGTTTTTTAGGAAATGAGGTTTTTTTATGGCCATGGAAACTTCTTGAGTAAGAAGAATGACATTGTTAAACTTACACTTTTGTAATATGACCTTGGCAGATGTACGGAAGATGAATTAGAAAAAGTAGTAAGTAGAGAAAGGGACAAGAATTATGATTTTTTCTGTAATAGTACAGGTGAAAAATGAGTGCCTAACATGGGGTGGTTGAAGTATAAAGTAGAGAAAGGGAGTGACTGTAAAAAATGTTTTCCAGCTATAATCTGCCAATTCTGGTAATTGATTGGCTAAAGATGCTCTGAGTACTCTCAAATCACATTATTTTGTTGCATTTAATCTGGGTGAAGTGTGTGGAATAGGAAGGAATATGGACCTGAAATTTCATCAATATGGGTTCACCCTATAAAATCAACATCTCATCTATAATTTATAGTCTTCAAAAGTTGCCTGGAGTTGCTGAGAGGCTAAGTGACTTATCAGTTGCCTTAGATGGTTTGTATCAAAGTTACAACTTGAGTTCAGATCTTCCTGATTCAGAGACTGACCTGTCTCCATTTTTTAATGTTCCCTCTCTAATCTCTTATTTGATATATTTTACAGAGTCACAATGAGATTATATTTAACTTGTGATTTTGAGCACTCTTGCAAATGCTCACTTATGCTCCATCTTCCATTGCTTTGTCCCTGGTTTTCCCCATTCATCAAAATCTTTCCTTCCTCAACTCTATCTCTTAGAATTCCTGATTTCCTTCAAGATTCAACCTAAATGTCCCCCACTCACTCCAGCTGCTAGAACCTTCACCTCTTATGTTACTTTGGGTTTACTTTGTGTGTGTGTGTGTGTGTGTGTATAAACACACACCTATATATATGCATATACATGTGGGTATATATATACATATATATGTATGTGTATATATACATATATATTTCTGTGTAAAAACATACTATCTCCTCTATTAGAATATAAGCTTCTTGAAGTCAGAAACTAGATAGATAGATAGATAGATAAAAGGATGTAGATATAGATAATAGATATATATACACACATATATACATCTAGACACACAAAAATACATACATATATATGTATGCATGTGTGTACGTGTGTGTGTGTATGTGTTCAAACATTCAGTTGTGTCCAACTCAATATGACCCTGTGGGCCTTTTCATGCCAATACTGTTCATAGTGTTTTCTTGGAAAACTCACACACATATATCTGTGTGTATGTGTGTATGTGTGTATGCATGTATATATATTATATATAAGTATATATATATATATATATATACATATATATTTGTATTCACAATGCTCTGCATAGTATATGGTCTATAGGGACTGATTAATTAATATTTTTGATTGATGATATGCTTCAAGTTAATTTTCTATATTTTAAATGGAATATAAAGCAAAACAGCACAGTAATCTGGATTTTTTTTTAATTTAACATTAAAATAATGGAATATAAACTCGGCCTCCACATTCCTTGCCCCCCAAAAAAACAAAGGACCTAGAATCCTCTAAACAAAACTCATCATTTCATATTCAAAACATTCTTCATATTGATACTTCTGATTAATATACTTTGTTTATCTGACTTTAATGAGAAAGTGCCAAGTGGTTTATTTAGAAAACAATCTTTAGTAGGCATGATTTTACCTGAATGATACTTATGTCTGTCATTCCAACAGCCTAGTAATTGCATCTGGTAAAATGTAATCTTTTCTGTAGTTCTCTGAGTGTGATTTTATGAACACCTACTCTGTCACTATTGTTACAAATTATATTTTCCAATTTCATGCAGCTCAATATGTCAGCTTGTAAATCAGATTTGATTAGATTTGGCTACTTTCCCCCAAATACATCCTGACCCCTCAATTGTCTTCACCTCTAGAAGTGTATCTATAATATAAATTAGTATTACTGGATATTCTTTACAACAAGATGAGAATATAAGTGGCATAACACAGAGATCCCCAATCTTTCTGAGTGCTCAACACAATGGAACATTGAAATTTCATTTTTTAATATCTCTTCTGCTTATATCTATTGAGTTTTAACACTTACAGATGATGACAGGCACATCATTAGGAACCCAAGTATAGCCAAGATATCAGAAAAGGATATATTGGGGCAAATAAAAATAAATAGAAATTAATCTAAAGATGTCAAAACCAAGAAAGACATAAATATAATATAATGATTGTTAAATCTCACAAAGGGATGTTCTGGGAAGGAGCTTAATAACAAAGTCTTTCTTGAAATAGCTACATTTGTGTTTTTGTGGCAAAGAAATTATTCCTGAAGAAAAAAACTATCATTACCTGAATTCACAAATGAGAGAATTCTTTTTTTTTGCTTTCTTGACTTGCTTGATTTGATCTTTTTAAATAAATAGCCAAATGTAAGTTTTGAAAAGTTCTCTAAGAATATTTTTGAGTAGTGTCATAATAAAGATAATGATAATTATAATAATTTATATGGCACCTATGGGCAACAAGGTCATGCAGTGGATAGAGCACTGGCCTTGGATTCAGGAAGACTCATCTTCATGGGTTCAAATCTAGCTTCAGAACATGACCAAATTGTTTAACCCTGTTCACTGTTTCCTCATCTATAAAATGAACTGGGGACAGAAATGGCAAATCACTCCAGTGTCTTTGCCAAGAAAACACCAAAATCAAGTCATAAAGAATTAAACATAACTAAAACAACTCAACAGTGACAATATAGCAACTACTATGTGCTAAACATTTAACAACTATTATCTCACTTGATCTTCATAGCAATCCTGGAAGCTGGGTATTTTTATTATACTTATTTTTATAGTTGAGGAAACTGTAGTCAACAGGGTTATTTCACACAGCTAATATCTAAGGCTGAATTTGAAGTCAAGACTTCCTGATTCTAGGCCCAGTGTTTATTCACTGCAGCATTTAGCTGCCTCACAAACTGTCTACAATCTCACAATGACTCTTTGAAGTATATTAAAGAAAAGCAAAATAGAAATGATCTTTTGTTACTCAAGAAAATTTTGGTCATCAGCCTTTACTCCCCAAAGTTGGAATTTCCTTCATGCTCCTGTCAATTATTTGCAGGCATGGATGAAGCATGGCATATTTTAAGACCTCTGGGAAACTTAGATTGAATCACCTACTGTCTTCAAAATTTCCAATGAAATTCAAGAATCATTTATTTATATCTTCTGTATATAAGGTAGCACTTGTGAGAAAGTGGATATTGAGGCTGGTTTTCTCAAACTTCACTTGTGAATGCTTCAATATAAACACTTTATTTCATACTTGTCATTTCTTGTATTTCCTCTTTCCCAGTTCAATATGTCCATGAAATTCCTCCAAACTTTCTTGATTCTGAGATTTATTTTTATTGTATTTTATTTTAAACTTAAATACAAAATAAGAAAAGAAACAAAGAAAAATATTTCCATGTACACAGCAGAACATTAGAGGATTCAATATAAAGCAATAAATTTCCACTTCAAGAAAACATATATAATAAATACTACACATTATTTTCAAAGCATGATATCTTTTCTTTGCTTCTTCTTAGGTACTACCACATGTTGTATACTTTCTAGTTATTTTTTGTGGTCTATAGTATAGTTTATATAGTATAATTAGTACTAGTATAATTTTTCTTTTTTTTTTCTTTTGATTAAATCTGATTTTAGTTTTAACTTTGTCTGAGATCATGATTATTATCCCTACTTTTTTGTATAATAAATTCTACTGTGGACCTTTATTTTTGTGTGTGTATCTCTCATTTTTATAGAATTTCCTGAAAATGACATATTGTTTAATTCAAATTTTAATCTGCTGTAATTTCCATTTTATGGATAAATTCATCCCATTCATATTCTAAACTATGATTTCTTGTATATTTTCCTCCTTCCTCTTTTCCTCACTATCCTCACCCTATTCTTTTCCCTTCTCATTTCTCTACTTTACTTCTACCTACTATCTTGCTCTCCTATTCCTTAATCTATCCCCCCTCCAAAAATCCCTTTCTTATCCTCTCCATTCACCATATCCCCTTAATATCTTATTTAAGAAAGGCTTTAAATGTCAGGATGAAAATTTTATATTTTCTAATTTATTTAGATTTATGTGGACTTAGATGTATCTAATTTATTTAGATTCATTTATTCATGCAAACAGATTACTAAAGAAATTATGCATATGAAAATTCCATTTGGATCACTATACCATCTTCTACTCTTTCCCACAAGTTTAACATTCATATGTTAATACCTACTTAATACCTGATGCCTTTAGAGGTATTGAATGGGGTCGTGGGGAAGACATATATGACACAAGGTTTTCAGTAGAGGAAATAGCCATTCTTCATACTTAATACGCTATCTCTTGAGTGCTTTTGTAGTGGCTCTACCCCATGGTGATGCCTAGGGCTCATTCATCATGTCTCTCACTTTCTTCTGGATCCTTTCTGCTTCTAATACCTTTCCTCTAAATTTTATATATATATATATATATATATATATACATATATATATATGTATATGTATATATACACACATATATATGTATGTATATGTACATATATGTATCTATTCCTATGTGTTTATATACATTCACACATGTGTATAATATATGTATGTATGCATAATATGAATGTATATATGCATATGTTTATGTATAGGTGTGGGTGAGTGTAGTGTATATGTTTATGTATATAAGTCATTTTCCCTGATAAAATGTATACTCTTCCAGGGTCTGCACTGAATCATGTTTATTGTTGGGGTTTTTTTGTTGTTGCTTGTCCTTCATTCTTGAAGAGGACCATGATGTCACGGAGGGGATGCCATGACATGCAAGTGAAACGTATTGTAAGTGTAGGAGGGTTGTGCAAAGTCACCAGCCTTACTTTTCTGCCTGAGTCATATAGGTCTAGTGATAAGATACAGACTAAGACAACTGGATATGGCCCTGGATGTAGTGGGAAACTTTGGTCTTTTTAAGCTAAAGTCTTTAACGTGTCTCAGTTTGATTGAGGCAGTATCCATTCAGTGATTAAGGTGATGTAAGGTGATGTGAGAAAGTCCTCTTTACCTAATAAATAAATAGATAGATAGATAGATAGATAGATAGATAGATAGATAGATAGATATAGATATAGATATATATAGTCTGGGAGTGGAAGACCATTAGGGTTTCTGGCCAAAACAGGAATAATTTGAATCAGAGGATGCATGATAGCTGCCTTCAAACATCTTAAGGGCTGACTATTACAAAGAGGATTTATACTTGTTTTGTCTGGCTCCAGAAATTAGAGTTAGGGCTGAGGACCATCTCCAGCCAATCATTCATGTATATATAGATAGATAGATAGATAGATAGATAGATAGATAGATAGATAGATAGATATAGATATAGATATAGATATATAGATATATAGATATAGGTATAGAGATAGATATAGGTATAGAGATAGAGATATATAGATATAGATGATGGGTATAGATATAGATATAGATAGATATGTATGTATACATATATATCTTATTACCAGATGTGTATACTCTGATAATGGCACTCCCATTGGTCACACACCCCTTTATAGTTTTCCTCTTCTGTTCAAGGAAAAGGTTGCATTTAATGATTTAAGTTCCCCAAGATCTCACCTTCTTTTATCTAAGGGCCTTCCCAGTGACTTCCACATTCTCGCTGGATTTGATTTTCTGTGTTCTATGATCTAAAGCTGTTCTTGGCTCCAAGGTAGTCGGTGTCTGGTCCTCTTTGAAAGACGGGAGTTTTAAGGAGCCCAGAAATCCTGGGGCCACATCCTCTGACACAGAGCACAGACAGGCAGGTTCCTTCCTTTGGCAGACCTACAAAGCCAAAGTATACACCACAGGCCCAGTTCCTGTGTGGATAAGGAAACCACAGTCATCTTATGAGTGAGACCCAGGATCCTGGAGTTAGGCTTGGGCCTGGCTTAGCTTCTTCCTTTGCTGTTCCTGGGTCATTTCCCTAGCTATGGGGCATCCTTCCCTTGGGGCTACAGGGCAGCAGGTCCCTGAGGAGGCACGACTTAAACTCAGGCTATGGGAATCACTTGAGTCTAGATACTGTCAGTTCACTGAGTGTTGTGGCTTACTGGACAGGCATCAGGAATCTGGCTCTTTCCTTGGGTGGCATCAGGCTGCCTTCTGCTTAGCATCCTTCAGCCCAGTTCCTCACTGGTTGCAGCCAAATAGGAGTGGGTAGCAAAATGAACTTGGAATGGACAGCCTCCTGGTATAGGGCTCAGAAGACCTGAGGGGAGGAGGAGACTGGTTTCCAGACTTTTCTCGACATCACTTTGTATATCCCCAGTATCTAAAATAATGCCAGCTATAGAATAAGTGCTAATGATTCTTTAAATTAGTTATCTTTATATAAATGCTGAACAGAATAAAAATATATAAAATAATACTTTTAATTCTATGAGAGGCATTGTCACGTCACACAGTGGATACAGCCTAAGCTTTAGAGACAGGAAGAAATGGGGTCAAGTCTTACCTCCTCTATATACTAATTTTGTGACCATAGGAACTTTCATTAACCTCTCAGTGTTCTAAGCATTTCTCTAAGACTTGGAGTTGCAGAGAAAGTGTGTCCTTAACACTAGTAGAAAAAAGTTCATAATCCATGAATTCTTGATATCAAAGAAATCACAGGTCTATTCCCTATCCCCTATGTAATTATGTGAACAGCTGCTAAATTATTCAATATAGATAATTAGATACTTGAAAGTAAATAATCAGTTACAAAATTGGGGCATATGATTTCTCATTCCTTTTCTCCAAATGTTTTGTCTTTCACTGAATATTTGTCCAAATCATTTTACTTTCCTTCTCTTTTTTTTCCTTGTGACTGATTTTTCCCCACTAATGACCATGTGATGAACTATTATTTATACTGTCAATTCACAGTTGAATAGCTCTCTTCTAAATACTTTTTTATTTTCCATTGAATTTTTAAAACAATATTTATTGACACTGCTAGCGAACCAAGCTAATTTGACATATTATAATAATACTTTGTGTGTAGTGCATTTTGTCTATTTTTTGAAAGCTTTACAAGAAAAAAAATTAGGCCATTCACATTAGCAATTCCATAATTTAGTGAATTAAATATAATTAGGCCTTTGAGATTCCAATTTGATTTGCTAAATTTGCCCCTCCTTACCATCTTCACATTCACATAATTTCCAAAACCTCTGTGTTTCAGAGATACATATACAGATATCTTTATATGTGAATTTTTCTATTTCTGAAACCTCATCACATTCTTCTTGATCAATTTATTTCTCTTTTTTTCTATCATCTATGAAATTCCTAATGGTAGAGAACATTGAATGAAAGTCTAAATGAAAATTTTCAACATGTGGTAGTATTCACTATTTAAACAAAATAAACACCTATCCACATAGCTTCTTTAGCTTCCTTCAAGATTCATCTTAAATAGCATCTTCAACAGGAGACATTTCCAAGCCTCTTCCCCAAACTGCTGGTGCCCATGAGATTATGTTCAATCTACTCAAATGTTTCTTTAACTTGGGATGTGAGGACCCCCAACGAATCCACAAATAAATTTCAGTGGATCACAGAAAATAAATGTGGAAAAAATACATCTTAATTTCACTGACCTTTAACTAATTTTCCAGCTCCACTAAATTGGTAGACAATTGAGTAAATTACTTTCCTGATTCTCTGTGCATTGATTCATACAGAATATTTCTGTAACACATCTAGTATAGGTATCACTGAAGCAAAAGATGTGGACTGTTTGGTAACTCTTCTCCCATATTTTAAAGTATTTCTGTAAAACATTTGAACCAATTCAAAGCCCCACAAAAAGTTCATTATATGCTTATCTTCTCACAACTTCTTTAATACTATTTCTACTTTTAATTAGTTCTGCCAGTTTGGGGGGTATACAGTGAAACCTCAGACTTATTTTAATTTACATTTATCTTATTAATGATCTGTTACATTTTTCAGGTAATTTGTTGTTGATTTGCATACATACTTCATTTGAAAACTGTTTATATCTTTTGACCATTTATATATTGGTAAATGAAATGGTCTTGGTCTTATACATTTCAAACATGCTCAGACATACATATACTCATATGACTGTGTATGACCACAAAATACATATGTGTACACATAAGTGTTTTCCATATGTGTACAGATATGTACATATATACATCTTTTATATACATATACATATATATAATTGCAGTGATTTTATATAAAAATTTTAATTTTCACATAATCAGAACTGTCTACTTTTCTTCTGTAATCTTCCTTCTCCATGCTCTCATTTTGAATTCTCCCCTGCGACAACAAATATTTGCATTCTCCATTTTTATCACAGGACCTCTTACATTTAGGCAGCTTGTCTATTTAAAGATAATGGTTCAATATGCTCTAATATTTGGTCCAAATGCATTTTCTCCCAAACTGCCTTCAGGTCTTCCCAATAAATGTGGGAACTCTTCCTCTTCTAGTTTGGATTTTTTGTAAACCATTGGAGTATTTTGTTCTTTTGCTTATAGATCATATTTATCCTATTCTGGGTGTCCTTTTTTCTATTTTATATTAAGCCACATGAAATAGTTTTGATGACTACTACTTTGTACTTTGGTTTAAGATCTGACAATTATTCATTTTTTACTATACCTCTTATAATTCTTGACCCTTCCATTTTTTTTCTAATTCTTAAACCTTTTGTTATGGCCCTAAACTTTTAAATCAATTTAGATATCATTTTGTAAGTTATGTTAGCATGATATAATCACCAAAAATGAGTATCTTTCCAATTATATGTCTTCTTTATTTCTATAAAATATGCATAATTCCTGTGCTCTTCTATGTAATATTTTATGCATAGGCACTGAAATGTTTGAATGAATGAATGAATTTTATTATTTTATATCTTTTATTTCTAAAGTAAAATGGTTTGGGGCGGCTAGGTGGCACAGTGAATAGAGCTCTGGCCCTGTAGTCGGGAGGACCTGAGTTCAAATCTGGCCTCAGACACTTAACACAAAAACTAGCCTTGTGACCCTGGGCAAGTCACTTAACCCCAGTTGCCCTCCAAAAAACAAAAAAATAAAAAAAATAAGGTTAAATGGTTTATAGATGGGAGACTGGCAAAGAAGGTGTTGTGTTCTATTAGTAAAATAGAATTGTAATAGCTCAAAAGAAACATGAAATATGCAAATATAGTGACATATACACTCCAAATGTTCATATAAGCTATTTGTGCCCAACCTGTGATAGAGCCTTCCCAGATCATATTGGTCTGATCAGTCACAGTTGGACACACTGTAACTTGACTCTAACATATTGATGAATTTTTGATCCTCTTTGAGAAGAAAAGGCAACCACAACCACTACTGAACTAGGTATGTGAATGCTATCAAGACAAACCTTAGCACATGTGTGTGTGTGTGTGTGTGTGTGTGTGTGTGTGTGTGCGATTGTTATGTAGTAAATGTTATATGTTGAAAAGCTGGAACCATTTAGTCTGGAGTAGACAAGATTGATGGGACATCATAGCTGTCTTGAAATGCATAAAAAGATGTCATGAGAAAGAGGGATTAGATATGATTTGTTTGGGGGGGGGCACAGAGCCAAGATGGCAGAAAGAAAGCAGTAACCTCACTGAGCTCCCCAGTCAATAAGTCTCAAAGGGTGAATCTGAGTGGATTCCAGAGTGAAGGAGCCCACTGGAAGACGGAGCTTGGCAGAGTACAGCCCAGGAGGTTGCCCAGTGTATCTGGACAGGTTGAGCACAGAGTGTGTGGGGTCTGCACAGCTCAGACCTAAGAAAAGAAAAGCAGACTACACCAGAGAGAGAGAAAGCCCCAACCCGCAGACTTACCAATGACGAATCACAGTCATCTGGCCTTCATCTCACAAAGGGATGGGAAGGGTCATTGGAGCCAGGTAGGAGAGTTGGCCCCCAGGGGGGAGAGTGGCTTCTCCAGCTGCATTCGGCCCCCAGCATGTAAGGTTAGAAACTGCCTGCCTGTATAATACAGGGGCTGGAATGGCAAAGTAAATTCTACCTGCTCTGATCCTCCCATCCCTCCTTCATGAAGCAGAAAACCCAAAGATAAGTCTCCCACCCAGATTGAAATCCCAAGTTAATGGAAATAGCCCCAGGATTGAGAGTCTCCAAGAAGGGGTGTAACTGAGACATCCAGGAGTCTGAAGAGAAGAGAGGGAGGGGTCTCAACAAGCCCCACCTCACCTCACCAACAAAAGCCTACTTATAGCCCAGGGGTATAGAGGCAGAAATCTGAAGTAATCAGACTCACCCTCACCTACTCATCTACATTCCCCATTGACTTCCCTGATTTAGCCATAAACTAGCCACCCAGAGGTATTCAAAGTCAAGGATCAGGCCCTAAACTCATAGCCTGAGAAAGTAAGAAACAGGAAGTCACAATGGGAAAGAAGGAAGCTGAGAAGGAGAAGGGGAAGGCAAGAAAGTCTATTCAAGCCTACTATGCAGGTCAAGAACAACCAAATACACAGGACAATATACACTCTCTACCCACACCAAAGACCACAGAAGGAAACATGATCTGGTCTCAAGCCCAAATAGCATTCCTGGAGGAGCTTAAGAAAAATTTTAAAAACCAAATCAGGGAGGCAGTGACCAACTTGGAAAAAAAATACCTCCCTAAAAAAGGAACTTCAAAAACTAACTGAAGACCATAATTCACTAAAAATTAGATAGAAACAAACTGAAACTCAGAACTCTATGATGCAGCAAGAGTCAATCAAACAAAACAAGATGATCAAAAAATTGGAAGAAAATGTAAAATATCTCACTGGAAAAATAACTGACTTAGAAAACAGATCCAGGAGAGACAACCTAAGATTATTGGTCTACCAGAAAGCCATGATGAAAAAAGCAGCCTAGACAACATCCTCCAAGAGATTGTCAAAGAAAACTGTCCTGAGGTCCTGAAATCAGAAGATAAAATAGCTATCGATAGAATTCATCAGACTCCTCCTGAAAGAGATCCCAAACTGAAAATTCCAAGAAATATAGTAGCCAAATTCCAGAGTTACAAGATTAAAGAAAAAATTCTAGAAGCAGCCAGAAAGAAAGAATTCAAATATCGAGGAACTACAGTTAGGATCACACAGGACCTAGTAGCTTCTACATTAAAAGAGCAGAGGGACTGGAATTTGATATTTCGTAGGGCAAGAGAAATAGGACTAAAACCAAAACTGAGCACAATCTTTCAGGCAAGGAGATGGACGTTCAATGAAATAAGGGACTTCCAGACTTTCCTGATGAAAAAGCCAGAGCTCAATGGAAAATTTGATCTCCAATTACAATAGTCCAGAAAGACATAAAAAGGTAAACAAGGGAAACACAGACTCACACATGCATAAGTGCACACACCCACACCCACAAGCACACGTTCATTACTTGGGATGCAACAAGAGCAAAATGTTCACATCCCTATATGTGGAGCTGATAACTGTCAATATTTGAAATCTTTATGATTATCATGACCTTCAAAAGGGTTATACTTAGATAGAGGGTGTGGGTATGAATGCACTAAACTGAAGACTAAAAAAAAAAAACTATTAAGGGGATCAAAGGGACTGTAATGGGAAAAAGGAAAGGATGAGATAGGAAAAGGTAAAATAAGCCATGTGAAGAGGCATCAAAACACACTATAGAAGAGGGGAAAGAAAGAGGGTGAGGAACATCATTTAAACACTATTCTCACTGTTTCTGTTCAAAGAGGGATCAACTTAATCAGTAAAGTTTAAGATTTTAATGTGAATAGACACATAAATTCATTAAATAGAGGAAAAGCATGGAGGAAAAGGAGCACTGTTTGAAATTTACTCTCATTGGTTTGGAATCAAACGGGGAGTAATTTACTCTGACAAGTATAAAAATTTATTGTGTCCTATAGATAGTGGAAGGGTAAGGGGGGGGGGTGAAAAGGAGGAAACTAAAGGGGGGATTAGAAGGGAGGAAAATAGTAGTAAGGGGAGAGGGTAGGTTAAGAAGGGGGGTCACTGGGTAGGAACACTGAGGGAGGGGGTGGTCAAAAAGGGAAAACTTCAAGGAGGGGAAGGGAGAAGGAAGAAACAAAAACATAAACAGGGGAGGGAATAGGATGGAGGGAAAGAGACAGTCATCATTACTGTGAATGTAAATGGGAAGAACTCTCCCATAAAACAAAGGTGGATAGCAGAATGGATTAAAAACCATAATCCTAAAATATGCTGTCTACAAGAAACACATTTGAAACAAAGGGATACCCACAGGGTAAAGGTAAAAGGTTGGAGTAAATTTTATTATTCCTCAGCTAAAGTAAAAAAAGCAGGGGTAGCAATACTTATCTCAGATAAAGGAAAAGCAAAAATAGATCTACTTACAAGAGATAAGGAAGGAAACTATATCCTACTAAAAGGCACCATCGAGAAAGAAGCAATACCACTACTTAATACATATGTACCAAGTGGTATAGCATCCAAATTCCTAGAGGAGAAGTTAAAGGAATTAGAGGAAGAAATAGATAGCAAAGCTATACTAGTGGGGGAACTTAATCTCCCCCTCTCTGAACTCGATAAATCTAACCTCAAAATAAACAAGAAAGAAGTTAAGGAGGTGAATAGAATCTTAGAGAGACTAGATATGATGGATCTCTGGAGAAAACTGAATGGGGATAAAAAGGAATTTACTTTCTTCTCAGCAGTGCATGGTACATATTCAAAAATAGACCATGTACGAAGGCATAAAAACCTCACAATCCAGTGCAAAAAGGCAGAAATATTAAATGCATCATTCTCAGATCATGATGCAATAAAAATTATATGCAATAAAGGGCCAGGGAAAGATAGACTAAATAAACAATGTAATCCTAAAGAATGGATGGGTCAAACAAGAAATTATAGAAACAATCAATAACTTCATTCAAGAGAATGATAATAATGAGACAACATACCAAAATTTGTGGGATGCACTAAAGACAGTTCTCAGGGGAAGTTTTATATCCCTGAGTGCATACTTAATTAAAGCAGAGAGAAGGGAGGTCAGTGAATTGGACATGCAATTGAAAAAGCTAGAAAAAGAACAAATTGAAAATCACCATTTTAGTACTAAATTAGAAATATTGAAAACCAAAGGTGAGATTAATAAAATAGAAATTAAGAAAACTATTGAATTAATAAATAAAACTAAGAGCTGGTTTTATGAAAAAATCAACAAAATCAATAGACCCTTAGTCAATATGATAAAAAAAAAAGAAAGAAGGAAACCAGATTATGAGTATCAAAAAATAAAAAGGGTCAATCTACCTCCAAGGAAGAGGAAATAAAAAAAAATAATGAGGAATTATTTTTCCCAATTGTATGCATATAAATGTGACAATCTTAGTGAAATTGATGAATGTTTGCAACACAAGTTGCCCAGATTAACTGAAGAGGAAGTGAATTACCTAAATAACCCCATCTCAGAAAAAGAAATCAAACAAGCCATCAGTGAACTCCCTAGGAAAAAATCTCCAGGGCCAGATGGGTTTACTAGTGAATTCTATCAAACATTTAAAGAACAATTGATTCCAATACTCTACAAACTGTTTGAGAAAATTTGAAGAAGGAGTACTACCAAACTCTTTCTATGACACAAATATGGTACTGATTCCTAAATCAGGAAGAGATAAAACAGAGAAAGAAAATATAGACCAATTTCCCTCATGAATTTAGATGCAAAAATTCTAAATAAAATACTAGCCAAAAGAATCCAACAACTTATCACAAAAATAATACACTTTGATCAGGTAGGGTTCTTTCCATGAATGCAAGGATGGTTTAATATTAGGAAAACCATCAGTATAATTGAGCATATCAACAATAAAACTAGCAGAAACCACATGATCATCTCAATAGATGCAGAAAAGGCTTTTGACAAAGTACAACATCCATTCCTATTAAAAACACTAGAAAGTATAGTAATAAATGGAGTCTTCCTTAAAATAGTTGATAGCATCTATTTAAAACCATCAGCAAGTATTATATGCAATGGGGATAAACTAGAAGCCTTTCCAATAAGATCAGGAGGGAAACAAGGGTGTTCAGTATCACCCCTCTTGTTCAGTCTGGTACTAGAAACACTAGCAATAGCACTTAGAGAAGAAAAAGAAATCAAAGGAAACCAGTTAGGCAAAGAAGTGACCAAGCTATCACTCTTTGCAGATGATATGATCATATACTTAGAGAATCCTAGAGAATCAAGTAAAAAACTACTTGAGACAATAAATTTGGTGAAGTTGCAGGGTATAAAATAAAACCACATAAATCCTCAGCATTCCTGTACATCTCTAGTGAAACTCAACAGCAAGAGATAGAAAGAGAAATCCCATTTAAAGTCACTTAGACATTATAAAATATTTGGGAATCTCCTTGCCAAAACAAACCCAGAATCTATATGATCACAACCACAAAACACTTCTCACACAAATAAAATCAGATCTAAATAGTTGGAAAAATATCAATTGCTCGTGGCTGGGTCAAGCTAATATAATAAAAATGACAATTTTACCCAAACTAAACTATATATTTAGTGCCATACCAATCCATTTACCAAAAAACTACTTTTTAGAGTTAGACAAAATAATAACAAAATTTATTTGGAAAAACAAATGGTCTAGAATATCAAGGGAATTAATGAAAAGAAATGCTATGGAAGGTGGACTAGCTATGCCAGATCTTAATCTGTATTATACAGCAGCAGTCATCAAAACTGCTTGGTATTGGCAGGTGTAGAGTAGTGGATCAATGGAATAGATTAGGCGCAGGAGACCCAGAAGTTAATGAATATAGTCATCTTGTTCGATAAACCCAAAGACCCCAGTTTTGGGGATAAGAATGCACTATTTGACAAAAACTGCAGGAAAACTGGAATACAGTATGGCAGAAACTGGGCATAGATCACTATGTAACACCATATACCTAAATCAAGTCTAAATGGGTGTATGATCTAGGTGTAAAGGATGATACTGTAAGCAATTTGGGAAAGCAAGGAATAGTTTTCCTGACAGATATGCGGAGAGGGGAAGATTTTAGGACCAAACAAGAATTAGAGAGCGTTATAAAATGCAAAATGGATAATTTTGATTACATTAAATTGAAAAGCTTCTGCACAAACAAAGCCAACGTAACCAAGATCAAGAGGGAGGAGGGAAATTGGGAAAGAATTTTTACAACTTGTGTCTCTGATAAAGGACTCATTTCTAAAATTTATAGAGAATTGAGCCAAATCTATATGAATACAAGTCATTCCCCAATTGATAAATGGTCAAAGGATATGAACAGGCAGTTTTCAGAGAAAGAAATTAAAGGTATCTGGGGCAGCTAAGTGGTGCAGTGAATAGAGCGCCGGCCCTGAAGTGAGAAGGACCTGAGTTCGGATCCGGCCTCAGACACTTAATACACACAAACAAAAACCTAGCCGTATGACCTTGGGCAAGTTACTTAACCCCAATTGCCCTCCAAAAAGCAAAAAAAAAAAAAAATTAAAGATATCTATAAGTATATGAAGAAATTCTCTAAATCACTATTGATTAGAGAAATGCAAATCAAAACCACTCTGAGATACCACATCTCTCCAGTCAGATTGGCTAAGATGAAAAAAACAAGAAAGTGACAAATGCTAGAGAGTATGTGGACAAATTGGAACACTAATACATTGCTGGTGGAGTTGTGAACTTATCCAACCATTCTGGGGGGCAATCTAGAATTATGCCCAAAGGATTATAAATAATTTCATACCCTTTGACCCAATAATACCACTTCTAGGGTTATATCCCAAAGAGATCATAGAAGTGGGAGGAAGACCCATATGTACAAAAATATTTATAGCAGCCCTTTTTGTGGTTGCAAAGAATTGGAAACTAAAGGGGTGCCCATCAATTGGGGCATGGCTAAACAAGTTGTGGTATATGAATGTAATGGAATATTATTGTGCTATAAGAAATGAGGAGGTGACAGATTTCATAATTACCTGGAGAGACTTTTATAAACTGATGCTGAGCGAGAAGAGTAGAATCAGAAGAAATTTGTATACAATCACAGACATACCATATCTGTGATGACCAACTATGACAGACTGGACTGTTTTCAGCAATGCAGTGATATAAGTCAATCCCAAAAGACTCAAGAAAGAAATGTGCCATCCAGAGATATAACTAGAAAGAACTGAGCCTGAATCATGATCCTAAATGATCTTTTTTTCTTTTCATTGTTTGGTTTTATTTCTTCTTTGCCATCTTTCATCCCACCTAGTACAATGCGCCTTTGTAATTGGAATAATGTCTAATATGAATGTATTTGCAGATCCTATACTGGACTATATACTGCCATGGGGGGAGGGGGGAGGGAAGTAAAGGAAATTTGAAAATGAAGGAACTATGGAATTGGATCTTGTTAACTGAAACTAAACTAATAAATTAATTTTTAAAAAAGATATGATTTGTTTGGCCCAAGAGGGTAGAACTAGGAGAATTGGGTGAAGAGAAATTAAAAAGATTTCACCACATTAGTTGTAATCATTAGAAATGCCCAAAGGTGGTATCATTGGAATCATCTAAGTTGGACATTTGATGACTATCTGCCTGGAATAGTTTAGAGAAAGTTATTGCATTAACTGATTGAAATGATGGACTATGTACAATCTTAAATCTCCTCAAATGAAAAGATTCCATGATTGTATCATTTTAAGTACTAAAGGTCATTTTTTTTCTTTTCTTGACTTAAATTACACCTAATTAGTCATGAATCCATAATTTTCATATTATCTGCATAAAACATTTGCATGTGCATATGTAAATGAATATGTACTTCTGTGTGAAGCTCAGTGCTATAGTTGATAGAAAGACCTGGTATAGGTACTACTTCAAAAAAAATATTCAGTTTACTCTGATCAAGCAATTTTTAAATTTTCAATGATCAGGCAAGTTTCTATTACTACAAGTTACAGACTGGTTACTGATATATATTGGTAGGGGAAATTTCCTCCTCAGGACTTCCTGATACCAATAAAGAAATTTTCCTCCTAACTCTGTAATATTTATTAATTACAGGTATATTAATTAATACACCTAAATGTATATATTTGTGCATATGCATATATATAAATGTTTTTGTTATTGTTGAAAATATTAATAGTGGCACTTTCTAACCTAATTTAACTATATGGTTATGGCTACTAATTCAAAAACAGCATGTTTAATATCTTGATTTAAAGAAAACAGTCCTAATTTTCTATTATGAAGTGTAATAGTCATAGTTTTCCTTTAAATCATGTGTTTCTTATCAAATAAAAATAACATTTGGTAGCACAATTTATTCCACTGCACCCTGTACTCTGCTATATCTCATAATTCAATTAGTTCTTATTTGCATTAACATGCTCACATTAATATATTGCTTAGCGCCTCCACCCAGGAGATCTTTAAAAAAATAACTGTTCATGATACTTGGGGAAAACGATAATAAATGCTCAGCAAATCTCTAACCTTAATTGAATATCTCGGTCTCCAGCTTCTAAAAGAGTACATGAGGTCCAAAGTGTAATCATGTTTATTGAGTCTCTTGATTTTTGAGTTAGTAAAGGGCAAAAAGAAGACCAGTTAAGTCAAAATGATAAAACATTGTGATTTATTGAAGGAAATATGTAACAACCCTCTGCATGAGTTGACAGAATTCCTCTTGCATCCTTAAAGCATTTGGAGGAATTTTTTTTAATTTGGAAGGCAAAATAACGACCATGTAGGATGTCAACAATATCTTTACCCTTGGGAAACCTTTCAATGAAAGAGTTTCACTTATGTTAGATAATGGTTAAGAGGAAATTATTTGTAATATCACCAGTTAATGTGTGGTTCATGATTTCCACAACTTTCATTCTACTTAGGAAGAGTAATTCAGACTAAGTAATTTAAGCTAACCCAGGGTTCTCAGGGAGAGAATTGTTGAAATCATGGAAATTTCCAGTCGACAGGTTGGGCTATTTCAAATGGTAATAAAATCTTTACCCAGTGGATTATGGAGGACAGTATGATTTCTGTGCATATTTAAGATAAGGAGGAGGTGGGGGGGGGGGGGAACAGTAATACCATTTTGCATTTGAAACCTTTGATTGCCCCAGAGTCCAAATTAGAAATATTATGGTGTGTTGACGTATAATTAGAATCAGAAGACTCCAAAAAAAAAAAGTTATATTTGTGTAAAGGGCTCAAAGGTTTCTCCTCATCTTTCTCATAGTGTTTAAATTCACTGTGTGGTAGGCGGCTAGGTGGCGCAGTGAGTAGAGCGCCGGCCCTGGAGTCAGAAGGACCTGAGTTCGGATCCGGCCTCAAACACTTAACCCACACAAACAAAAAAAAACCTAGCCGTGTGACCTTGGGCAAGTTACTTAACCCAAATTGCCCTAAAAAAGGGGCGGCTAGGTGGCACAGTGAGTAAGAGCGCCGGCCTCGGAGTTGGGATGACCCGAGATCAAATCCGGCCTCAGAAAATGAGCACCCACACGTAAATAATGACTAGCCGTGTAACCTTGAGCAAGTTACTTAACCCCAATTGCTAAAAAAAAAAAAAAAAAAAAAATTCACTGTGTGGAATTCAGATTTGGATGAGGACAATAGCCTTGGAGGTTGAACAGTTCATTTTATGCATAAGGAAAATTAAGCTCAGTTGTAGTGATTTTCCTAAAGTCATAGAAATAGAAGGAATATAGCTAAAGTTTAAACCAAGGGCTACTGATGCCAGATCTATTACTCTTTCTTCACAGGAGTTAGCCTAATTCCTTTATGGAGAAAGTTTGAGCATGGTTCAGTTATTCTCAAGCTTTTAATACATGATCATGTATTAGAGATAAGCTAAAATTTTAGACGATCTCAAAAAATGAAATAATGTCAGTAAGGTAGAGCCTCTATTTTTCAGGTTGGGGAAATTAGAAAATAGATATACTTTCCATAAAATCTTCTTAATCTTTGTGATTCCATATCAGTTATTTAAGCATGTTTATAGCATTAAAGAGAGACTAATTAAGAGATTTACAGCAATGTGGTGTTTGGTTTTCCTTTTTTGTTTGTGCTTGTGTTTTTGCCCCAGCAACTCTCAGACCATCTATTAAGTCATGATTTAATCTCTTTTAAAAATAGTATTTCCCCCAATGACATGTATAAACAATTTCAACTTTTTTTTTTAATTTTGAATTCCAAATTCTATCCCTTTTCCCTATCCGCACTTCTTCTTGAGATGGTAAGCAATCTTACATAGGTTACATGTGTGCAATTCTAGTCATTTTGTGCAAGTGGATTCAAAAAAATAAAAGAATGTGGAAATAGTATACTTTAGTCTGTATTCAGAAAACATCAATACTTCTTTGAATACAGATAGCATTTTTCATTGTTAGTCCTTTGGAATTGTCTTTGATCACTGTATTACTGAAAATAGCAAAGTCACTCACAATTCTTAGTTATACAATATTGCTATTACTGTGCACAGGATTCTCCTGGTTCTGCTCATTTCACTTTGTATCAGTTCCTGTTTTTCTGAAATTGTCCTGCTTGTCATTATTTATAGTGCAACAATATTCTATTATAATCACATACCACAACTTGTCCAGTCATGCACCAAATGATGACCATTCTCTTGCTTTCCAATTCTTTACCACTACAAAAAAAAAGCTGCTATAGATATTTATTTTTTGTACAAATAGGTCTTTTTCCTTTTCTTTGATCTCTTCAGGATACAGACCTAATAGTGGTCTATCAGAAATCACTGGTATCACTGGATCAATCAAAGAGCATGCCCTTTGGGCATAGTTCCAAATTGCCCTGAAGAAAGGTTGGGTCAGTTCATAACTCCATCAACAATGCAATAGTGTCCCAGTTTTTCCCCATCTCCTCTAATATTTATCATTTTCTGTTTTTGCTACATTGGCCATTCTGATAGATATGAGATGGTGCCCTCAGTGTTGTTTTAATTTGTATTCCTCTATATTTCATATATATGTTATATATGTATATATACACATATATGTATATGTGTGTGTATATATACATATATATGTATATATATGTGTGTGTGTGTGTGTGTATAAAACTTTGATTTCTTTGTCTGAAAACTACCTGTTCATTTCCTTTGACCATTTATCAATTGGGGAATTTTATTTTATTTATTTTATTTTATTTATTTATAAGACCATAAGATGTGGGTATATGTATATATATATATATATATACATATATATATAAGTATGTATGTATAATTATAAGAATTTATTCTTAATAACATTGACTGTTTTTTATATATTTGGGAAATGAAACTTTTATTAGAAATGTTTGCTATAAATTTTCCCCCATCTTTCTGCTTTCCTTCTAATATTGATTGCATTGGTTTTATTTGTGTAAAAACTTTCATTTTACATGATCAAAATTATCTGTTTTTTATTTCAAAATGTTCTTTATATCTTCATTGGTCCTAAATTGTTTTCTCATCCATAGATCTAACAGGTAAACTGTTGTATGCTCTCTTAATTAGCTTATGGTAAAAATTTTGTATAAAATCACATTTTGACCTCATCTTCATATATGACCTCATCTTGGTATATGTCTCATCTATATTTGACCTCATCTATAAAATGACTATACCATCTATTTTCCACAGTTGTTGTGAGAATCAGATGATATCATATCTGTAGAGTACTTGACACATTACCTTGCAAATAGTAGGTTCTGTATAAATGTTAGTTATTGCTACTACTGCTAATTATTATCATTCTTATCATAATCATCATCATTATTAATTATTATTATTGCATGATTGTAAGTAGAAAGAAAAAAGACAAACAACTGAAGTTGAATATTGCAAAATTACAAAGAATAAAAAAAGATATAGGAGAACTCTCCATGCATGGGGAAAATTTCATATGATGGCAGTTTTTCACATTTGGGAAGGTTTTGCTAATTTTCTCCTCTTTCTTTCTCTTAAAAAAAACTGTTTAAAGGAATGATTCTCTGGGAAGAAGGCTGGGGAAAATACTGGAAAATTTTAAGCAATGTGAAAAGGAAAGATATCATTAAAACCTACTTTAAAATAAAGGTATTATATACATCCCTGGAGAATTCACCCACAAACGTGAAATTCTGCTTTCCTGAAGAACTGAGCTACATAAGACAATAATATCACTTAACCATTGCTTATTTAAAAGCCTTGTTCACTTTTTAAGATTCTTTTCCATACACAGAATTCATGTCAAATGTCTTTTCCATAGCTGGCTTCCTTTGCAGTGAGTTACAGTTTCCTTATCTAGATTTATTTCACATTTCCCCCATTTATTCATTCTATATCCATCCAAAACTAGCATTTCCTTGAGTTCACTATCCCATCTTCTATCTCCACACCTTTGCAAAAGTTATTACCCATTTCCTGGAATTTACTCCCTCCTCACCTCCATTTCATAGGAAACCTGGGCTCTTTTTATTAACATAAAAAACTCATGTAATATCTCCTATAGTAAGCCTTTCCTAATCCTTTTAGTCCTTATTTCTCTCCCCCTCCCTATTCCTCAAATTATCATTTTTATAAGGATCTATTTTTATGTTGTATCACCCCAGTAGAATATAAGGTTCTTGAGAGTAGGGAATCATACCTTGCCTTTATATATCTTTGTATCTCTAGCATCTAACATTAATAAATATTTGTTGAACTGAATCTCTATAGTTTTCTGTGATAGCTTGTAACTAATAAGGTCACATTTAATGGAGAGAAATATAAAGTCTTTCACTTGGATTTTAGAAATCCAATTGTGAGGGAAGTGCTTTTATGAACAAGGCATTATTTCTTCAGTATTTCTAAAAGTAAATAATTTAATGTGATTCTTTAGTGTGAAAATTGTTTTCCTTGAGAGCAGATCTAACCATGTGACTCCCCTACCAAGCCAACTCCAATGTCTCCCCTTGGGTTCTAGGATAAAATATAAATTCATCTGTTTAGTTTTTAAGTCCCCTTTACAACCATGCCCCAACTCGTCTTTCCAAACTCATTAGACATCACTCCCTCCCCTGTACTCTGCAGTTCAGTCAACCCAGTTTTTTCTCTGTCTTTAACAATAACAAAATCTGTCTTTTGTTCTAGGCCTTTGTATTGCCTAGACTACACCTTCTTCTGTCCTCTGTCTCATAGCATCTTCTCTTCCTTTAAGCTAAAGCTCAAGCACCACCTTTTATATGAATCTATTATTGATTACCTCTGCTGCTAGCACCCACCCTCCCAAAGCGTTGCATTGAACTACTTTGCTTATATTTGTATTTAATAACTGTGTATGTCCACTGTATCTGTATGGATTTTTAGACAATTGTCTTCCATATTAGAATACAAGTTCATTGTGGATAACTAGGTAGTACGTTGGACCTGGAGTCAAGAAGGTCTGAGTTTAAATCTAGTCTCAGACAATTATTAGCTGTGTGACCTTGGGGCAAATTATTTAGCCTGTTTGCCTCAGTCTCCTCAACTGCAAATAGGAAATAATAATGGGATCTATCTTTAGATTATTGTGAGAATCAAATGAGATACTATTTTTTAGAATTTATTTATTTTTAATTTTTAACATTCATTTCCACAAGATTTTGAGTTGAAAATTTTCTTTCCATTTCTTCCCTACCCCCCACCCCAAGATGGCAAGTATCCTGATTACTCTTTCCCCCAGTCTGTCCTCTCATATATCCCCCCATCCTCCCCTTACCCCCTTTTCCCTTACTTTCTTGTAGAGCAAGATGGATTTCTATACCCCCATTGCCTGTAATGATATACTGTTTTTAAAGCTAGCACAAAGCCCAGCACAGAGGTGCTATATAAATGCTAGCTGATGGTTGTTGTTGTTGTTATTATTAGTAGTAGTAGGAGTAGGAGTAGGAGTAGGAGTAGTAGTAGGAGTAGGAGTAGTATCATTGAGTAGGGATTAATTTCTTTGTATTTATATCCCCAACACCAAATACACTATATAGTAGTTGAAGGTGTAGTCAATCATTTTGCCATCCTGTCTGACTCTTCATGACCTCATTTGGGGTTTTCTTGACAAAGAAGGAGTGGTTTATAATTTCCTTCTCCAGCTCATTTTATAGATGAAGAGATACAGATGAGGTATAAAGTAGGTGCTTAATAAATACTTGAGTGATTGTGACTTTTTGCTACACTAATACATATCTCAATTCCTCTGATTTAGTAGATGATTTTCTATAATTAGTAATGTAAAAAAAATATTGCCTTCTGTAAATTAAGTGTAGAACCTTTCCAAACTTAGCTAGGCTGGCCTTGGAGAATGTGCATATGATATACTGCTATGTATATACCGAGAGTCTTTATAGTTAGGCTGGATTTGCTTGAGTTTTTATGTTCCTTCTACATTAATTAGATAATTGTGTTAAGCACTTACTGTGTGCCAGACATTATGCTAAGAGCTGTGAATACAAATACATAGAAGCCAAAAAGTCAGTCCTTACCTTAAAGACACTTAGGTCTAATGGAGAAAACACACATAGAAAAGCACAGGGACATGGGAGAGAGTATTCACAAGGTAGTAGGAGAGAAGTCTGCAGAATCCTGAGC
This sequence comes from Gymnobelideus leadbeateri, assembly GCA_011680675.1. NCBI lineage: Eukaryota > Metazoa > Chordata > Mammalia > Diprotodontia > Petauridae > Gymnobelideus > Gymnobelideus leadbeateri. The sequence continues at coordinate 9,873 of WOXC01009258.1, read as the reverse complement.
CAGGGGAGCAGTGAGCATAGATGTTTGGGGCACTTCTTTCAGTGATAGCCCTGGATAGAAATTCAGTCATTGAAAGAAGGAGCCACAGGATTGCTTTTTCAGCACCCAACTGTATTTTGGTAATTCAATTTTGCTTCAACCATAAAGAGAACAAAGATTGACTAGGACGAGATATAAATATAAGATTAGACAGGTAACTCAACCTTTGCCTAACCTGTTAAGAATTTTTTATCCTAACTGGGTGTTCAGCACAATTGTCATTAAATAGAACTTTTCTTCTAAAATAGATTCCCTAAAGCTAAAAAAAAAAGTGGGCCTTAGAAGCTGGGATATTGCACTCTAGACTTACAAATAACTAATAAGTGCAACATAGGATTACAAGTTGGGCAAGAATTTTTAGAAACTAGTCACCACAGCCCACCACCCATGACAACGTGGATTCTAGGCTTAAGATAACTAATTAATACAACAACATGTTAGAAATCAGGCATAGGGGAGGCTAGGTGGTGCAGTGAGTACAGTGTCAGCCCTGGAGTCAGAAGGACCTGAGTTCGGATCTGGCCTCAGACACTTAACACACACACAAACAAAAAACCTAGCCGTGTGACCTTGGGCAAGTTACTTACCCCCAATTGCCCTCCAAGAAGCAAAAAACAAAAAAGAAAAGAAAAGAAAAGAAAAGAAAAGAAAAGAAAAGAAAAGAAAAGAAAAGAAAAGAAAAGAAAAGAAAAGAAAAGAAAAGAAAAGAAAAGAAATCAGTCAAAGCTTTGAAAAACCGGGTCACATCCTCATGATAAGTATCAGAGGAGAAATTTAGTATAGGAACTGTGATTATTTTTACTATTTTTTTCAAGGTATTTATACCTTTTTCATTCACCACCTAATGCTTTCTTTACCATTATGAGAACACTTTTTCAGTCAGCTATTATAGTTCTATTCCTGTTTATAAATGTGACCTGTTTTAAAACATAATGTATAATAATCAAAAAATGCATTAGGCTTTTATCATTTGCTTTAAAGATTATTTACCTCAATATTTTTTCAAATATTGAGTTCTCATAAAATGATGGATTAGATCAACTTGCCAAAATTGATTTTACCTGTAACTTTTTGGAAATGCATTGCATCTTGTGGTGCTGTGCACTGGTGCTGAGAGACTAAATATCATTCATTTAAAAGACTGTCTAAAGGAATTAAGAATGTTCATAGGATCCAGGATTCATAGATTTGGATATGAAAGGAACCCTCAAAGTTGTGTAGTCCAAGACCCTACAAATTTACATTTGACAAAACTGAAGTCAAGACAGAAGTGAATTTGACTCAAATTCCTCTGAGTCTGAGTCCCACACATTCCACTGTCTCATGTCACCTCCATACTTAAGAAGCCTCTGTGTATCCCTTGTGCCTCCAGAATAAAATAGAAGCTCTTCCTTCTGGTATTTAAAGACCTTATCTTGCTTCAATACTCTCATATATTCTACATTCTGGACAATATCTTCCACTCACTTGTCCCTTCAAGGTGATATTCCATCTCGCTGTCTCTGCATGGACTTCTACTGTGACCAAAATGTTTTCCCTCCTCAACTCAACTCTCAAAACCCAGAGGGTTTTGCTTTAGGGTGCAGCTCAAGTGCCAATTTTTATAATAGAGCTATCTGAATTCCCACAATTGTTAGTCCTTTCCCTCTGTTACGCATTTATTATTTAGATATGTGGTATTTTTGTAGCTGTATAGTTGTTCTCTCTCCCTCCCTCCCCCAGTAGTCTACAAATTTCCCTTGGGAAGGGTAATTACTCTTGCTTTTGTTTTCTCTTTTTGTCCCCAACTCCTAGCACAGCACTGGCTACCAAGTGGGAACTTAATAAATGCATATAAATTGAATTCTCTTAGAACTATATTAGATCACTAATCTCCTACCTGACCTTTAGTCTTTAAAAGTTTCAGTTCATGTGGCATACACTATCAAGGTAATCTTCTCAACAAAGTTATTCAATATTCAAAGAAAAATTTATTAAGCATTCCCCATGTATGAAAGTATCACACTGTGGAAGTACTGAGGAAGCTGCAAAGATAAATGACACAACCTTTGTGCTCGATCAATTTAACACCTAGTATGGGAAAAAGTCATGTAAATCAATAACTATGAAAATAGTTCTAAAAATAGAAAAAAAATTCTGATTGGGTTGAATCTGCATGAATAACCTCCATGGGAGAGGAAAAAAGAAATCATTTGACAACCCCTATTGAACTTTGTGCCTTCCTCTATGTTATGTGTTTCCTATTTATACTGTATATAGCTTGTTCTGTATGTGTAGGATATATGTAAGTATGTAGGCATGTGTATATATGATGTGTAACATATAATATGTGCATATAATATATATGTTCTCATTGTTTCAGTAGTGTTCAATTCCTCATGAATTCTTTTGTGGTTTTCTTGGCAGAGATACTGGAGTGGTTCATTATTTCCTTCTCCAGTTCATTTTGCAGATAAAAAACTGAGGCAAACAGGCTTAACTTATTTTCCCAGGGTCACAGAACTAATAAATGTCTAAAGTCAAATTTGTGCTCAGGACAATGAGTCTTCCTGACTCCAAACTATACCACCTAGTTATAGACAGACAGAGAGATTGATGAATAGATGGATGTAACTATATTCTACATACACGTATATACATGCATATAGATACATACATGTACATATGTATGTATTATGTATGTGTATTATATATATATATATATATGTTCCCCCCTTTAGATCGTAAGCTTCTTGAGGGTAAGGAATGTCTTTTGCTTCTTTTTGTAGCTTAACAGAGCCTAATACAGTTCCTGGAACATAATAGATGCTTAATAATGTTTACTGATAGATTGAAAGAAGATTTGAACTGGCTTTTGAATATTCTATAAGTTTTGACATGTGTAGATGAATAAAGCATGGGAATGACCTGGTGGGGAAATGGACATGAGAATGGTGACTTTACATCCCCACGCCCTAAGCCCCATATCCACCACACCTCACCACATTCTTGGTGTAAAAAAAAAAAAATCAAGCTGGGCTTATTGGTTGCTTGTGAATGCCCTTTCATAGATTCAAAAAGCAACAAAAAACTAAATAAAATAAAATAAAATAATAGCAATAACAAATGTGAACGGAAAAAAATCCTCACAGGGAAAATCCCTGTGGTATAGTGGAAAGAAGACATGTCCTAGAGTTGCATATTCTGAATTGCCACCTTACCTCTAATGCTTAATACTGATTTGACCTTAGGCAAACCATTAAGACTACCTGGCGCCCACTTTCTTCATCTGTAAAACAAGGTGGGTTAGCTAACTTCCAGGATGCCTTCCAGTTCTAGAGCAATGGGCAAATTGATAGACTGAACAAAATACTGTCATAAAGGAAACTACCCAGTTTAATTTATTCAGAAACTGTCATCAAACTCTGAAGCTTCAATGACATAGAAGAAACTTAATTGAGTGAGAAAGAAGCAAATTGTGTATCTGTATACCTTCAGCATAAATCCCTTGATCGATGATGAGAAATTAAAAATGTGCTGAAGACTGTCAAAGAAAAACAAAAGAATTTAACCTTTGTCAATTTTTCTATTCTGCCAAACCAAGTATATTTCTTTATGAGAAAAATATGATTTTCTTAATAAAATCAAAGGCTTCCATACCATCTTGGAGAAGCAGCTAACTGTAGTGAGGCCATTTGACATGCAAACTAATCATGAAACAGAAGCTTTACAAAGTAAACATCTTTAAATTAAATAATGACAGAGTGATAATCCATAAATTTTTTGTAGTTCAGTCCTTTAAGAATCCATGATTTCATTTGTGTAGGTAAATTCACCAGTGAATCAATGTGGATCATATTGTAATAGAAAATGTTTTAGAGGTACTGTGGTAAAAAAAAAAAAAAAAAACAACTCATCACTCTTGAAGACACAGTCATGAACCTCAAGGTGGTCCTGAAAACCAGAGGGGTAGTCTAGCACTGGACTGATACTTTGGCAGGAAAGAAGACCCTGCTCAGCAGGTGTAAACTCTTTAGGATCCAGGCCTACCTTCATGCTGTGATATGTTACACAAGTAGCAAAGAGTTGTTCTTTCTCCAAAGTTTACTTTTATATAATGGAGGTCACAACCTGAAGGGCAAACAGTGGCAAATAACAGTGTGAGAAAATCGCATGGGTAAACACGTGGACAGAAAGAGACAAAATTGAGGAAAACATGAGAGAGATTTATTATATTTAACCAACAAAAGAGAGTAGAAGGATGTGAGAGAGGGTTACTCATAAAGAACACTCCTATCTGGAAAGACAGGACATAAATCTTTAAAAGATTTTGTGGACTTCCATGATCTCTTCTTAGGTTTTAGCATGAGGTAGGTTCAAGGTTCATCTGTGTGGATGTGTAGAATCTGGAGAAATGGACAGGTAAAAGCAAAACAATCTGGAAAGTTCCTTGTATAGATGAAGACAGGTAATATAATAAGAAAATATTAGGGAAAAACTTAGCCTTTAAAAGATTCATTGAATTGATTCATTTAAAAAAAAAGTTATGAGTGAAATAAGAGAACACAGTGCAATAATATATTGCTTACAGGAAATACACCTAAAACATAGATGATCATACAGATTAAAGTAAGGGATTTGAATGAATGCAATATAATTCTTCTGAAACTTAGGTTGCAGTCATAGTTTTGTACAGAAAAGCAAAAATCAGACTGACCAATGGACAAACAGAGAAATTACAGTCTCCTTAAAAGGACACCAGGTTATAAAGTAGTATCAATATTTACCATGCACCAAAGGGACAAAAAATACTTAAATGAAAGGCTGGTTGAAATGCAAAAGGACCTTTGTAATAAGCATTAATTTTAGGAGAATTTACTATCATCCTTTCAGAATATGAGATATATTTTAAAAAGCTAAGCAAAAACAAAATAGCATACTACAACAAAATGTTTGAGAAATGGAATTTGAGAAATTTAATGAGAAAACTGAGTTAGAGTGTATTGTATTTTTCAAGCACTCATGTTGTAGTAAAGAAAGAAACACAGAAAGGCAAAAATCTGAAACTCATAATTTATAAGTAATTATGCAAAAAGGCAATCCACTAAGTTGAGGGAGGGATGGCCCAAATGAGTAACAAAACTGAATAATGAAATATATTTAATTGTAAAATTTGAATGATAATGTAATAAAATTGTAAAGGTCAAATGAAGAAGTATGAGGAGTTCCCAACCTACCTCTCTATGGAATTCGGAAGTCCAATGGTGTTACACTTTATACATGTTTTTGAACTTTTTCAATGTATCTATCAATTACTTGTGCTGATTTTTTTCTTTCTAAGAAAATACTATTTGTCATCTGTGATGGATCTCTGAAAAGGGTAAGGAGAGGGATAGTTGAAATAACATTTTAATGAAGTAAGAAACAGAAAATACCAACAAAAACATATTTTAAAAATGAATGGTGAAAAATGATGACACTAAATAAGCAATTAAAGGTGAACTCACATCTCTATCTACTAACAATAATTTTTATGCTATAACAATCAAAATATCACTTTATAGAATTTGAAGAAAGACAAGCAAATATATATGGAGGATGAAAAAATAAAGAATACAAAAAGAGGGTGCCTAGGTGGCACAGTGAGTAGAGCGTCGGCCCTGAAGTCAGAAGGACCAGAGTTCGGATCCGGCCTCAGACACTTAATGCACACGCAAACAAAAACCTAGCCGTGTGACCCTGGGCAAGTTATTTAACCCCAATTGCCCTCCAAAAAGCAAAAAAAAAAAAAAAGAATACAAAAAGAAATGAAGAAATCAGAAAAAAGAAATGAATTGTATCTCAAATTATATTATAAAGGACTCAATAAAAACCCTCTAGTGTTTTACTAAAGCAGAAAATGTAATCAGTGGAATAAATTTTAAAATCAAGATTCAGAAATAAATGTACAAAGCACTCTAGTGTTTTATAAGCCCCAGAACACAAATTGCTATGGAAGGTACTCATTATTCAGCAATAACATGGTAGGAAAGCTGTATAGCCATTTGTCATAAATTGGGCTTACTTGTTAATCTTTATACACTGTAATTTATTCCAAATTAATAATATATTTTAATATTTTTAAATGTATAAAATTAGAAAAGGGTAGAAGATTATATACTTGGTAACTATAAATAAAAATATTTTAAGCTCTGATATAGAGAATATTATAAAATACAAAATAATTTGACAACATAACAGCAAAGGCTTCTGCATAAATTAAAAAAAAAACAATGGGAGGTCCCAATAAAAGAAAATGACATATGCAAGCAAAAAATCTTTGTATTATGCATCCATTATAAAAATGAGACACCTAAAATACACAGAGAATTTATACAAATCTATAATTTTCTGCAGACAAAATGTAAACTTAGAATAAATATCTGAAAACATGTTCACAATTGCTAATAACTAGAAAAGTGGAAATTAAGATAAACTTTGGAGCAATTCCTTTTGTCCACCAAAGAGGCAAATTTAATAAAGGATGCAAAAATTAATTATTTATGAGACTTTAGAAAACAGATAAAGTAATTCATTGTCAGTATCATGATCTGAACTAACCACTTTATAAAGATATATGGAATTATAAATAAAAACTACAAAACTGTTCAGACACATGATCCCGTGCTCCCACTTCTTTATTTATACCTCTTAAAATGTTATAGAATGGAAATAAGGCAAAAATATTCACTAGAACCCTCTATGTTTGAAGTAAAAAGTAGAATATACACTACATGCCCAATGATTAGGGAAGAGCTGAATAAATCTCAGTATATTAATACAATGGAACAAAATTCAGGTTCAAAACAATGGACATTGTGTTTATCTTATTAAAAGTAAAAAGGCAAATTCCTATTATGTTAAAAAAATCATTGAAAAGGTATATCTCTCTGTCTCTGTCTCTGTCTCTTTCCCCCTCCCTCCTTCCTCCATACACACACACACACACACACACACACACACACACACACACACACACACACACAACCACATACTCTATAATTACACATAAACCATCATATCTTGTTTTAACAGTTTCTGGAAAGTATATTTTGCAGTTTGTTAGTATGGTTATCAGCTTTATTATAATAAAATTCATCAATAATTTAAAACTCTTCAGTGGCTCCCAATTTTCTACTAGATCAAAGCCTACTTGATAGCCAATATCAATAAATATAAAATTATTGATGAATTATAGTTTTATCAGTTATGACACAGTCTGGAAAGGGTTTAAAATGAACCAAAAGATTAGAAGTTTTCTACTCACAGCAAACAAAATGTATTGCATTATAGGATAATATTTTTTATTGTTTAGTTTTGTTCTGTTTCTCCACTGGAGATGATACCTGCTACTAATTAGAGTAGTGGCACTACTGGTAATGGGAAGAACATTAAAAAAATTGAAATGACAAGCTATTGATTTAAGATGCTGATTAGAAACATTTGCAGCATTGTTCATTATTATTTAATAATTTTTAGTTGATTGCTTGGTGATTGATATTGAAGGAGTATGTGGCTCAGAGGAAAAAAAATGTTATTGTTTCCTGGGATAGGTTGTCAAGATATCAATAGTGATAATACACTTAAATGTGCCATGTTAAAAAAATTCTGATATTTCTTCTAGTTTAGAGCATTATACAAAGATCTCTAAGTAACTAAGTATGTCTTTAATAGACTGACAAATATTGATGTTAACATTTTATACCAAGAAAAGAAAATAAACAACAGTTAATGGATTTGTCCTACAGTAATTTTTACTTTAGTGGCAAAGCTATAGATGGAATCTAGGTTTTTAGATAATCAGGATACATACACTACAAGCCAACTTGAGCCCTATTGATTTTAGATGTTCAAATACAAAATATGTTTTTAAAATAAATTCAATAAGTTTTTTTAAGACAACATCCTATATTAGTAAATTTTCTGTTGTACTTGTTGAGCATGTTGATTTGAGAACATTGGTTTTTATTATGGTATTTGTGTATTTGAAAAAGAAACTGGTTGGGAAAGTCTAACATGTGGCTATAAGAGAAATACTAGGAAGGGATGTATATTTTTAATATATCAAATAGTTAAACAGGTATACACACACACATATATTTATACACCCACACATACACACAAATAAATTTTCTCCTCTTTCTTTAATTGTTTCACTACCTTCAGGTATTTTCCATATTTTTTATCACTATTTTCTCTCTGAATTGTATTTTTGAATCATCCAATATAACTGTCTTCTTTTTTTTAAATTATTGAAATACAACATTCCCTTTCTTTAGACCTAACATCTAAAACTTATTGAAACAATTGACAAATATTTACTGAGCAATTACTGGGTTTGAGGTACTGTGTTATACCCCATGGAGGATACTAAATTGTTTTGATGATTTAAACTTTGGAATGTAGTTTCAGAACTGGTACTTAAGAATTAAGTTTGCATTTTCAAGAATAACACTTTGTTTTGCCATGTAACAATTCTTATAGACATTAATCTTACAACCCTGACCACTCACTGCTGATCATCCGAGAATCATCAAGGCAGTCAAGACTAGGTATACCTTGTGTTCTTGTTATTGACACACTTTAAGGTCAGTCCTAGAATCTTAGCTGTGGTCTCTTGTGAAGAGAGAACTGAGCCCACCATGACTTAGATCACATTCACCCCTTCCATAGAGATCACCAAGATTTCTTAAGTATTCAGCCTACCACTGGAACAACTGCATCCCTTTTGGATAGTGCTTGGTCAGTAATATTTATCAAATTCACTATTTGGCCAGTATTATCACATATATGTGCCTGACATCACACAGTCTGACACTTCATAGAGTAAGCCAGTAGAATTCTGAGTATAGAATAGATACATCATACTTGAAATGAAGCTCCATTCACAGTCTAACTATTTGTAATTCAAATTGAGTACCCTTAAAAGATCTGGTACTATAGGTTCCCTTCATTTTCATTTTATTTTACTGATTCCTTTGACTTTTTGTTTCTTCAGATTAATTTTATTATACAATTTTTGTCTCTATAAAGTAAATCTTTGGTAATTTAGTATGGCAGTGAGTAAGTAAATTAATTTTGGTAATATTGTTATTTTTCTTATATTGATTCAGCCTACCCATCAACAATTTATATTTCTCCATTTTATATGAAGAGTATTTTATAATTGTGTTCATATAGTTCCTGTGTAGGTCTTGGTGGGCTTACTCAACTAGGAATTAGAAAGCTTCAATAATAGGGAAAATGTTGTTAGAAAGTCTGTCAAACATTCAATAATTCAAAAATTATTTTGTACCAATTACTATGCTAAGGACTGGGATAGCAAGAAAGACATAAAAACAAAAACGAAAACAAAAACAAAAAGTTCCTGTTCTCAAATGGTTTGTATTTTAATTGGTGAAACAACATATAAATGCTTATGTACATGAAAAAAGACATATATTAAGTGGAATGTAATCTCAAAGGGAAGGTGGGAATGTTAGATAATCAGGACATACACTACAAGCTAACCTGAGCCCTACTGATTTTAAATGTTCAAATACAAAATATGTTTTTAAAATAAATTCAATAAGTTTTTTTTAAGACAACATCCTATATTAGTAAGTTTTCTGTTGTACTTGTTGAGCATGTTGATTTGAGAACATTGGTTTTTATTATGGTATTTGTGTATTTGAAAAAGAAATTGGTTGGGAAATTCTAATATGTGGCTATAAGAAATTCACAGGAACCCTGCAGATGATTGGATTTGCCATCGTATCATCAACGCTCTGAGCTTGAATCGGGATGATCATGGGTCATAAAAATAAGAAGGAGAGA
>WOXC01009257.1:0-52112 GCA_011680675.1 Gymnobelideus leadbeateri | reverse complement strand
AAAAATTCCCAATTTGGAAGACATGAGGATAATATAAAATGAACTTTGATCATTTTATAAGTAAATTGGATTACACAATCCAACAAAATGAAAAAAAGAATATAAATTAGAAAAGAAATCAAAACCATATAATCAATTACTTATGATAAACACATCTAAAAAGTAAAGATGACTATACAATAAATATGAAACTCTGGAAGTAAATTTATCATTGTGGATCCCTAGGAAGAAGGAATTGCAATAATTTTAGACAAAGCAAAAACAAAATTCACATTATGAAGAGATCAAACAGGATACAACATAATTAAAGGAAAGATGGAGAAAAAATCATATCAATCTTGAATTTAAATGTTTGAAATGCTGTAGTATCTAAACTTATAGCATAAATGTTACCTAAATGTCAAAAAGATATAGCTAGTAACAAAATAATAATGCTAGGAGACTTTAATCTCACCCCTCCCTCAGGGTTGCACAGATATAACAGAAAATGAACATGCAATTTAATAAATAAATAAATATACACACACAAACACACACACGCAAACACACACACATATATCAAAGTAAGATTAAAAGAATTTTCTGAATGGCAATACTAAAGAATATGCTGCCCTTATTTCATTAGTATCATATAGAACTTTTTAAAAAATTGAGCATGTATTGTGACACAGATATGTGTCAAGAAAATGAAAAAGACAGAAATACAAAATACATCTTTTATAGACTATGTTACAGGAAAAATGAGAATTTGTTCATAAATCACAAATCAAAGAAACAAATCTAAATATAGATTTAACAAAGGAATTCTATATAATAAATTAAAAAGAACAAATCATAGAAATAATTAACAATAATAGGAAATAAAATTATAATAATAAAAGAAATTACCAAATCACCAAGATGCAAGTAAAGTAGCATTCAAGAACAAAAGTATTCTTCATATATATATATAAACAGATAGATAGATATAGATGTAGATACATGTAGATATAGGTAGATAGATAATTCAAGAACAAAAGTATTCTTCATATAAATTGATATATGTAGATATAGATGTAGATACATGTTGATGTAGAGAGATATAAATTCACATATACATATACATTTATGTATACAAAATAAGAAAGGAGAGTATAGATGAACTAATATTATCAAAATTGAAACCCCCCAAAATGTTCAAATTAAAAATAATTGCAAAACAAGATATTAAAAAATGAGAATTAGGGGGCGGAGCCAAGATGGCGGAGTAGAAACAGCTCGTCCAAGCCTCTCTGCCCCCAGATTCTCCACAAACTATGTAAAAAAGGACTCTGAAAATCTTCTGGAGCCCCAGCACCCACAGAACGACACAGAGAAGCTAACCTCCCGCTGAGGACAGCCCAGCACCCTGCAGGAAGGACCAGCGCAGTGGTCTGGGAGCCGGCAGCGCGCGCAGAGCGCAGGAGCCGAGCCGAGCCCAGGTCCACGTGAGCCGAGGTTTTAGCCCCAGGGCGGCAGGGCCAGCAGCCGGCTGGAGGAACCCCAGAACACCAGGAACTGTGGAGACACCAGAATTATCAACATAGACTTGCCTAGGACAAAGTAAGAGGTTAGTGTCCTATGGACTTTGGGACCTGTATTTGGGGAATGCGTCAGCTCCCTCCCCTGGGGGCTAGAAGCCGCTGAGGAGACACGCCATTGTGTAGTTTTCAGAGGCATTTCCGGCTCCCAGCCTACAAATCGTGGGGAGATCCAGCGATCAGTCTTGGGGGTAATCGCTCTTGCTTTAACCTCCCTGGATCTGGATTGTGATCTAGGGTGGAAGTTGTGGGTGGGTTTATAGCTTGCCAGAAACGGAAGTTGCCCCCCACACGTTCGGGACGAAAATTCCTCTATCTGGCCTTAAAGCCATAGTGTGGCAACAAGCCCAAAAGTCAAGCAATTAAGTGGCAACATGCCAAGGCAAAGGAAACAGAAAAATGCAACCTAGACTCCTATTTTGGGGGCATAGAGCGGGAAAAGGACTGTGAGGTCAGAAGTCCTGCTCCAAAAGCCCCAGGGGAAAACATGAGCGGGTTGCAGGCCATAGAGGACCTTAAGAAGGACTTTAAAAATCAAATAAGAAGTGGAGGAAAAATTGGAAAGAGAAATGAGAAGGATGCAGGAAAAGTATGAAATGAGGGTCAACAGCCTGACTGAGGAAAACAACACCTTAAAAAATAGACTAGCTCAAATGGCAAAGGAGGCCCAAAAGGGCAATGAGGAGAAGAATGCCTTAAAAAGTCAAATTTGCCAGATGGAAAAAGAATCTCAAAAGTTCACTGAGGAGATTCATTCCTTCAGAGTTAGACTGGAGCAAATGGAAGCTAATGACTTTATGAGAAATCAAGATGCTGTTAAGCAGATCCAAACAAATGAAAGATTAGAAGGCAATGTGAAATATCTCATGGGAAAAACCACTGACCTGGAGAATAGATCCAGGAGAGACAATTTAAAAATTATTGGACTACCTGAAAGCCATGATCAAGGAAAGAACCTAGAAATCACCCTTCAAGAAATTCTCAAGGAAAACTGCCCTGATGTTTTAGATCCAGAGGGCAAAATAGAGTTGAAAGAATCCACCGATCACCTCCTGAAAAAGATCCCAAAAAGAAAACTCCCAGGAATATTATAGCCAGGTTCCAGAATCCCCAGATCAAGGAGAAAATACTACAAGCAGCCAGGAAGAAACAATTTCAATATTGTGGAAACACAATCAGAATAGCCCAGGACCTGGCAGCTTCTACACTGAGGGATCGAAGGGCATGGAATATGATATTCCAGAGGGCAAAAGAACTGGGAATGAACCCAAGGGTCACCTACCCAGCAAAACTGAGTATTTTGTTTCAGGGGAAAATATGGTCATTCAGTGGAATAGAGGACTTTCAAGCATTCTTGAGGAAAAAACCAGAGTTGAATAGAAAATTTGACATCCAGACGCAAGAAGTAAGAGATGCCTGAGAAGGTAATCAGGGAAAAGAAATCAAAAGGAACTTATCAAAGTTGAACCATTTACATTCCTATATGGAAAAGCAATATCTGTGACTGATGATATCTTTCCCACTATGAAAATAATGGAAGAAGGGGGTGTGGTCATACGAATACATATGTGAATGTGTGTGTATATGGTTACAGTTATATATGGATAGAGGGCATAGGTTGAATTTGTTGGGAAGGGAGAATACTCAAGGGATGAAATTATGAGGTGAGAGAGGAAAGTGGCAAGAGGAGATGGGGAGAGACATGGTAGGGTAAACTATCTCATGCAGGGGAAGTGGGTGCAAAGGAGGGGGAGAATAAGGAAGGCTAAAAAAGCAAAACCACATTCACATTGAATTTGGTTCAGGGAGAAAATGACATACATACTAAATGGGATATCTCAACCTGCAGCAGGATAGGGGGAAGGGGATGAGAGGAGGGATGATGGATGGGAGGGCATCCTTGGGGTGAGGGGAGGTTGGAAGTACCCACTATAGAAGAGGGACAGGATCATGTAGGGAATGGACCAGGTGGGGGGTGGGATGAGTGGGAGGGAATTATAAGCAGCCTTGTACAATATATCTACTATGATAATGTTTTGCATAGCTAGACATGTACAACATATACTGAATTACTTATCTCCCCAGAGGGAATGGGTGACAAAGGAGGAAAGAAATGGATCTGAAATTCAAGGTCTTAAGACTAAATGTTTCAAATATATATAAATACTATTATTAATACTCTTTTGCTTGTAATAGGGAGATAAGATGTGCAGGCATTGGGACACAAGATTCATCTTCCTCCAATGGAAAAGTCAAAGGGGGTATGGGAGAAGGTATGGGAGAGAGCAGATTGGAGGAAGAGATATCTTGTGGGACTGCTATTCTGGGAGGTTGGGTAGGGGAATAATGGGGGGAAAATGATTGTAACTCAAAATCTGGCGGAAATGAATGATGTAAAACAGAAGTTAATAAAGTATTTGTTTAAATTAAAAAAAAAATGAGAATTAGAAAAACTCAAAACTCAAAAGAGAAATGATGAACTAAACTCAATACTGACTCTTTTAAAAGACAAATAAATTGATTAAGAAAACTTCAACTAACCAGACTAGAATTCACAAAAATAAACAAATTAATCAAATCAAGTTTAATTATTATGTATTTTACATGCAGTATAAAATACTAAGTATACTTATATAAGTTAAGTTTAATTTTATTACATTAATTATAAATTATATATGTCATATATAATATTATATATTGATTATATATTATATTAATTGTAACATATAAAGATAATAATTAAACTTATATATATATAATATACTTATATAAGTATACAATACTTATGTATTATAGAATCTATTATTAAATTATTAACAATATAATTTAAATATTATGTAATATTAATATATTATATGTTAGTATTAAATATTTTGATATTACATTTATATCTGTAGCTATATAATACTTAAAATAACTGAATATCCAATAGAGGTCTTAAATTATCCAATCTAAGAAAAGGAGATAGAAATACTTATGATAGAACTACCAGAGGAAGAAAAACTAATACTACTTAAATAATTTACACAATAATTACCAATACCACTTAAATAATTTGCAAAAATATGAACAAATCAGTTACTTAATTAAAAAATATAGTTTTAACACCTTAAACAAGAAATGATAAAAGAAAGAAGGCAAAATATTGACTAATACAATTAAGAAATATAAAAGAAAAAAATATAGCATAAATGCTAAATGAGTCTTTGATAAAGTGAACCAATAAACTATGCTGTTGTTCAGTGGTTTCAGTTGTGTCTGACCTTTTCTGCCCCATTTGGTGTTTTCTTGGCAAAGATGTAGGAGGAGTTTGATATTTTATTCTGCAGCTCTTTTTATAGATCAGGAAACTAAGACAAATAGGAGCTAAATGATTTACCCAGGGTCACACAACCAGTAAATGTCTGAAACCAAATTTGGACTCATGTCTTCCTGACTCCAGACCTAATGCTTTACCCATTGAGTTCAAATGTGAAAATATTTTCATATCATTAAAAAATCTATCTAAAATCAGAAACTGTAAGTAAGGAGAATTTTGTTATCCTTTTAAGGGTTCAATTTCTCAGTATTCATGGCCATGGCACTGTCTAGTTTCTAAGTGTGAGATAATAACTCCCAGAATAGCAAGGATCCTAGATAGTAATTCTTAGAACCATAGTGATAGGCAGTCCTACTGAGGCTGTGCTGTGAGATATGGGGGTGATTTAATATGATATTTCCTATGGTTAGTGAGGGGGAAGCCACAGGGAACCCATAGGGGAATCTGTGTGTGCCTTGACTAACCCCCCATCAAGGTTTGAGGGGACTTAGGGAAGTGCATAATCTGTGCCTTGATTGACCACTCTTGCTGGCCCCTTAAAGAAGGATTGTTAGGCAAAGCTGTAGGAGTTGGAACTCCCATTATCAGCAACTTCCTTTGAGAAGGCTAGACTAGAATAAAGTTGATTATTAAACCCTTCAAAGCTATCTTAATATTCTTCCTATTTGACCAGATCAAGAATGAACTGTTAGAGGCTGGAGTCCAAAAACTCCACAGCTACCTATGTGCTGTCTGTGAAATAAGTGTATGGGATATTCAGGGATGACTAGCATCTTTGGAGTGAGGGCTTACTGGGCCCTTTTCAGAGCTGCTTATTCACCCTTCTTGTCCACCTATTACCCAAATCCCAAATGTGGTTCCAAGAAGTTGTAGCATAGAAGTGGCCACACCCCAATAAAACCATTTCAGTAAATGGGCTAAACCACGTTGATGGTAACTGATGGACCTCAAACCCATCAGTGACTTAGGAGGCTCTCTACCTCCAGCACATGAAGACTTTGCCCAACAGAATGAAAAGATGAGAACAATTTGTTCTACCATCCATGAAGACAGTTGAAGTTGTTGTGGAGTATTTAGATCTTGGTCAGGCATCAAAGATGCCAACGTCCTCAACTGCATCTGGGGCCATAACCAATGATGTAGAATTTTATCCTGCCACTGGATTTTGAACACTAGAAGGGAGAGTGTAAGTCTGATGACTTTGTGCAACTCTGCCTCACTTTAACGCAATTCATATGCAAGTAGAATTCAAGTGGAAAACAAGAATGCTTACTCTCCCAACTATTATTTTTACAAGGAAAGACGGGTCAAAAACTAAAATTAGAAGACAAAGGATGTCTAAAGCAAAAAAAAAAAATAAGGAGAAATAGTTATTTCTATTTAATGAAAACAACTCAAAAAAATCCTAAAAAATATACAATGGGACTATTCAGGCAATTAATAAGTTTAGAAAAATAGTAACTTACAGCATAAATACAAAATCAATAGAATTTCTAAATAATAAAATCTGAGAATCAATCGTAGAAAGTGATATCCCTATTAAAAATAACCACAAAAAATACAAAGATATGTTGTTCAAGTTGTGCAATAGGTAGTTGACAACATAAGACTAAAAGTCAGGAGAGACATTAGGTTAGTAAATTATCTATATTGACATGTTGTTGAATCCACGTCATCTGATAAGATGATCAAAATAAATAGTATAACAGCAGGAGAGAAGATTGCCAAAGATAGAGACTACAAGGATATCTACAATTAGTGGTCATGATCTGAATCAAAATTCAGCAAAAAAGAGAATGAAAAATTGGAAAAGTATAGGAGAACTAGGAGAGATTAGTGCCACAAAAACC
The DNA here is from genome assembly GCA_011680675.1 of Gymnobelideus leadbeateri. Lineage (NCBI taxonomy): Eukaryota > Metazoa > Chordata > Mammalia > Diprotodontia > Petauridae > Gymnobelideus > Gymnobelideus leadbeateri. The sequence goes on along the minus strand of WOXC01009257.1, from coordinate 45,384 downwards.
TGGAGAGAAAAGGGTATCAGGAGAAGAAGGTGATCAGTAGCATAAAAAACTGCAGAAAAGTCAAGAAGGAGAAGGAATGAGAAGAGACATTAGATTAGGTGATTAAGTGATTGGTAATTGGTGACATTGGATAGAGTAGTTACAGATAGTGAAGGGTAGAGACAAAGGAAACGGCATCAGTTATATGGTTTTTTTTTTAAGTATATCCACAAAAGATAGAGATATGAGATAACAGCTATCGGAGATTGGGAAATTCTGTAAGGATTTGGTATTTTGTTCATTTTGTTTTGTTTTTAAGGAAGAAGGAGGAATGGATGCTTTTGTAGCTATCAGGGAAGTAGCCAGTTAGACAAAGAGATCAAAGATTAGTGAGAAAGTGAGGTTGAGAGAGGGGTCATAATGTGGAAGATGGAATAGAATGGTATCACTTTTGTATGTAGACCTGTTATCTGGGCAAGATGAAGGGCTACCTCTTCATGTGGGTTAGGGGTCAAGAAGGAGATGTAGCATAAGGTTTCTGAAAGATGCGAGATGAGAAAGAAAGGATAAGAGAGTATTCTTCACAAATAGCTTCAATTTTTTCAGTGAAACATGAGGGAAGATATTCCACTGAAGGGAAAGGAGGAGAGCCATATGATGTTTCAGGAAGGATGAAAATGTTTGGAGAAGTTACAGTGGTGGGTGGGATAGTGGATCAAGTAGGGAGATATAAAAGGATTGGTCTGATGCAGGGAGGCCCCACTTCATACAATGTAACATATATTTATTAAAAAAAACAAATAATAAACTTTTACAAGTAATAGTTAGAGATATTATAAAACAAACAAGGGCTAAAGGCATTTACAAATGATACAATATATAATGCTGATAGAATAACATTTTGTAGATTTCACAATAAAACAAAATGCAGCTAGGAGGGAATTTTTTAAATAGAAAATTCAATTTCCTCAGATAACATTTTATCATGTAAGATATATAGACACTTAGCAAAAATATCTAAAACAAAAAGCCATTGATAAATGGAAAAGTGGTCAAATGATATAAACAATTCTCAAAAGAAGAATTGCAAACTATTATCAACCACATGATAAAATATTCCAAACCAAAAATAATTAAAAATCTTTCAAATCAAAGAAATGATGAGATTTTACCTCAGAGCTAGTAAATTGGCAATGTTTGAAAAACAAGGAAATGGTCACTATTGGAGGGGTTATGCCAGAAGGTACATTGATGCAAGATTGCTGGAGCTGTGAATTTGTGCTAACATTATTGAAATTTATTTATAACATTATTGAAAATTTATTTATAACATTATTGAAAATTATTTTTTAATTTATTTAATATAAATGTCCCAATTTTTGCCCCAGATTTCCAATTCTAGACACATGCAGTAATGAGGTCATTGACAAAATGTTTATGGCAAAATTTTTTGTGGTATCAAAGAACTGGAAAAAAAGTGATTGGGGAATGAAGTATAAGAAGTATAGGGACATAATGCAATGATACTGTGGTATAAGAAATGAATGAATATAATTCTTCTGGAGAAGTATAGAAATACCCATATGAAGCAATGTAATGGTAATGTAATTTGAATTTGAAGATCCTTTTGTGTTGGCAAAGGTAGCAGGTACTTAACACTTAGTAACTGATCAAGCCTCTGTAGGGGAAAGAGAAGGTATGAACTCCTATCTCCTCTTATTGACATAACAGGAAGGGGTTGGCTGAAACAGAAAGCTAATGCTGTGTATATATAATGAAAAGCCCCAGAGAGGCACAGTCAGAATTTCCTGGGACCAGGATCTGGCAGCAGAGCAGCTACAGAAGAAAGAATTGAGAACTGAGCCAGAATTCCCTGAGAACTTGTTGTGGTAGAGCTTCTTCTGAACAGTAGCCCAAAGCCCAGAGCCCAAAGCCCAGAGCCCAGAGCCCAGAACCAGGAACCAGGAACCAGGAACCAGGAGCCAGGAGCCAGAGCCCAGGTGACTGAGGAAACATGACTGGCATGTGGAGACTTTGTTTGTGGCTTGGTTGATCTTTGAATTCCTTGGAGCAAAAATAGCAAAGGATCTGACATAGACCAGACCCTGTGAACTTCAGTGTAGAGCAGGACCTACCCAGAGAGCTGGACAAGGAACTGGGAGCTGTCTGCCATTGAGCCCAGGTGACAGTCTGTTGAATCCAGGTAGAATCTGGGACCATGGAAGGGGATCCAGGGAATCTGAGAACAAGCCACAAGTGAAGATGAAAAGGCCTCTCCCTGGGTACTGACTAAAGATGAAATTGTAGTTTACTAGTGACCTAGGGATGGAGGGGTTTGTATAATTGATTGCTGAATAAGTGACTGATTGAGTTAATCAAGACTTTGCTAAATAAGTGACTGACTGAGTTAACTTAAGACTTTGCCCCATGAGTGGAAGACATTGACTATTGTACTTTGAGAAGTTGTAATATTGTGAATGCTGTACCTTGATTTTCTGTGAAAATTTTGCTTTGATTTGTTAGGGAATAACATAGAGTGTTCACTATACTGTGTAATCAGAACCTTAAAAGCTCTTCATAGTAGCATTCTTCTGGAAAGCTTCTGTGCATGGAATTACAACCAATTACCATTTTAAAGTGAAGCAAGATAAGCCAAGTAAGTAATATATGTGATGACTACAATGAATAAAATAAATAAAAAAACAGAGAATCTATGTTGCAAAATTATAAAGAATAAGGTTAGCATTAAAGTAAATGTTGGGAAGACACCTCCATTTCCTTTGCATGTGTCTGTGTTTATGTGTGTGTGTGTAGGAAAAGTGTTCCACAAATGTGAAAAAAATTATATGTTGTTAGATTTTTTAAAGTTATACTGATCAATGTTACTAACTTCTTTTTTCACTCCTCTACCTTAGAAGAGGTTAAATAGGTTTCAAAGTAGATAGAGTGCTGTGCCTAGAGTCAGGAAAACTCATCTTCCTGAGGTCAGTTCTGTCATTAGATACTAGTTGTATGATCCTGGGCAAGTTACATAATGCAGTTTGTTTTAGTTTCCTCATCTGTGGAATTAGCTGGACAAGGAAATGGCAATTAGCTCTGATATCTTTGCCAAGAAAACCCCCAATGGTACCACAAAGAGTTGGACTTGACTGAGATAACTGAACAACAAGGAAACCTTGTGAAATGGGGAGGGATAAATGGGGGATTTTGGTAATGCAAAATAAAATGTGTCAATAGAATTTATACTAAAATTATGTCAATAGAATTTATACTAAAAAGTCTTATATGAATTTGAAACCAGTATGAGAAAGAGCATCAGACTGAAACTGTGGATAGAATGATGCACAGTGAATGCAGAGCAGATAATTTAAAGGCTAATCTTCTTGATGGCAAAGTGTTAAAGAGGCCACAATATGTTGCTTTATATCCCTAAATTTAAGGGAAAGAGGTAGAACATGAAGGGTGTTTGTGATACAATTACTTAAATCCTTTTTTTTAAAGTAATTGGGCTTAAGTAACTTGCTCAAGATTACATGGCCAGTCATTATTTATGTGTGTGTGTGCTCATTTTCTGAGGCCAGAACCGATCCTGCGTCCTCCCAACTCCAGGGCCAGTGCTCTTATTATGCCACCTAGCCACCCTTTACTTAAATCTTTAGAAAGGAATAAAAACCTCTTGGATAGTAGATAGAGAATGTGGTTATCTATTGATAGATGAACATCAAAGGAGAAGAGGTTCCTGAGTGATGGTGGTAGAGAATGTTTCAGAAATTAGAAGTGTAGAAATCATTACACTCCAACCTCTACCTGGCCCTACTATGATGGGAGCATAAAAGAAAGTTTATCCAGTACTAGGGCCATATATTCCATATCTTCTCAGAGAGAATAGTGAGGGGAGAGGCTTCTCTTAGTGAAAGAAGATGAAAGGAGCAGAAGATGAAGAGGTTTTAGGCAAAAGAAAATATGTTACTAAGAGAAGCAAAGTTCTAGAAATCAATATGAAAAGGAAAAAGTAGAACAGTTCTCCAGAAACTTAGAACTGAAATGGATGCTCTTTTTGGTTAGTCATTTTAGTCATTTCTGACTTTCCATAACCTCATTTAGGAATTTCTAGGCAAAGATACTAGAGTGGTTTGCTATTTAATGCTACAGATCATTTTACAAATGAGGGAACTGAGGATATCAAGATTAAGTGACTTGCCAAGAGTCACAGTTCATAAGTGTCTGAAGCCCGATTTGAATTCAGGTCTTTCTGACCCTAGGACAGGTGGTCTATGCCCTGTGCCACCTATCTGTCTAAAAATGGATACGGTAAAATAAGAAACTATGTTTGCAAAGTTGCAGGATGTTAAATAAACCGACACAAATTATTGGCACTTTATATATTACTAACAAAGCAAGAAATAGAAAGAGAAATTCCAATTAAAGGTTCTGTAGACATTATGAAATATTTGGGATCTATGTGCCAAGACAAACCAAGGAATTATATGAACACAAGTACAAAACACTTTTCATGCAAATAAAGTCAGATCTAAATAATTGGAAAAACATCAGTTTCTCATGGGTAGGCTGAGCTAATATAATAAAAAATTTGCTTATCCAGTGTCATACCAATCAAACTACCAAAATTTATTTTATAGAGCAAAAACCTTTTGTATTATCGTGGTAAAACAAAAAGTCCAGAATATCAAGGGAATTAATGAAAAGAAATGTAAGAGAAGGTGGCTTAGCCATATCAGATCTTAAATTGTATTATAAAGCAGCAATCTTCAAAACTACTTGGTACTGACTAAGAAATAGAGTGGTGAATCAGTGGAATAGGTTAGGTACATAAGATGTAATAGTCAATGACTATAGTAATCTACTGTTTTATAAACTCAAAGACTCCATATTCTGGAATAAGAACTCAGTAAAAGCTACTGGGAAAACTGGAAAATAGTATGGCAGAAACTTGGCATAGACTAATATCTTATATCCTATACCAAGATAAAGTCAATATAAGTACATGATTTAAATATAAAGGCTTATATTACAAGGATACTGTGAGAACAAGGGATTATCTGTCAGATTTATGGAGAATAGAAAAATTTGTGACCAAACAAGAGATGGAGAACATTATGGAATGCAAAATGGATAATTTTAATTATATTAAATTGAAAAGTTTTTGCACAAACAGAAACAATGCAAGCAAGATTATAAGGAAAGCAGAAATCTGGGAGACAATTTTTACAGTCGGGCTCTCTGATAAAGACCTCATTCCTGAAACATATGGATAAATAAGTAATTTTTTTTTAAGATTAGAGTCATTCTCCCGTTGATACATGGTCAAAAGATATGAAAAGGCAGTTTTCAGATGGAGAAATTAAAGCTAAAGTCATATGAAAAAATACTATAAATCACGATTGATTAGAGAAATGCAAATCAAAACAACTCTGAAGTACCACATCAGAGTTATCAGATAGGCTAAGATGATAAGACGGGAACATTTTAAATATTGCAAATTATGTGGGAAAATTGGAACACAAATGCATTGTTGAACTGATCTAGGAATTCTGGAGAACATTTGGGAACTATTATCTAAAACTGAAAAACTATGCATACCCTTTAATCCAGCAATACCACTTCTAGGTCTATATCCCGAAGAGATAATAAAAACAGGAAAATGACCCACATGTACAAAAATATTTAACGCAACTTTTTTTGTGGTGGCATAGAATTGGAGATTGAGGGGAAGCCCATCAGTTAAGGAATGGCTGATCAAATTATGGTACATGAATGTGATGGAATAATATTATTCCATGAGAAATTATGAGCAAGCAGACTTCAGAAAAACCTGGAAAGACTTACATGAACTGATGCTGAGTGAAGTGAGCAGAATCAGTAGAACATTTTACACAGTAACAGTAACATTGAGGTGGTGACTAACTTTGTTAGACTTACCTATGTTTGTTTAGCAATATAAGGATCTAAGACAACTCCAAATGATTCATGAGGGAAAATACTATCTAAATCCAGAAAAAGAAATAGAGTCTAAATACAGATCGAAGCATACTATTTCCTGTCCCTCTCTTTCTCCTTCTCCTTCTTCTTCTTCTCCTTCTTCTTCTTCTCCTTCTTCTTCTTCTCCTTCTTCTTTTTCTTCTTCTTCTTCTTCTTCTTCTTCTTCTTCTTCTTCTTCTTCTTCTTCTTCTTCTTCTCCTTCTCCTTCTCCTTCTCCTTCTCCTTCTCCTTCTCCTTCTCCTTCTCCTTCTCCTTCTCCTTCTTCTTCTTCTTCTTCTTCTTCTTCTTCTTCTTCTTCTTCTTCTTCTTCTTTTCTCTCTCTCTCTCTCTCTCTCTCTCTCTCTCTCTCTCTCTCGTTTCTCACAGTTTCTTCCATTAATTCTAATTCTTCTTTAAAGAAATACAAATGTGGAAATGTATTTAATATGATTGTGGATATATAGTCTAGGGGTAGGGAGAAAATTTGGAACTCAATCTTAAGAAAGTGAAAGGTGAAAACTAAAATATATATTAAAAAGATGGATAAGGATGAAAAAATGGTCTGTGATAGCAAAGTGGAGAATTTTTTGTCTTGTTAGTGTTCCATGCTAATGAATCACAGGTTTGCAGAAGAACCAAAGATTTGATATACAAAAATCCTGTTATTTTCTCCTCTATTATATTCAGCACAAGTCATAGCAAATAATATAATTCCTATTTGCAACTCTGCTGGTCCCATGCATTTCTATTTTTTTTTCTGAGTAAACTCTTTGTCATTTCTCTCTGAACACACGAAGAATGTACTAATTGAGTGTAAGTTCCTCAAGACCTATTTAATTGGTCTTTTTATCTCTAGTCTATATTACAGTGCATAGCACATAATGGACATAATAAATATTTGATGGTTGATTGCTTGAATAAATTGATTCACTGATGAAATGGATTAACCATGAAGGAGTTACATGGAGAAGATTTTTAACTTATAAAGGTTCATGGCTAGGGCTCTGATTGAGTAAAAAAATAGAAGGACACATTGCAAAAAAAAGTGTATTAGATTGTCAAAAATAGCATCTGGGTCTACCACTAAATAATTGTGTGATTTTGTATAAGTGACTTAATTATTAAATCTAGTAGTTAACCCAGATGAGCCCTTAAGTCATTAAGTATTATGGAATTATAATTCCAAATTCTATGATATAAACATTCTTAATGCTATATAGAAAGTTATATATTACAAAGATCAATAAAAACTCACATCAGAACATGTGATACAGTAACTTCAAAAATAAAATAAACACTTTTGAGCCAAAGGAGCTAGATGGAATTTTTATTGAATGTCTTTTGGTACTGCCATTTTTAAAAGTTTCTTTCCAATATATTTCATTGAGTATATTCCACTTTCACAAGTTGATGAGTTCTCATGTCTTAAGGAAGGTGATAAATATTCTATGTTTTTACATAGCAAAGATTTAGTTTTTCATCAGACTTTTGGACCTACTTGAAAACTGTTCTATTGGCTGAATAGCACTACTTAGTGGAAAAGGGACTTCTGCCATTTTCTTTTACTGCCAATTCATAAAAACAAAAATGTGACTACCTGATACTGTGTGAAATCTAACAAATGATATGTACAGAAGTATAAATTAAGTCAAAATACAGTTCCATTTCTTCAAAAAAGAAAGGGCAATAATGATATTTCTTCTATGAGTATATGAGGGATTATAACTGAAACAAAGTCCCAAGAGTGATAAGGGAGCACTTCATAATAATATGATATGTATGAGTTGCATTAAAATTTAGACAGTATTTTGGCTCAATGAACCTTTGATATACATAAAACAGTATTATTATTCTTGCTTTGTACATGGGAAAAGTGATGCTCAGAACCTTTAAGTGACTTCTTCTGAGTCACACAGTTAAGTTTTTAGAAGTGATTAAATCTTAATTCTCCTGTTTCTAAAACCAAAACAATTCCACTATTCCATGCTACCATTCTTCTATTCACAGATTGCAATGCAAAAATCTGCAACACAGAGTTCATTATCATAGATGCAAGAAATATGTGCCTAATTATTTTAAGTTCCTTAATGTTACTTTTTGGTTGTAAAATGGAAAGATTAATGTTGATATTTGCTTGTTCTCATTGAAATTGTTCGATAAGATTAATTCTTTCAATCAATCATTCTTTCAAAAATATTCAAGACTAAGTAGATGGTCTTATGAACCAAGTCTTCAATACAGATGATAGAACTTGACCATAGGATTAAACATTAGAACTGGAGTGAACATTAGAGACCATAAACATTAGAGATCATCAAATCCAACTTTGTTATTTTATAGTTGAGGTAAGTGAGCCTCAGGGATTTAAGGTAACTTGCCTAGGGTCTCATAAATAAGATATATCTGAGGTAGAATTCAAATTCATATATTACTTCCAAATTCACCGATCTATCCACCAAAATATCAACAATGCAGTATTCACAATGCCTATAGTAACTATAAATATGTTATATGTTAATATGGTTATTAATCACAAAATGTAACAGGATTTCTACATGGGAGACATAGCTAGAAAATTTATTCAAATACCAGAAAACTGAGTTCCCAAACCAGAAAGTCAAAGCCATCACAGTAGCCATGGAGTTGGCACATATAGTTAATGCAGTAAACAGTCACATTCTCAAGCCTTCAAAACAGAACAGGGTACCACAGGCAAAGATTCTCCTCTTCTTACTCATAGTAACTGCTCAGCCTCCACCCAGTTTGCTCCCAGCTACTCCAACTCCCTGCAATTTTTGTCCCTGGCAGTCCTCAGCAGGAGTCCTTAGCAGAAGTTCTGGGTGGCTCAAAAAACAGAGTTTGCACCTCTGCCGATGCTTCCAGTCACCACACTGGCTCCAGCCTGGCACCTATTTGGCTCCTTCCTGCTCCACCCCTTCCTGCTACATCAGCAAGTTCAAAGGGCATGGAAGATCTTCAAGTCCCATTACCATTACAACCATACCATCTAGCAGCCCTAGATATTTGGAATTTGGGGGATTTGCACCAGACTGTGGGCACCCTTCCTAGACTACACATTCCTCTTCCCACTATGGGGTTTAAGGATAGCTCACCTTTCCTTGGTCCATGCCTCTATTCCTCTGCTCACTCCAAATATAGGCAGTGTTACTGAACAACAATCTGATTCATCTGAATCTTACTATGGAGCTAGAATAATTTTTGCTCCCCATTTCCATTTTCAAATTCTACCCATTTCTCCACCATTCATCAACCTTTCTGCCTTTACATGCATTCTATTTATATCTACAAATCAATCAATCAAAATCCCGGTAGCTGTTGTCTACAAACCCCCAAACTTCCTTCTTCAAAGAATTCAATATCTGGCTTACAATTATTTTTTTTCTCTTCCTCAGTTTCTACATTTCCAGTATTCTTACATCATATCCCCTGACACATCCTTTTCAATTCAGGGACATTGGCCTCTTGGCTGTTCCATGAACATAATACTCCATCACTTGCTTCCAGGCATTTTCTTTGTACTCTATGCTTGGAACATCTCCCTCCTCCATTCCAACTCTAATTGCCCTGACTTCCTTTAAGTTTCAACTAAAATGCCACCTTCCACAGAAAGCCTTATCCAATACCTCTAAATTCTACTGTCTTCCCCCTGTTACATATTTCCTCAAGTGCAGGGACAATCTTTTGACTCTTTTAGTATCCCCAATACTTAGCATAGTGCTTGAACACATAGTCAGTGCTTAATAAATGTTTGTTGATCAATTAGTTGACCCCTTACTAATGTGCCCATACCAAATTATAAATGGCCTTGACTCACCTGGTTCATTTATCTCTGCTATTTAAGGGCTTATAAGTTATTAATAAAATCAAAATCAGAAGACTCCATCTTGTTCAGCTGATTCCCCTAGGTGTGTTGCATGTATGTGTGCATGTGTATATGTGTGTGTGCCTGTGTGTGTGTGTGTGTGTGTGTGTGTTTTGTGTATCTTGCTATTTTAGACTAAGGTGTAAATTCCTATCCTGTTTATTTCTGGGTTTCAAATGTATTCACTGGCTTCCTCCACTACAATCCCTCTGTGTTCAATTAATTAACTGAAATGAATTCCAAAGTAATTATGACTATATGAAATGTTGATTTCAAATGAAAAAATAAAAATTAGGAATTTGTAAAGAAACAAATTAAAATTTTAGAAATATCTTCAGTTATAGATATGGGAAAATGAGAGAACACAACTGAAACTTTACTGTACTTTCAGTAATCTAAAGGAAGAACAGTTAGTAGCTTTAGTCATTTCAGATATCCCTCTTAGAGTTTTTATTTTATTTATTTCTTAATTATTAGTACTTAAAGAGTGGACTCTGTTGGCCCATTGGGTCAAATCTTCTAGCACTAGAGCCCACAATGAAAAAAATATGTTTCTCATGCTTGCTCTGCAAACACCATTGTGCTACTGCCTATTCAGTTGTCCATCTCCAAATCAGAACTCCAATGTAACTTTGACATTTTGTCTATACTTCCTCCCAACCCTTTGTTTCTTGGCTTACACTTCTTTGATAAAGTTCTTCTTAGTTTCAGAAGAAAATAATGATGTCTAACTAGGATTAAAATTCACAAAGCTAACACAGTTAAGTTTCAGAGACTTTCATTATCAATAGGGAAAGCTTGAATACCTTGTTAAATGTAATTAAATTTCTCCTGAATGAAGAGCATGAAGCTAAGTGCATCAGGTAAATGAAAATGTCTGGCTGCCTTTTGATAATGTGATTTATATGAAATTTCTTACCTGCCACTCCTTACATGCAAGTTTTCCTTGTTAATTGTCAATTTATGCATTCTGGATCTTTCCATTGTTTGATTGTTATGACACTAGTATGATAGGACAAGAGGACATAGATATGAGATGATAAGAAGGCTAAGTTGACAGGAATGTGTAAAATTTGCATTATATAAAATTATGTATTATTAGGATGATATCCAAACCCCTGGCATATGGAAATTGTTTAATAAATGCCTGTTGACTTGAGTTGACTTGACTTCCATCAGGATTCCTTTCAAGTCCCATTTCTGGGTTTAAGATAATAATATCAAAAGTTCTATGAAGAAACACATCTCCTTTGGAATACCTATTAACAATGAAGAATTGAAATTCTGAAAGCTAAGTATAATACTACTAGGCTCCACTAACCTATGAAGGAAGCAGAAGGAGATGGGACTTGACATAAGGATAATCTAGTACTAAAGACTTCCCAGTGTTTGATGGTATAAGAAAAAATATTTAAGTCTAACTCAGGGATCTGGAGTGCCCCAGGCAATCAGCCTAAACCCATCATCAACTCTGTTTTGGGTACTTAAGGGGCCAACACATGAAGCTGCATATTTCTAGGTAGTTGACCATAGAGGAAAATAGATAGCTTAGCAAAAAAAAAAAAGATCCATGATGCCTTAGGATAATATACCTTTGCAGTTTGAATTACTACTGAGTCCTGAATGCCTAGACTTGCTGTGAGTAATTTCACAAGAAAATTGACATGTCTTCTTAGGGAAACTTAAAGATGATAAATGGATGCTGCAATCTATGTCAATAGGAAGGTCTATACAACAATGCTGCTGTAACCAGACAAGGGTTGTGCAAGAACGCAGAGACATCATGGACCCTAGTAATGTAGCATCCAGATACCACAAAGCAGTGACCTATAGATGGTAGCAGAGTCATTGTTTGGCCCTGTTTCCTTGTTCTAACCTCTAATTGCAGAAGGAGACACATCTAGCCTACTTTCATTCTGCATCACCTGGCCTAATACAAAGTATTGAACGAAGAACTAAAGTTGTAGCTATGAAAACAGACGGAATAAAAACAAGTAAACCTCAAAAAAGTATATTAAATATATAGGATTAAATACCAGAACAAAGAAATAACTACAAATTCATAGTACCTAGAATATTAAATAAAATGGGCTGTTCATATGAACTCCAATTATGGATAGAAGAAAAGAAGATCATAAACAAATGAAAGAAGATAGTATTAGAGTATTTGGGATGAGAGTAAACAGGTAGCAGCAGAATATTAGACAAACTTACCCAAGAACTTGACATCAAGAAAAATAGAATGGAGTAAACTGTGCTTGAATCAAGGCAACAAGACATATTGAACAGTTAGGAGAAAAAAACAAGGAGAAGAATTGAAATATCAATTATCAAAACAACTAAATTAGAAAACAGTAAAAGTCATAAAAACTGTTGAACTCCCTGAAAACTATAGCAAAATAAATAACATGGTTAGCATTTTAAGAAACAATAAAATACAATTGCAAATAACTTGTTAAAGAATACAAAATGAAATTAAAAAGAATCTTTTAGGCACCTCCCAAAAGAAATACTACAATGAAAAGAAAGAAATATGATAGCCAGGATGAGACTAAATAAAATATTATTTAAGCAGCCAGAAAGAAAGCCAGAAAAAATGAGCCTATCAAGGTCATATGACATAGCAGCAACTAAAATAAAGGGAAATATTTAGAAATATGACCTACTAAAAGAAGTAAGTAAAATGACTTAAAACAAATAATAATAACTCAAAACTTAGTATAATTCCATGAAAGAAGGAAAAAAAAAATTAGATCTGTATTGGGACAGAGAACTTTGAAGTACTGAATCTGAGAGAATTGGAACTGAATATAATTTATGAAACATAGAAAATGAAAAAAAATAATAAAATGCAAGTTGGCAAATTTTTCATTTAAATAGTTTGAAGGGGCCAGATGGTGATAAAGTAGTTATGTCTGAATAGGTGAAAAAATGGGATCTTTTGTCCTTTCAAAATGCCACTTTCTTCAAAAATCAAAAAATGGATGTATTAATGAGAGACAGATCTTGGGTAGAAGGTTTGTGGTTTTTAATTTTTTTTTCTTAGATTTTAGAGGATGAAGAAAAGGGAGGAGAACTGTGATGAAGCAGAGAAGAAATAAGGAGGGAGGAATTTACTATTCCTCATAAATTGAATGAATGAGTATATAGGTAGGCATAAAATGTGTAGTATCTCATAAACCTCACTCTCATCTGAACTGAGAGAAGAAACATTGACCAACATACAAAGAGTGTAATTAGTCAGTCAACAAAGACAAACTGTTTTGCCTAATTATGTGCCAAGAAAACTAATAACTTAAAAGATGCACAGGAGCACTTCCAAAAACGAACAAACCACAAATTAATTCTATCAAATATTAAATTGACAGTAGACTTTAGTATTATGAAATGGTTTGGGAAAATGGAGAAAAAAACATTCTAATAAATTAGTTTTATTAAATAAACATGTACTTGCTTCCTAAAAAATGTAGATACAAATCAAACAAACAAAACTGATACAGAAATATCTGTAATTAATTTTGGATGAAATATTAGCAAAAAGAAAAAAAAAACTATGGGGAAATTTTCAAAACATTGTCTAATTTAAATCCAACTTAAGGAATAAGCAGGGAGAGCTAGGTGGCACAGTGAGTAGAGTGCCGCCCTGGAGTCAAGAGGACCTGAGTTCAGATAAGGACTCAGACACTTAATACCCACACACACACATAAAAAACGCCTAGCTGTGTGACCTTGCACAGGTTACTTAAGCCCAATTGCCCTCCAAAAAAGCAAAACAAAGCAAAAAGGAATAAGCAAATTAGCAAACTATAAAATAGACTACATTAGCACATCTAATAAATCTTAGATTATAACTGTTAAGGGGCAGCTAGGTGGCACAGTGAAGAGAGCACCATACCTGGAGTCAGGAGGACCTGAGTTCAAATTCGGCCTCAGACACTTGACACACTTACTAGCCATGTGACTAGTCATTTAACCCCAATTGCCCTCCAAAGAGCAAACCTATATATATATATATCTGTTATAAAATCAATAAATTCATAACTTTTAAAAAAATTACCACTCTCATTTATGCTAAAAGTTCTAGGAAGCATAAGAATAAATATATCTTCCTTCAGAAGTATATATTGACACTATATATTGAAAAAAGAATACCTACCATCATCTCTAATGCACATACTGCAGAGTTCTGTCATATAATATGACAAGTTCAAGCATAAAGCAAAGGTAGCCAATGCCGCAAGAAGTCAAAATTGAGGGAATAATCATTGACAGATAGGGAAAACATTTATTACCATTTACAGATTGCATGGGGGGCGGAGACAAGATGGCAGAGTAGAAACAGCACTTCCAAGGTGCTCTGCCCCACACAACTTCCAAACAATGAAAAAGGGGACTCTGAACAACTTCTGGAGCCCCAGCACCCACAGAACTAAACAGAGAAGCTAACTTCCCACTGAGGAGAACCCAGCAGCCCTGCAGGGAGCTGCAAGCACATCGCTCTGAGAGCAGGCAGCACAGTGTGCTGGGAGCGGAGCCCAGGCCTGCTGGAGCAGCAGTTTTAGCCCTAGGGCGGCTGGGCCAGCAGCCAGCTGGAGGGACCCCAGAACACCAGCAGCTGTGGTGATTCCAGAATTATCAGCATAGATATGCCTAGGACAAAGTGAGAGGTCAGTGCCCTATGGACTTTGGGACCAATATTTAGGCAACTCATCAGCTTCCTCCCCTGGGGGTGAAAAGCTGCTGAAGAAACAGCTGCACAGAAGCCATTATGCAGTGTCTGTGGCGGCTCTAGCTCCTAGTCTGCGAACTGTAGGGGGATCCAGCAATGAGTCTGGGGGTTAATTACTCTTGCTTTAAACTGCCTGGATCTGGATTGTGGTCTGGGGGGGACGTTTGGGGTGTGTATCCAATTTGCCAGAGCAGGTGGAGGCTTTACAGAGGCCAAACAATCTGCGGAAGTTGTGAAGACCCCACGTTTGGGAGGGAAGCTCTCCTGTCTGGTGGCAGAGTCTTACTGTGGCAACAAGCCCCAAAATCAAGTAATTAAGTGTATATATGCCTAGGCAAAAGAAACAAAATAGACAGAAAAGTTCAACATTGGACTCCTATTTTAGGGGCAAAGAGGATCAAAGCATAGAGGAGGAGTGTGAGATCAGAACTCCTGCACCAAAAGCCCCAAATGAAAATACAAGCTGGCTATAGGCCATAGAGGACCTTAAGAAGCAGATAAGAGAAGTGGGGGAAAATTGGGAAGAGAAATAATAAAGATACAAGAAAAGTATGAAATGATAGTCAATAGCCTGACTGAGGAAAATAACACCTTAAAATATAGACTAACTCAAATGGCAAAAGAGGCTCAGAAAGGCAATGAGAAGAAGAATGCCTTAAAATGCTGAATTTGCCAGATGGAAAAACAATCTCAAAAGCTCACTGAAGAGATTCACTTCTTCAGAGTTAGACTGCCCTGATGTTTTAGACCCAATGGGGGAAATAGAGGTTGAAAGAATCCACCGACCGCCTCCTGAAAAAGATCCCAAAAAGAAAACTCCCAGGGATATTATAGCCAGGTTCCAGAACTCCCAGATCAAGGATAAAATACTACAAGCAGCTAGGAAGAAATAATTTCAATACTGTGGAAACACAATCAGAATAGCACAGGACCTGGCAGCTTCTACACTGAGGGATGGAAGGGCATGGAATATTATATTCCAGAGGGCAAAAGAGCTGGGATTGAAGCCAAGGGTCAGCTATCCAGCAAAACTGAGTATCTTGTTTCAGGGGAAAATATGGTCATTCAGTGGAATAGAGGACTTTCAAGCTTTCTTGAGGAAAAAACCAGAGTTGAATAGAAAATTTGCCATTCAGACAAAAGGAGCAAGAGATGCTTGAAAAGGTAATCAAAGAAGCGAAATCAAAAGGAACTTATCAAAGTTGAACTATTTACATTCCTACATGGAAAAACAATAACTGTGTCTGATGAAACCTTTCTAAGGGTATATGGGCATATGTTTACAGGTATACATAGATAGAGGGCACAGGTTGAATTTGATGGGAAGGGATGATTCTTTTCTTTTTAATTAAACAGATGCTTTATTAACTTCTGGTTTACATCATTCATTTCCACCAGATTATGAGTTACATTCTCCCCCCATTTTTCCCTACCCACCACCCCAGAATACCAGTACCACTAGATATCCCCTCATATAATCTGCTCTCTCCCATATCTTCTCCCATGCCCCCTTCAATTTGCCATTAAGGCAAGGTGAATCTCTGAGCCCCAATGCCTGGACATCTTATGAAACATTTAATTTTAAAACTTCAATTTTCAGATCCATTCCCTTTCTCCCTTGTCACCCACTCCCTCTGAGAAGATAAGCAATTCAGTATGTGTTGTACATGTATATCTGTGCAAGACATTACCATAGTAGATATATTGTAAAAGACTGCTTATATTTCCCTCCCACCTGTCTCACCTCCCACCTGGTCCATTTCCTACTTTGATCCTGTACTTCTTTGATAGTGGGTACTTCTAACCTCCCCACTCCCCAGAATACCCTCCCCTCCATCATCACCCCTCTCATCCCCCTTTCCCCTACTCAGGAGAGTGAGTGAGGGTAAGATATTCCATTTAGCATGTATGTGATTCTCTCCTTGAGCCAACTTCAATGAGAATATGCTTTTGCCTTTTTTGCCTTCCTGTTCTTCCCCTCCCCTGCAACTACTTCCCCTTGCCTCTTCTACATGAGATAATTTACCCTACCCTGTCTCTCTCCATCTCCTCTTGCCACTTTCCTCTCTCACCTCTTGAATTCACCCCTTAAGAATCATCCTTTCCTTGGGGCGGCTAGGTGACGCAGTGAGCAGAGAGCCAGCCCTGGAGCCAGAGGGAACCTAGCTAGGATCTGGCCCCAGACACCCAACACACAAACAAAAACCCAGCCACGTGGACCTGGGCAAGTCACCCAACCCCAATTTACCTCCACAAAAAAATAATCATCCCTTCCCATTAAATTCAACCTGTGCCCTTTATCCATGTATACCTGTGAACATATGCCATGTACCCTTCTTCAATTATTTTCATAATGAGAAAGGTTTCATCAAAAACAGTTATTGTTTTTCCATGTAGGACTGTAAATAGTCCAACTTTGATAAGTTCCTTTTGATTTCTTTTCCTTGATTACCTTCTCAAGCATCTCTTGCTCCTTGTGTCTGAATGTTAAATTTTCTATTCAACTCCTGTTTTTTCATCAAGAATGCTTGAAAGTCCTCTATTCCACTGAATGACCATATTTTCTCCTGAAACAAGATACTCAGTTTTGCTGGGTAGGTGACCCTTGGATTCATTCCCAGCTCCTTTGCCCTCTGGAATATCATATTCCATGCCCTCCGATCCCTCAATATAGAAGCTGCTATTCTGATTGTGTTTCCATAATATTGAAATTGTTTCTTCCTGGCTGCTTGTAGTGTTTTCTCTTGATCTGGGGATTCTAGAACCTGGCTATAATATTCCTGGGAGTTTTCTTTTGGGGATCTTTTTCAGGAGGTGATCTGTGGATTCTTTCAACCTCTATTTTGCCCTCTGGGTCTAAAACATCAGGGCAATTTTCCTTGAGAATTTCTTTAAGGATGATTTCTAGGTTCTTTCTTTGATGATGGCTTTCAGGTAGTCCAATAATTTTTAAATTATCTCTCCTGGATCTATTTTCCAGGTCAGTGGTTTTTCCCATGAGATATTTCACATTGCCTTCTATTCTTTCATTTGTTTGGATCTGTTTAATAGTATCTTGATTTCTCATAAAGTCACTAGCTTCCATTTGCTCCAGTCTAACTCTGAAAGAATGAATCTCCTCAGTGAGCTTTTGAGATTCTTTTTCCATCTGGCAAATTCGACTTTTTAAGGCATTCTTCTCCTCATTGCCTTTCTGAGCCTCTTTTGCCATTTGAGTTAGTCTATTTTTTAAGGTGTTATTTTCCTCAGTCAGGCTGTTGACTGTCATTTCATACTTTTCTTGCATCTTTTTCATTTCTCTTCCCAAATTTTCCCCCACTTCTCTTATCTGCTTCTTAAGGTCCTCTATGGCCTGTAGCCAGCTTGTATTTTCATTTGGGGCTTTTGCTGCAGGACTTCTGACCTCACAGTCCTCCTCCATGCTTTGAGCCTCTTTGCCCCTAAAATAGGAGTCCAATGTTGAACTTTTCTGCTTCTTTTGTTTCGTTTGCTTAGGCATGTTGCCACTTAATTACTTGATTTTGGGGCTTTTTGCCACAGTAGGACTCTGCCGCCAGACAAGGGAGCTTCCGCCCAAACGTGGCGTCTTCACAACTTCCACCAGTTGGGTGGCCTCTGTAAAGCCTCCACCCACTCTGTCAAGTTGGATACCCACCCCAAACTTACCCCCCTGACCACAATCCAGATCCAGGCAGTTTAAAGCAAAAGCGATTAACCCCCAGACTGATTGCTGGATCTTCCTACAGTTCGCAGACCAGGAGCTAGAGCCACTACTGACACTGCAAAATGGCTTCTGTGCAGCTGTTTCTTCAGCAGCTTTTCGCCCCCAGGGGAGGAAGCCATGTGTTCCCCAAATATTGGTCCCAAAGTCCATAGGGCACTAACCTCTCACTTTGTCCTAGGCATATCTGTGCTGATAATTCTGGAATCGCCACAATTGCTGGTGTTCTGGGGTTCCTCCAGCCAGCTGCTGGCCCTGCTGCCCTGGGGTTAAAACCTCTGCTTACGCGGACCTGGGCTCGGCTCCGGCGCTCTGTGTGCTGCCAGGTCCCAGACCACTGTGCTGGTCCTTCCTGCAGGGCTGCTGGGCTGTCCTCAGCGGGAGGTTAGCTTCTCTGTGTCGTTCTGTGGGTGCTGGGGCTCTAGAAGTTGTTCAGAGTCCCCTTTTACATAGTTTGGGGGGAATCTGGGGGCAGAGAGGCTTGGACGAGCTGTTTCTACTCCGCCATCTTGGCTCCACCCAGGGATGATTCTTAAGGGGTGAAGTTAAGAGGTGAAAGAGGAAAGTGGCAAGAGGAGATGGGGAGAGACAGAGTAGGGTAAAGGCAAGAGGAAGTAGTTGCAGGGGAGGGGAAGAACAAGAAGGCAAAAAGGCAAAACCATATTCTCATTGAAGTTGGCTCAAGGAGATAATCACATACATACTAAATGGGATATCTCACCCTGCAGGAGAGTAGGGGAAAGGAGGATGAGAGGGGGAAGGATGGAGGGGAGGGCATTGTTTGGGGAGGGGAGGTTGGAAGTGCCCAGTATCAAAGAGGGACAGGATCAAAGTAGGGAATGGACCAGGTGGGAGGTGAGATGGGTGGGAGGGATATATAAGCAATTTTTTACAATATATCTACTATGATAATGTTTCCTTAGCTATACATGTACAACACACACTGAATTGCTTATCTTCTCACAGGGAGTGGGTGACAAGGGAGGAAGGGAATGGATCTGAATGTCAAAGTTTTAAAATCAAATGTTTCATAAAATATCCAGGCATTGGGGCTCAGAGATTCACCTTGCCCTAATGGCAAAGTCGAAGGGTGTATGGGAGAAGATATGGGAGAGAGCACATTGGATGAGGGGATATCTAGTGGGACTGCTATTATGGGGTGGTGGGTAGGGAAAAATGGGGGGGAAATGTAACTCATAATCTGGTGGAAATGAATGATGTAAATCAGAAGTTAATAAAGCAATTTTTTAATAAAAAATAAATAAATGAAATAAACATACAGATTGCATGGCAGTTTACTTCAGAGCCCTAAAGTTTGAAGTAAAATAAATTACAATAATAATAAATAACTTTAGTATAAAGAAGTAAAATAACACCACACACATTTTGATTCTTTCTGTATATTATAAATGAAACAGCAGAATGAGATATAAAAATGAAATTACATTCAAAATGATTTAAATATATAAAATTTTCAAGTTTAATTACCTATGAAAATTTTAAACTATTTGGGAGTCTACCCACCAAGACATAATTAGAACTTACATGAATAAAACTACAAAATACTTTTTTAACAGCATTAAATGAACACACAAATTGATTTTAAGTGTTCCTATTTTGCTGTGCCAATATCACAAATTTTGTCATAGTAACTTAATTAATTTACAAAGTGTCATATCACTGAAACTACGAAGACATTATAGATTCCACTGAAATAAAGCAAATTTCATCTGGAGGACTCTCACAGGAAGTAAATGAAACAAACAAACAAAAAAAAACCAACAACTAGGAATTGAAGAGACCTAACAGTCTCAATTGGCAAGCTATACTACAAAGCATAACTGTCATTATATCTTCTATCCATTCAATAAACTCCAATGGCTTCATACTATCTCTAGGATCATATATAAAATGCTCTGAATTTTAAACTCTTCTATAAATTGGCTTCTTCCAATCTTTGCAATGTTTTCCCAACTTATTCCTCTTCTACTGTGGAGAAGAGCTTGGTGTATTAATGAATGGTGAGCATCAAAGATATATTTTAAAAGGTGAATAATAATAATAATAATAATAATAATAATAACATTTTGGAAGTGCTTTGCATGTATTATTATCACCATTTTATAGAGGAGAGAACTGTGGTTTTAACAGATAGGTTATGTATTGTAATGAAGCTAGCAAGTATCTATGGTAGTATTTGAACTCAGATCATCAGTACTCTAAGTCACACACTCTACTTATTGTACCACATGGCTCATGAGGGAAAAGAGTAAAGATGTAGGTTAAAATACTAATAAAAATTTTGTTAAATTCTTTATGAAGCAGATGTAAAATAAAGGATCGAAATATTAATGTATACACACATATATGTGTATCTTTTAAAGAATGTCTTTCTAGATACACATTTGTGTGTGTTTGTGTATGAATGTGTGCCTATTAAAATACTACATGAGATTCATACTTTCTTTTACAGTTCTCTTCTTTATTCTTCTTGACTTAGAAATGCTTGTGGTTGTTGATGATTATTGAATTTAAAATGGAAAGAACTATTTTTAATAAAAGGTGTTCATGAAGTCTACCCTGGGCAACTGCAATCCATAGTGATTTCCTCTTCCCTATTTTCACAACTCATTTATTGGGAATTCCATGTGATAGTGACAGAGGGCATATTTTATACTTTTATATAATTTCAACATTTTGCTTATCTCCATTGTACTCTAAGTTCTTCAAGGGTGTTTTTTATGCATGTTTCTGTTCCTTCCCTTGTCTAGTCCCTAGTAGACTTTTCATCACACAACAGATGCTTAACAAATATACAAATGCTGAATGTAGTATATAATTGAAATTGGTGACCAGGCCCAGCCCCATAAAGAACTATCTGATATTAAAATCTATTCTTTAAAATTATAAAAACATTATTTGAAATATTTTTTTCATGTCTAATTGCTAATCATTTCTATTTAGTTGAACCCACCTCCATATTATGCATATAATTAGTGTCAAAGTTTAACTAATTTTCCACCTTTGTATCTCTAGCACCCAGCAAAATACATGGAACATGATATTTACTTATTTAGTACTTGTTTGTTGATTCTAAGTTTGGAAATTTCAGAATTTTATTTATGCACAAAGCCAAATTGCAAATCAGTTGACAGAAAGTAAAATCTATTTCCTATAAGCCATGAGAAAATGACACAATATTCATTCTAGTTTTAGAATGAAAACCATTTTATTAAAAATGGTTGAGGTAAGGAAAGACTTAAAATCTATATCTGGAGTATATTTATTATGATAGTTTAAGAAGGCTACAGCTCACTGCCATTATCAATCACATAACAGTTATTTGAAGACTAATAACAGTTAACTGAACTTTACTTCACTTTACTGAATTCAACTTAAGACATATTTATTAAAAGTTGATCATGTGGTAAATAAGTTATCAAGTAGACAATGTCGAGAATTTTATTTTTCTGCTGAATGTTGAAAGCAGGAGAGATGGCTATGGAATTTGTGGATTAGCTACATTTGTGGCACAATCAGAAGAGTGAGAATTGCTTTCATCAACACAGATTCTTCTCTTCTGGACACCACCATATGGCAAGGACTGCTATAGGTTATTTGAATACAATTGATTCCCTATCAGTAAAATCATTGAAAACACATTGGTCTACTGACTTTGAGGCTGAATCTAAGCAGAGTATAGAAAGGGATATAAGCCTTATATATGCATTCTTCTTTCCTTGAACACATTGAAGAAACATCTATTTTATATGTTTCTCCAAAAATGTCTTTCAGTAATAAACAAGCAATTACTAAGATTATCCAATGTGTAGTATTTCTAATATTTAATAGATTCAGAGACTCTTCACATCATGTATCCACAAAAGCCAAAAACTAAATATGAAGGAACATATAATCTAGTATATATCCTTTCTAAAGAATTTTGCATGGAGGGGGTGGAGCCAAGATAGCAGCATAGAAACAGGAAAACTCTGT
Source organism: Gymnobelideus leadbeateri (assembly GCA_011680675.1). Lineage (NCBI taxonomy): Eukaryota > Metazoa > Chordata > Mammalia > Diprotodontia > Petauridae > Gymnobelideus > Gymnobelideus leadbeateri. The sequence continues at coordinate 23,097 of WOXC01009257.1, read as the reverse complement.
ATGCCCCCTCCATAACTACCTCAAATACTTATTAAAAATGACTAAACAAACTTTAAGGCTATAGACCCCACAAAGTGACATGGAGAAACAAACCTCCCGCTGAAGATAACCTGGCAGGGTGACAGGAAGGGTCCATCCCAGCAAACTAGGAGCAGAGCCCAACCCCAACTAAGTCTGAGATTTTAGCCTTAGTGTGGCAATACACAGCTCTGGCTGGAGGGACTTCAGAAGAATGGATCACCAGCAGCTGTGGTGGTTTCCAGAATTATCAACCCATAAATTGCAAAGATAAAGTGAGAGGTCAGTGGACTTTGGGAATGGGGGTCTGGGAGCATGGTCCAGCCTCCATCCCCAGAGGGAGAAGCTAATGAGGTCTAGTGGCTGCCACCATGTGGCTGCTTCAGAGAGCCTGGCCTGCAGATTGTAGGGGGACAAAGTGAGCAATCTGAGGGATAATCACTCTACCTTTAATCTGCTTGGATCTGGATTGCTATCTAGGGTGGAGGTCCTGGGGTCTATAACCAGTGTGCCAGAGCCAGTGAAGGCTTCTGAGAGGTCACCCAACTAATAGTACTGGCAGCTGCAAAAACCCCAGTGATTTGGGACAAAGCTCTACTCTCTGGAAGCAGAGATCTACTGTGGCAAAAAACTCAAAAGTTAAGTAGTTGATTGGCAATATAAGCAAGAAAAGGAAGCAAAGCAAGCACAGCAATCCGACTTTGGATTCCTTTTTTAGGGACAAAAAGGATGAAAGCATGGAACAAGAGTAAGACAACAAAGTCAGAAACCTCGCACCAAAAGCTTCCATGAAAAATATGAACTGCTTAGAGGAGATAGAGGAGCTTAAGAAAGATTTTGAAAGCTAAATAAGAGAAGTGAAGGAAAAAATTGGGAAGAGAAATGAGAATGATGCAAGAAAATCATGAAAAGAGAGTCAACAATGTGACTGAAGAAAATAATTATACCTTAAAAAATAGACTAACTCAAGGGGCAAAAGAGGCTCAAAAAGCCAATAAAGAGAATAATGCCTTAAAAAGCCGAATTTGCCAGATGAAAAAAAAACTCAAAAGCTCACTGAAGAGAATAATTCCTTCAGCACTTGACTGGAGCAAATGGAAGGTAGTAATTTTGTGAGAAAAACATTGACCTGGAAAATAGATCCAGGAGATATTATTTAAAAAAATAATTATTAGACTATCTGAAAGCCATGATAAAACAAACAAATGAAAAACAAAAAAACAACAACCTAGAAATCATCCTTCAAGAAATTATACAGGAAAATTGCCCTGATGTTTTCGAACCAGAGGGCAAAATAGAGGTTAAAGAATCCATCAATCATCTCCTAAAAAATATCCCAAAAAAGAAAACTCCTAGGAGTATTATAGACAGGTTCTGGAATTCCCAGATAAAGGAGAAAATATTACAAGCTGCCAGGAAGAAACAATTTGAATACTGTGAAAACACAATCAGGACAACATGGGATCTGATAGCTTGTATATTGGGGGATCAAAGGGCTTGAAATATGATATTCTGGAGGTCAAAGGAACTGGGATTAAAACCAAGAATCACCTACCTAGAAAAACTGAGTATCATGTTTCAGGGGAAAATATAGTCATTCAATGAAATAGAGATCTTTCAAGCATTCTTGATGAAAAAAACAGAGTTGAATAGAAAACTTGACATTCCATATACAAGATGCAAGAGAAGCATGAGAAGGTAAACAGGGAAAAGAAATCATAAAGAACTTATTAAAATCAAACTATTTATATTCCTACATGGAAAAATGATAACTGTCATGTGAAACTTCTCAGTATGAACATAGTTGAAGGGAATATAAATGTATACATACATACATACATACATACATATATACATGCATACATATGTATATATATGAGGGCATATGGGTGTATGAATACATCTTGAGATTGTGTATATATGTGTACAGGTATACATAGACAGAGGCCACAGAAGAATTGAATAGGAAGGAATGATACTTAAAAGGTGAAATTGAGAGGTGAGAGAGGAATATAATGATAGGAAAAGGGGAGAGACAGAATGGAGTAAATTATCTCATATAAAAGAGACAAAAGAACACTGTTACGATGGAGGGGAAGGACAGGAAGGCAAAAGGGAATGAATTGATCTTATTCTCATTGAATTTGGCTTAGGGAGAAAATGGCATATACACTAAATAAGCTATCTCACCCTATAGGAGAGTAGGGGGGAATGAATGAGAGGGGGGATGAGGGGAGGGAAAGTTGGGGGGGGGCTTGAAGTTGGAAGCATACACTTTTGAAAAGGAACAGGGTCAAAGTAGAGAATAGAATAAGTGGGGGTTGTTATAGGATGGAGGGAAATATTGTCAGTCTTTCACAATATATCCACTATGGAAATGTTTTGCATAGCTACACATGTACAACCTATACTGAATTGCTTATCTGTCCAGTAAGGGTGGGTCATGAGTTGTTTAAAAATATTTTTTACATGCAACTGGGAAATAAAATGTACAGGCACTGGGGTATAGAGATCCATCTTGCCCTACTGGAAAGTTGGAGGGGGCATGGGGGAGAATATAGGAGAAAGCAGATTGGGGGATTACACTGGGATTACTGTTTTGAGGTGGTGGGTAGGGGAAAGATGGGGAGAAAATTTGTAACTCATGATCTTGTGCAAATGAATGATGTAAAATAAAAATAAACATAAATTTAATAAAAAAAGAATTTTGCATTGTGACAAATTTAGGAATTCAAGGCAAACTGAGGAAATCCTTTGGACATTTAAACAAAATAAATGAATAACTAGAGGAAAACACTTTTTCTTTACCTAAATTATGCAAAGCATGGCTTTAAATTGGCTCTTTAGTTTAGAGATCTATTGTCATAAAAAATAGAAAATACTGAGACTTATAAAGGACCCAGGTTTTTAAATCTAGCAAATAGGCTCTTTCCCTCCCTTAAAACTTCATGGAATGGCAAAAGGAGAGGTGAGATGTCACCTTGCAAATATTTTGATCTCTTCAGAAAAGAAGGGCTATGCAAATAAAAGACATCATTATAGGACAGTTATTGGAAAAATGAAAAAGAGAGGAGGCAATAAGATTGATAAAGGTTCTCAGGAGTGAAACTACCACCTTCCTGCTCATTTCCTATTTACACATACCAAAGATCAACTGATAGAATAGAGTTGGTGGTATTTAATAATGGCATTTAATAGGAAGAGAGTGCTGAGATGGAACTGGAAATATCTAATATAGTAGTCTGCAGCTGAAGGCCAATGGCCAAAGCATTAAGTGGCCTCACATCCATTTACGCATTCTTAATGACATGTTTTGAGAGGTTTAAATGCCATAGCTTTTCATTTTCCCCTAGGTTCTGGCACACAAAATGTGAGAAATCCTTTTTGCCTATGAGAAAATCACAAGGAGAGGCTTGGCCTCAAAGAATGTGTAGGTAAAGTGTTTCGCTACTTGCTGAAGTTAATTTGTGTAATTCAGAGATGTTTATTCACAACAGTGGTTTCTGAGATGCATATTATTATCAATGGACCCAGGGCTTCTCCTGAACCAGAGGGAGGAAAAGCAGTTCACCGTTAGGGAAGTGCTTCCCTGTGTGACCTAGATTAACTCTTTCAAAATGCTAGTCCATTGGGGTGGGGAAATCATGTCTTTGTCTGAATAACCTTTTCTACCATATCTTTGCCTGACCAATATAGTACCTTACAATCTCTCTATGGCTCAAAGGTTACTCATCTTAGACAGAAGGAGAGGAAGAGTTTTACATGATTCCAGGAAAAAGCATTTTATCTTTCCATGAGCTCAAATTGGTCCTGGTTGAGTTTTCTATGAAGGTGCTTGGAAGAACATTTTTTAAGCTATATACTCTATTAAAAATCTAAATAAATACTTCTTTTCATACTGGACTATTCACACCTAGGCATTTTTTTTGCTTGAAACTAAAAAGTGTAATAACATAGACAGATAAATAGACGGCATAAAGCAGGGGTGGGGAACCTGTGTTCTTGAGGCCACATGTGGCCTTCTAGGTCCTTTTAACTGAATCCAAATTTTACAAAATAAATCATTTTGTTAAGGGGATTTGTTCTGGAAAGTTTGAATTCAGTCAAAGCACGGCATTTCAGGACCTAGAAAGCCATGTGTGGCCTCAAGGCTGCTGGTTCCCTACCCCTAGTAAAAAGTGTGTGTGTGTGTGTGTGTGTGTGTGTGTGTGTGTGTGTGTGTGTGTGTGTGTGTGTGTTCTCTTTTTTCAGTCTCCATAGAAGTTCCTGAAAGTAGTAGTCTTTTTTAAAAACTATTATTTCTTTGTTTTATTTTGCTTTTCCCTTTCCTTAATTTTGATTTTTGATCATGAGAAAATTGTGACTTCTTGGCAGCACTTCACAAGCTTCTAAAATTTGAACACATAAATAGAAAAACTCTAAAATCCTCTTCAGTCAGGTCTCATGATTTAGTTATGTTCATTGCATTGTTTCCCACACATCAGTGGAGATTTTGTCTATAGGAACCTCTGTTATTGTATTATGCCCATTGAGTCTAGAGGAGTCAGTGGCAGCATTTGCTTCCAATGTGTCAAAATACCTAGTGTACTGATCATGGACGATCTGTACTCTTAACCCTGGAATTTCATTTGACTCAATCATGACTTCTTAATGCAACCTTGTAATTGAAAAATGTTACTGCTCATTTTGAGTTCAATATCATTATGGAGACTCATCTTTTCTCCATTCCAGCACCATAGACACCAAAAATAGAACAAGTCTTTGGAAATATGATAGAAAAGGCTGAAATAAAATCAATAATAGCAACAAGAAAAAAAATAACTAGCATCATCTGACAATGCTGTATGTTTGATTTCCACAAGAAATATATGTTCTGTTTCATCAAAATTACCTATATCATGTGTACAGGGCTCTAGCCCTTTCCATATCACAGTTATGCCTGCTCTATCAATAAGTTTGGGCTCCTGAGTATACTCTTAGGTATTTAGATGTTTCTTTTCCTCTACTACCATTAGTTCAATCCCATACTGGTTCTATCTCGATTTGTTAGAGACTTTTGACTGGCACACCAGTTCTGTTTTACCACTTAATGGGAGTTAGTTTTACAAAAGGAGATTCATTTCAAAGACATACTTGGAACAGTACAAGCGTTTTTGTTAGTAGCATATTCTCTCTCCTAGACCACCTTATTCCATGAGATAGGAGGCTGTAGCAGCAAGCACCCCAACGTCCCCAGGGTGGCTGACAAAACAGGTTCTTAGATCTGCTTTTGCAAAGGAAAGCAACTCAAAATTGGTTAACAAGCTCACTTTAATCAATCAAACATATATTACCTAGTTCAGGGGGAAAAGGTCAGCACCCCGAACTTCAGAGTATACAGACAGATCAAACAGACAGGCTTCCAAACTGTTCAACCATTATCAATACCAAAATCACAGTTACCAGAGAGGGAAGCATCAATATCTGGGTTTTCAAAGCCGGGGGGCTCTCAACGGCTGCCCATGGTCTCCCTGGTCAAATCACACAACACTCCTCAAAGTGAGCCCTAAAGCAAAGCCTCCCATCAGGGTTTATATAGCCTTCTCCTGGCTCAGAGAATGTAACAATCTTCTTGACCCACTGCCCAATCACAAAGTATCAAGGTTTGAACTTTCCTGAAAAACAAGCCTCCCACCACAGGCTCCAGGTGCACTTAACCTAGGGGCAGGGAAGATCTTTAAATTTTGCATTTCCATTACAGAGGCTCAAAATTTTGTTCATTTCCTACATAGCATTTTTGTCATAACATTCATATACAAGGGAGCAATCATTGTTTGATGAATCCTCTTTTCAGTTTCACTGGCATGGGTTCTGAAGTTCACTAATAAAGATTGCTTCTTGCTCCTCAAAACAACAACAACAACAAAAACAAACAAACAAAAAAACACGTTGTATTTGCAATATTCAACCTGTAATCCATGCTCTGGAATACCAACACACTAGCATACCCTCATTATGACTTTTTAACTTACTTGTGAAGCTTCTTTCCTTTCACCTATGAAGGAAATTCATCATATTGATGTGATATCCCCTAACATGATGTAGATAGCAAACAATCCATGACTGCTAGACTTGTACAACTTTCTTCTAAGTTCCCCCCATAGGTGAACAACAGTGAAATCAACAACTTTATAGGATAATTGGTTTATTTTCTGTTATTGTCATTAGCACACAAGTGATGTTTATTCCTCAATAACTAGTCCATAATTTTTAGTCTTATGCTGCTTTGATAGCATCGTTTTTTTTTAAACTGTTTCTCATGTGAAAGTTTTGTGACATGCAGGGGCTGTTTGTGGTCATTATGGATAAATACTCTGACATCAAGTGATACTCAATTTCCATTCTCGGGAGACCAAAATATCTTGTGATTCACAGCCATAAAAAATGTGAGAATACTATTGAAAACAAAGGATTATGTTTTAGGAAGGAACTTGGAGTAATTAAAACAAATGTGCAAGGACCCAAAGGCAATCTAGACTACTTTTCTCCTCTTAATCAATCCTGGACCCCATATAAAATATGCAGCATATTTCCAAGATATTATATATAAAAGCCTATTTGATATCTGTCTGCTTGCATATCATCATCTAGCCAATAAGTATTCTTCCCTATTCATTTCTTGCTTTGTGGGTTTAGTTGATACTAATATCTTCCAGGGAACTTTGCAGTGCTCTGAGATATAACAATAAACACAATGTAGGACAGATATATCTGTAGGGCATTACCATCAATAAGGAATTTCTCTTCAACATGGATGGCATGCTAAATGCCCTTTGTGACAATGGTAAAAAAAAAAAAAGATGTATGGAAAGCGTATATCTCTTTATGTGTCCCTTGTTAATGATTAAAAAGTTTTCTCTGTTATATTTCAAAGACTCTCATAGCCCTTTTTTGAGGAGAGCCTTAAATAACATGAAAGTCTTCAAAATCAATTTTTTATTATTTTAGGCCAATGCAGAGTGAGATTTTTAATTCTTTCTTTTTAGTAATGTATAATAATAAAGTTGAGCCCTACCGTGTGCTATAAATTGTGGAACTGGTTCCATTCTCTTCTGATACACCTACAATAATATCCTTGATATGTACATAGTAACTGAATCTTTATGTAAGGAACATAAGGCCCCATATAGTTTTTCTTTTTTGCTTTTTGGAGGGCAATTGGGGTTAAGTGACTTGCCCAAGGTCACATGGCTAGGTTTTGTGTTAAGTGTCTGAGGCCATATTTGAACTCAGGTCCTCCTGACTCCAGGGCTGGTATTCTATTCACTATGCCACCTAGCTGCCCCCTACCCCCTACTTTTTCATGCATTGGAATCTTCTATTGCTTCAAATACCTTGGGAACCAATGTATTTGGTAGATCTTACATTTGGTAGATCTTCAGCATGGACTTAGTGTACATTTGTTCTACTAAAGCTGATTTTCCCATATTTGTTCTCTATAGTTCAATTTCTATTCGATTTATAAGCACCTATAGGACTTATGTTAGATGCAAAAGATGGGGATCCAATTGTAGTTAATGTTGAACTTTTTTTAGTATCAATAACTTTATAAATCATTTTCCATTTTCTGCTAGAATCTTCCTTCTAATTCATCCTTAGTACATATACTAAGGCACATGTAATTAGAATATTCACACAGGATTCATGATTTTTTTTTAAAGTGCATGGAACACCTCCACCAAAGAAAATCATAAAAGATGTACATAGAAGTTAAGTGAGTTGACTAGTATCACACAGCTAGTAAATATTATTTAATAATTAGCACAAATCTCCAGTATTTCCACCACTGCAATCTCTCCACTACACCATATTCACTATTTGCTTTATGAAATATAACCAAAAACCCCCCAAATTTTACAGGTAAGCAAACCAAACTGGAACAAGCATGATTACATGGCAAGGTAGCTATTGTGGCCTTCAAAAAGTTATATTAAAATGGTGAGCAATTTAGTTTATATAATACTACAAACATCCATTACACACCTGTAATAGACTAAAAATAACAGTTACAAATAGTATAGGGAGTATATAATTATTTAAGGTAAGAAAGAGAATTAACAACTGAAAGGATAAAAATGGCATAATGTAAGAAATAACAACTGAGAGAAAACTTGAAGGTGGAAGAGGTGAGATTGGAATGCAATCCAAGCAAGAAGGATGGACTACCAAATAGAAAGAAAAGAAATAGAATTCTGAGTTCACAGAATGAGTAGGACAATTTGTAGGACAGGAGAGGGGGGGTTATGTATTTAAATTCTTCTGTCTTCTGTATCTTTGGAGTTCAATATTGCTTTGATTGATAACTCACTTAGATCATTATGCTATATGGTGGAATGTAAATGTAATCTCCAAGCTAGCATTATTCATTTTACTTTAATTTCCCCCTGTATAATTCAGTCATACTGCCCTATGTTTATTAGAATTCTTTAAGCATTCTGAAAAGAATTATTTTGCTTACTTAACTGACTAAACCAACTATTTTATAGTGATATTTGCGTTGCTGGACAATTTTCTCAGCCTGGTTCCTCCCTTCCAAGACCACACAGAACAATAATATTTCCTGCAGAGGCACATAGATAAGACACCTCCTACAGAGGAAGGTGGAACTAATTATTACAGCAGCCTACCTCAGACACACAGGTCAGAGACCTATGCTGAAGATCTTTAAAGATTTTTTTTTAGTTTGGAACCACTTTATGATCATAAAAACAAACACCTCAAAGATCTCAGGTTTGTACAAACATATAAGCAAAAAAAAAACCAGACTACCAAATAATCAGTTCTTCTGGAGCAACTTTTCTTTAACTACATTTTAAATGCAAATGGGATAATGTAGTGTTTATCTCTGAGAGATAAGATGCCACACTGTGTAGTTATGAGGTAAAGCAAGCCTTGAGGATACTCAACAACCTCTATTTGTCACTAGAACATTTTGTTTTGTATTTTTCTAAGGAAGAACAAGTGAATATTTTTCTTTTCCATAGCCATGACCCTTTGGCACTACTGTGATGGGCTGCCTTTTTACCATTTGTGAATGAGTTCAGAATTCCATTAGAGTAGATGGAGCATGTTTATGAAGACACATCATTTTCCCATTTAACATATGCTCAACTTGTGTGAATTCCACTTTTCTCTGTGCAGAAGCTGTATTAACTGTGCAAATCCATGTCATGAACACCGCCCTGTCTGCGTTTTATTAATATGTGATTAAGTAAATGTTGACTAAGCTGAGGCTCAGCCTAAAAGATTTTCAATGAAATAATAAAGAAACCAAATGTAGCTTGTCTGACAGAACTAAACTAAACAAATTCAGTCTTTCACAGACCAATATATGATATTCTGAGAGACAATTGCCACATAATGGTATAAGGCCTACTTCCTAGTTTTATTGCTGGTTGAAATTGCCCAAGATATACTCAGTATTCAAGGAATTTCCTGTGACACGAACATGACTGGAGAAATAATTTTCAACATTAAATTTGGTGAACTGCTTGAACTTTGTTAATATTTTTTGCAGTGTTCAATTCATTTTTATTAAATTGCACAGCTCTGGCAGCAGAATGGAGACCAAAGATTGAAAGCCCGGATAGGTCAAAGGAAAAGTTAGCCTGCAATGGCAAGCCTGTTAAAACACTAACAAGAAAATTAGGCAGGAAAAACAGTTTAAAAAAATATTGTGAGTATCTTTGATCAGCTGGTTGAGGAGAAGTAATATGACAAACAGGAAATTACAAAGAATAACTATTTTGACTGTAGTGGAAATAGAGACTTAGGTAGCTACAGTTCAAACTAGATGCAGCATATTTTCCTGGAATTTAAAGGAAAAGTATCCAGATGTCTAAACATTCTACTCAATGCAGCTTTTATTTAGAGTTTGGCAAGCCTTCAGAACACTAGTAGACACGTTTAGCTGGAAGACTTTTTCCAGCATATTTACATAATTTCATACATATTTTATGCTTCTGCATTGCATCTTTTAGCAATGATCATATTTAATTTTAGGATTCTCTGAAAATGTTATATTTGTACAAATTATCTCATTGCTTCTCATAGAAATGCTTTACTTATAAAGTCAACATTAAAACCTGTGAACAACCATTGCAAACAGTAGCCAGAGTAAACTCACATAATGACATTATTAAACCCTCAATTAAATGTCTCAGACTAATTGTACTGCACTGTTCTCATACGGGAAAAATCAACTGAAATAATTTTAGAATACTAGCTCTTACTTGTAGGCAACCACGAACTAAGTATTTTTATTCAGATTCAATACTTTACATTAAAAAAAATATTTCTTTGGGGATTAAAAAATATGAACAGCTAGCTTTCTAATAATAGTATTTTAGCACCTCCTTCATAGAAGTATATAGAACAGAAAATTAAATGTTTAAATAATCTTAATTATCAAAACCAACAAATAATTAGAAAAGATTGTTCTCAAATTCCAATAAACTGGTAAACAAAATAATATTCTTCTTTCCCTTCCCTTCCCTTTGCTTCCACTGTGCACAGTACTGTTATATTTAATATGTGGAAATATAAATTAGGTCAAAGATGTGAATTTTATTTTTGAGAACTTAGAACCTACCAGGGAGAAGTTATCCATGTGTGGCCAACAAAGAACAATTCAAATTGAAATATAAAGAAAGGTCCAATATGGCATTACTCATTGAATATACATAAGTACAGAGGGAGAATAAAGCCTTGAGATCTTGGTCAAACAAAAGGCTTCTTGGAGTTAAGTTTTGACCTAGATCCTGATGGAAATGATGAATGTAGTTAGGTTGGAGGAAAAGAGAAAAAGATTCGAAACCCAGAGGATCTGCAAGGGAAGGGAAAATGATTTTTGTTAAGTCATTTTAATGGAACAAGAGTAGAGAGCCAGGGATTGGGTAATTAAAGGGTCAGGGGAGAAAAGAAACGACAAAGAATTTAGAGAACAAAGAGTACTAAATCTAGTTATATGGCATTTTAGAGTGGACATTGCAAGGTACTAGCGATGCTTTCGGGAAAAAGTCTATCCCCTGGAGTGCCCAACACCCACCACTTCCATCAATTATTCTGCTTTATAAAGGCACTTCTGAGAATTCAGCAGGATTTTCCTAAAATGTGAATTTTATAAATACTAAGGTGCCTAGAACAGTGTTAGATGCAATACAGTGCAACTAATGATTGATGAATGAATGAATATATACCAATATTTAAAAAGACACAAACTTAACCAGAGGACATGGAATTGTAATCCCAACTCTCCAGTGTCCCACTCATCAAAATGACTTAATACATTAATGTTACCTAATTTAAAATTGATGATGTTTGCATGCTGTTTTGAATGACATTTGAGTGTGTTTTCTATATTTTGACAAATTACTGTAACTGAAAGCACGAGTTGGAGTTGTGGGAGAATACTTGGTGATGATGATTGAAGAAACAACAAATTCTTTTCGCTACAGAGGCATTGTAAAGTAAGTATTGTCCTGAGTGTTGTTGCTTATTATTTTTCACTAAGTAAAGACTATTTTACACTAAGTAAAGTGTAAACTTTCTCATACACAGAAGAGTCAGAGACTAAGTAATGTTAAGCTATTATATTGTTTTAATATCAATAGAATAATAGTTTCTTTAAAGAAAGCTACAGTTTTATGGCAAAAAATATTAAAATTCAGGGTATGTTCTTTCTGAGAAAAATAGACTAGGGTTAAATAATGAGTGAATATAATAATGAAGTGAGCTATTTGTCTCTGATTTCTCCAAATGTCCTTAATTATATTTTTGCACACATGATTTCTGTGGCAGAGAATTTCATTACACAAATTTTGATATTTTTTCTTTTATGATAGTGTGACACTGATCACAACTTTCAATTATAATATCCCAATTTTATACAAATTTACAAGAACAAGATCTACTCTACAATGTATAAATTAAAATATATGAATCAGAAATGTTCCAAGAAGAACAAATTGTCAATAGATACCTTAAATTGCTTCAAAATTGTATTAATTGTAGAAGATCAAAATGTAACAACCCTGAGGCATCACTATACTTTCATTCAATTAGCAAAGACAATTTAAAACAAGGAAATTCAATGTTGGTGGAACAATGGATGAACAAGAACACTCTTACACTGTTAATTGAGCTATGAAGTGGTGAGGTCTTTTTGAAAAGAAAATGACACTAAACATTAATCATTAAAAATAGATGAAAGCTTTGGCTTTATTACTAAGACTATGGTGGAAGGATATTTTTAAGGTATCCACACCAATCCCCTTTTAAAATTAAATTCTGCATGACTCATCATTTTGTTTAATACTTCTATAAGCATATCACAGGTAGAATTCATTTGTATGTTGGTTCTGGAGGATCTTTTTGTCTTGTTTTTAGATCTTAGTAGTTTCATGGGTTCATTATTTAGAGGAAACATTTTTTGTTATATTTGACTAATTCACAGGGTATAAATAGGTATAACCGTTCACTGTTTCTTCTTACTGTAGTAGTAGGTCAAAGAGAACAAGGAAGACTCGAAGGAGTAAATAATATTCATATAGCACTTTAAGGTTCACAGAGAGATTTGCCCTTGTTTTCTCATTTTATCTGAAAAAAATAATTTTTCTTTTTTTATTAATAGCCAGTTTTATATACCGGGCCCAGAGATCCTCTTTTTGGTTATTATTAATAAAGTATTAGTAGGTTGGTTATTCATGTTTTTTTTCTCTTTTTTTATTTCCTCATTGTAACGTAAATGCAAATTTAAAGATCTTCCATATCCCTAGGCCTTTTGATAGGCTTAAGAGATTCTGAGAACCTTCCTTGATTTGAAAATATACTCTGCACCCTAATAGGCTGAATGGAAACTGTGGTAGGAGGTTTGGTTTTCAGGAATGCCCACAACTTGGTGCTTTGTGATTGGGCAGTGGGTCAAGAGGGTGGTTACATTTTCTGACCCAGGAGAAAGCCATATAATCCCTGATGTGAGGCTTTGCTTTGGGGCTCACTTTGAGAAGTGTTGTGTGATTTGATCAGATGAGATTCTGGGCAGCCATTGAGAGCCCCCTGGCTTTGAAAACCCAGATGTTGATGCTTCCCTCTCTGATAACTGTGGTTTGGTATTGATGTAATGGTTAGACAGTTTGGAAGCCTGTCTGCTTGATCTGTTTGTTTCTCTGTCTTGTAAGTTTTGTCTGTATACTTTGAAGTCTGGGGTGCTGACCTTTTTCCCTTGAACTAGGTAATCAATATGTTTGATTGATTAAAGTAAGCTTGTTAACATATTTTGAGTTGCTTTCCTTTAGAAAAGCAGATCTAAAAACCTATGTTGGCAGCCACTCTAGGGATGCTGGGGTACTTGCTGCTACACTCATTCAAAGCTCAGTAATTTTGAAGAGCAGGGTTGGCAGTGAAACCTTCTCCTCAATCTTGGGCTGAACCCCAACCAACTTGGAGGGCCTATTTCTAATTAAAGGGTAAAGGGAATCTAATCTAGGTGAATTATGGGACATTTTTTCATATTAAGTTGTCTGGGTAGATATGGTGAGAGAAGGGACCCTGAGGAACAGTTATCTATTTTATTAGTAAGGGCTCTATAATAGTAAGTCAATTTAAAGATCCCCCTGTATTGGCTTGGTTTTCAGCTTGAGTGTTGAAAACCAGAGCTTGTGAATCCCACTTGTGGGATGGTGTGGTTGACAAGAAAAGAGAGGGCTAAACTGGGAGGATTTAGAGGATGCAGAGAGAGGCCCAAGCAGAGAGAGAGGCCTGAAGAACTTTTGGAAGCAGCATCATGGAGGCAGAGAGAAAGTGAGAGAGAGAGAGAGAGAGAGAGAGAGAGAGAGAGAGAGAGAGAGAGAGAGAGAGAGAGAGAGAGGTTTGCTGGAGGCCAATTGGAGCTGGCCAGGACTTATGAGAGCTGCCAGCTAGTGCTGCCAAGGACTGAGGAGACATGGCCGTGATGCTGGTATTTTGTATGTCTATTTTATTGTTGTTTTGCCAGAATTGTCTGCTGATAAATGACAGTGCTGTTGTTGCAGAGGTCTTGGAACATTGCTGTTGGTTCAGAAGCCCTGAAGAAGGATTTTCTTGTTGTATGTTTATAGAAATCCTTGAAGAGGGTCTTACTGATGTTTTCTGGGATCCTGAGACTGTTCTGCAGGCAGAGAGTGAATTGATGAGGACACTGACAATGTATATTGTGGCTTTGTTAAGCTTTGTCTCCCCAAGAACTTAGATTGCTGAGAACTTGCCTCGGTCAAGATGAAGAAAAGACACGTCCTTGGGTATTATATACTGTGATGATATCTTAATCTTGTTGTAGCTCAGGGGTAGATGGCCTTTGTGCTCTCCACTGCCCCTTTTGAGAAGGTGCTTGGTGTTAACTGATGATAATTGTAATTCAGTTGTGATCCAGGGGTAGGAAACTTTGACTATTTGTGCTCTGTGACTGACCAAATGAATGTATCTTGTTTATGATTATAAAATAATCTCCATTTGAGAAGAGAGACTTTGTGATTGACTAAATGAATGTACTTTCCAGGGGTGGAGTAGTACTTGGAAATTATGGAATTGCAGTTGGTGAATGCTGTATTTTGATTTTCTCTGTTTAGTGAATGTTTTGCTCTAATTTGTCATTGAATAAAATGGAGAGTTACTATTCTGGTATTCTGAACCTTGGCAGTTGCCTCTGTTTGGCAATACAGGGTCAGAGACTCTTCCTTGCTAAGGATGAGAGCACAAGCCAAGAAAGCAATGACCATATCATTCCATTTATCACAACACCATGGAAGGACCAAAATTTCCAAACTCTCAGAACTATCTCTAAAACAGCATTGCTTAAAAAAAAAGTATGAAGCTTGGCAAAATACCTTCCCCTCCCATACCTATTATCATTGGAAAAGAAACAAATTTAACATAAGATTCAAAGTCAAGAAATAGGGGGCAAAATGAACAAATTAATGAAAAAGAATCAATTAAAAGCTACTACAATGATAGGGAAAATCAAGATATAAACTCAGGAGAAAATGATGTCAAACCAGCTACAAGCAAAGCCTCAATTAAAAGAAAACAGGGGGGGCGGAGCCAAGATGGCGGAGTAGAAACAGCTCTTCCAAGCCTCTCTGCCCCCAGATTCCCCACAAACTATGTAAAAAAGGACTGTGAACAACTTCTGGAGCCCCAGCACCCACAGAACGACACAGAGAAGCTAACCTCCCGCTGAGGACAGCCCAGCAGCCCTGCAGGAAGGACCAGCGCAGCGGTCTGGGAGCTGGCAGCGCGCAGAGCGCAGAGCGCAGGAGCCGAGCTGAGCCCAGGTCCCTGTGAGCCGAGGTTTTAGCTCCAGGGCGGCAGGGCCAGCAGCCAGCTGGAGGAACCCCAGAACACCAGGAGCTGTGGCGACTCCAGAATTATCAACATAGACATGCCTAGGACAAAGTAAGAGGTTAGTGTCCTATGGACTTTGGGACCTGTATTTGGGGAATGCGTCAGCTCCCTCCCCTGGGGGCTAGAAGCCGCTGAGGAGACACGCCATTTTGTAGTTTTCAGAGGCAGCTCTGGCTCCCAGCCTACAAATCGTGGGGAGATCCAGCGATCAGTCTTGGGGGTAATCGCTCTTGCTTTAACCTCCCTGGATCTGGATTGTGATCTAGGGTGGAAGTTGTGGGTGGGTTTACAGCTTGCCAGAAACGGAAGTTGCCCCCCACACGTTCGGGACGAAAATTCCTCTAGCTGGCCTTAAAGCCATAGTGTGGCAACAAGCCCAAAAGTCAAGCAATTAAGTGGCAACATGCCAAGGCAAAGGAAACAGAAAAATGCAACCCTAGACTCTTATTTTGGGGGCATAGAGCGGGAAAAGGACTGTGAGGTCAGAAGTCGTGCTCCAAAAGCCCCAGGGGAAAACATGAACGGGTTGCAGGCCATAGAGGACCTTAAGAAGGACTTTAAAAATCAAATAAGAGAAGTGGAGGAAAAATTAGAAAGAGAAATGAGAAAGATGCAGGAAAAGTATGAAATGAGGGTCAACAGCCTGACTGAGGAAAACAACACGTTAAAAAATAGACTAGCTCAAATGGCAAAGGAGGCCCAAAAGGGCAATGAGGAGAAGAATGCCTTCAAAAGTCGAATTTGCCAGATGGAAAAAGAATCTCAAAAGTTCACTGAGGAGATTCATTCCTTCAGAGTTAGACTGGAGCAAATGGAAGCTAGTGACTTTATGAGAAATCAAGATGCTGTTAAGCAGATCCAAACAAATGAAAGATTAGAAGTCAATGTTAAATATCTCATGGGAAAAACCACTGACCTGGAGAATAGATCCAGGAGAGACAATTTAAAAATTATTGGACTACCTGAAAGCCATGATCAAGGAAAGAACCTAGAAATCACCCTTCAAGAAATTCTCAAGGAAAACTGCCCTGATGTTTTAGATCCAGAGGGCAAAATAGAGGTTGAAAGAATCCACCGATCACCTCCTGAAAAAGATCCCAAAAAGAAAACTCCCAGGAATATTATAGCCAGGTTCCAGAATCCCCAGATCAAGGAGAAAATACTACAAGCAGCCAGGAAGAAACAATTTCTATATTGTGGAAACACAATCAGAATAGCCCAGGACCTGGCAGCTTCTACACTGAGGGATCGAAGGGCATGGAATATGATATTCCAGAGGGCAAAAGAACTGGGAATGAACCCAAGGGTCACCTACCCAGCAAAACTGAGTATTTTGTTTCAGGGGAAAATATGGTCATTCAGTGGAATAGAGGACTTTCAAGCATTCTTGAGGAAAAACCAGAGTTGAATAGAAAATTTGACATCCAGACACAAGAAGGAAGAGATGCCTGAGAAGGTAATCAGGGAAAAGAAATCAAAAGGAACTTATCAAAGTTGAACTATTTACATTCCTATATGGAAAAGCAATAACTGTGACTGATGATATCTTTCTCATTATGAAAATAATGGAAGAAGGGGGTGTGGTCATATGAATACATATGTGAATGTGCAAGTATAAGGTTACAGTTATATGGATAGAGGGCATAGGTTGAATTTGTTGGGAAGGGAGAATACTCAAGGGATGAAATTATGAGGTGAGAGAAGAAAGTGGCAAGAGGAGATGGAGAGAGACAGGGTAGGGTAAACTATCCCATGTAGAAGAAGCAAGGGGAAGTGGTTGCAAAGGAGGGGGAGAATAAGGAAGGCTAAAAAGGCAAAACCACATTCCCATTGAATTTGGTTCAGGGAGAAAATGACATATATACTAAATGGGATATCTCAACCTGCAGCAGGATAGGGGGAAGGGGGATGAGAGGAGGGATGATGGATGGGAAGGCATCCTTGGGGGGAGGGGAGGTTGGAAGTACCCACTATAGCAGAGGGACAGGATTATGTAGGGAATGGACCAGGTGGGGGGTGGGATGAGTGGGAGGAAATTATAAGCAGCCTTGTACAATATATATCTACTATGATAATGTTTTGCATAGCTAGACATGTACAACATATACTGAATTGCTTATCTCCCAAGAAGGAATGGGTGACAAGGGAGGAAGGAAATGGATCTGAAATTCGAGGTCGTAACATTAAATGTTTCAAATATATATAAATACTATTAGTAATACTCTTTCGCTTGTAATAGGGAGATAAGATGTGCAGGCATTGGGACACAAAGATCCACCTTCCTCTAATGGAAAAGTCGATGGGGGTATGGGAGAAGGTATGGGAGAGAGCAGATTGGAGGAAGTGATATCTTGTGGGACTACTATTCTGGGAGTTTGGGTAGGGGAATAATGGGGGGAAAATGATTGTAACTCAAAATCTGGCAGAAATGAATGATGTAAAACAGAAGTTAATAAAGCATTTGTTTAAAAAAAAAAAAGAAAACAGGAATTGGAGACAAGTTCAATAATAATTCCTGGAAAAGCTAAAAAGTTGCCTTAAAATAAAATAAAATTTGGGGCAGCTAAGTGATGCAGTGAATAGAACACTCACCTGGAGTCAGGAGGACCTGAGTTCAAATCTGGGCTCAGACACTTATCAGAAAAACATGCCATATGACCTTGGGCAAGTCACTTAACCCCAACTGCTCTCCAAAAAGATTAAGAAAAATCAAATCAAATTTATAGAGTAAAAATTAGGAAAAGTGAGAGTGATGCAAGAAAGGTGTGAAAAGATTATTAACAGTTAATTAATTAACTGATAATTAACAGTTTGATAAAAGAGGCACAAAAATTTGAAGAAAATATCACCTTAAAAAAAAAAAAAAGCAGGAGGGTGAGCCAAGATGGCAGAAAGGAAGCCATAACCTCTTAAACTCCTCCATCACTAAACATTAAAAAGTGAATCTGAACGGATTCTGGAGTGACAAAATCCACTTGGAGACAGACATGGCAGAACTCAGCCCAGAAAATTGCCCAGTGTGTCCGGACAGGACGAGTGCAGAGCATGTGGAGTCTGCACAGCTCAGACTTATGAACAGACAAGCAGACTACACCAGAGAGAGAAGAAGCCCCAGGCTGCAGAATTACCAAGGACTAATCACAGTCATCTCCCCTTCATCTCAAGAGGGGACAGGAGGAATCATTGGAGCCAGGTAGGAGAGTTGAGCCCCCAGGGGAGAAAGTAGCTTCTCCTACAGTGCTAGGCCCCCAGCCTGGAAGATTAGAAACTGCCTGCCTGTATAATACAGGGGCAAGAACTGCAAAGTAAATTCTAGTTGCTCTGATCCTCCCATTCCTCCTTCATGAAGTAGAAAATGCAAAGATAATTCTCCCACCCAGATTGAAATCCCAAGTTAATGGAAATAGCCTCAGGCTTGGGAGTCTCCAAGAAGGGGTGTAACTGAGACAGACAAGAGTCTGAAGAGAAGAGAGGGAGGGGTCCCAACAAGCCCCACCTCACCTCACCAACAAAAGCCTGCTTATAGCCCAGGGGTATAGAGGCAGAAATCTGAAGTGGTCAGATTCACTCCCACAGAGGCATCTACATCCCTCTCTGACATTCCTGCTTTAGCCACAAACTAGAGGACCAGGCCTTAAGCTCATAGCCTGAGAAATTAAGAAATAGGAAATCACAATGGGAAGGAAGGAAGCTGAGAAGGAGAAGGGGAAGGCAAAATCAATCTGAGCTTACTATGTAGGTCAAGAACAACCAAATACACAGGACAATATGGAGTCTCGAACCACACCTGAGACCACAGAAGGAAATATGAACTGGTCTCAAGCCCAAATAGCATTCTTGGAGGAGCTTAAGAAAGATTTTAAAGACGAAATCAGGGAGACAGTAACCAACTTGGAAAAAAGTCTCAGTGAAGTAACTGGAGAATATACCTCCCTAAAAAAGGACCTTCAAAAAACTAACTGAACACTATAATTTGCTAAAAATTACATTCAATCAAATTGAAGCTCAGAACTCTACGATGCACCAAGAGTCAATCAAACAAATTTCCTTTACTTCCCTCCCCTCCCCTCATGACAGCATATAGTACAGTATAGGGTCTGCAAATGCATTCATATTAAACATTATTCCAATTACAAAGGCATATTGTACTAGGTGGGATGAAAGATGGTAAGGAAGAAGTAAAACCAAACAATGAGAAGAACAAGATCATTTAGCTTGCTTCCATCAGGATTCAGGCTCAGTTCTTTCTAGTTATATCTCTGGATGGCGCATTTCTCATGAGACAGAGACTGAGAGATAGAGATAGACAGAGACAGAGAGAAACAGAGAGAGAGAGAGAGAGAGAGAGAGAGAGAGAGAGAGAGACAGAAACAAATACAGAGGACAAATAGAAACAGAGAGAGGATGACAGAGAGAGAGAGAGAGAGAGAGAGAGAGAGAGAGAGAGAGAGAGAGAAAGAGAGAGTGTGTATCTGCTTTTTAGTACAGTAGAAGCAAAGAGAAAAAGGGAAACTAGAAGAGGCTAGCTGAGCTAGCTTAAAACTAGCCTGGCTTTAAACTGTGTCAAGCTGAATTGAGTGATGAAGCTACGTGCCTATAATTTACCTTCCTCTGTATAGTTTGTGCCCTGAGACTCCACATACTGCAGTAAAAGAGTTTTCTCACTCTAACCAGCTGATAGAGCGTGTCTTGTACTCTCCTCACTACTGAGGAAGGATGTAAGGAGGAAAGGCTATGGTGCTATTTTAAAAATGTAGCTCCTGAGTCCTATGACAGAAATAACGGAAGTCTTTCTTGGTGGGGACATGGAAGGAGAGTGGGGTAAGCCCTGACACATCTCGGGTATATTGATTCCATATGGAAATCATCTTTTGTCTATAAGCTTGTCCCTCTGCTTCTCTGTAGGGACTCCAAAGCTGTCTGCCACAATTGCCCACCCCTGTATATAGAATACTGCCTTTCCCCATGGCTTGCCATTAGGAAAATTGGATCACAGATGTATAGCTGGAAAGGACTTCAGAGGTCATATAGTCTGACCACCTCATTCTACAAGTGTAAAAACTGAGGCACAAAACTGGAAAATAGTATGGTAGAAATTGGGCACAGACTGATATCTCACACCGTACACCAAAATCAAGTCTAAATATAAAGGCTGATGCTGTAAGTCATCTGGGAGAGCAAGGAATAGTTTACCTGTCAGATGTATGGAGAAGGGAAGAATTTATGACCAAGCAAGACGTAGAGAGCATTACAAAATACAAAATGGATAACTTTAATTACATTAAACTGAAAAGTTTTTGTACAAATAAAGTCAATGTAACCAAGATTAAGAGGGAAGTGGAAAATTGGGAACGAATTTTTACAACCAGTGGCTCTGATAAAGGCCTTGTTTCTAAAATTTATAGAGAATTGAGCCAAATCTATATGAATACAAGTCATTCCCCAATTGAGAAATGGTCAAAGGATATGAATAGGCAGCTTTCAGAGGAAGAAATTAAAGATATCTGTAAGCATATGAAAAAATGCTATAAATCACTATTGATTAGAGAAATGCAAATCAAAACAAGTCTGAGGTACCACATCTCACTCGTCAGATTGGCTAAGCTGACAAAACAGAAAAATGATAAATGCTGAAAAAGATGTGGGAAAATTTGGAACACTAATGCATTGTTGGTGGAGTTGTGAACTGATCCAACCCTTCTGGGGAGCAATTTGGAACTATGACCAAAGGGCTATAAAAATGTGCATATCCTTTGACCCAGCAATACCACTTCTAGGGCTGTATCCCCAAGAGATCTTACAAGTGGGAAAAGAACCCATATGTACAAAAATATTTAGAGCAGCTCATTTTGTGGTGGCAAAGAATTGGAAATCAAGGGAATGACCATCAATTGTCGAATGGCTAAACAAGTTGTAGTATATGAATGTTATGGAATACTATTGTGCTATGAGAAATGAGGAGCAGACAGACTTCATAATAACATGGAGAGAGTCATATAAAGTGATGCTGAGTGAGGAGAGCAGAACCAGGAGAACTTTGTACACAATTACAGACACATCATATGTGTGATGACTAACTCTGATAGACTGGACTCCTCTCAGAAATGCAAGGTTATAGGACAACTCCAAGGGATTCATGATGGGGAGGGCTGTTCATATCCAGAGAAAGAACTACAGAGTCTGAATACAGACTGAAGCAAACTACTTGCTCTCTCTTTTGTGTTTTGTTTTGTTCCTTCTTTCTTGTTCATTCCATTGGTTATAATTCTTCTTTACAACTTGACTAATGTTTAGTGTGAAGGTATTTGTAGAACTTATATCGGATTGGATGTTGCAGTGGTGGGGGAGGAGTGAAGAGAGGGGGGAGGAGAAAATTTGGAACTCAAGGGATTGTGGAATTGAATGCTATAAACTAAAAGTAAATAAATATTTTTTTTTAAAACCCTGAAAAAAAAAGAGTCAATCAAACAAAATAAGACGATTGAAAAATTAGAAGAAAATGTAAAATATCTCAGTGGAAAAACAACTGACCTAGAGAACAGATCCAGGAGAGATAATTTAAGAATTATTGGTCTACCAGAAAGCCATGATGAAAAAAGCAGCCTAGACAACATCCTCCAAGAGATTGTCAAAGAAAACTGTCCTGAGGTCCTGGAATCAGAAGATAAAATAGTTATCAAAAGAATTCACCAGATTCCTCCTGAAAGAGATTCCAAACTGCAAACTCCAAGAAAAATAGTAGCCAAATTCCAGAATTACAAGATTAAGGAAAAAACTCTGCAAGCATCCAAAAAAAAAAAAACAATTCAAATATTGAGGAACTACAGTTAGGATCACACAGGACCTAGAATCTTCTAGATTAAAAGAGAAGAGGGACTGGAATTCGATATTTCATAGGGCAAGCTAGGACGGCAACCAAGGATTAACTGCCTGGCAAAACTGAGCATAATCTTTCAGGCAAGGAAATGGTCATTTAATGACATAAGGGACTTCCAGACTTTCCTGATGAAAAAGCCAGAGCTCAATGGAAAATTTGATCTCCAATTACAAGACTCAAGAAAGACATAAAAAGGTTAACAAGGAAAACACAGACACACACATACTTACATGCACACACCCACAGCCATACACACATGCACATCACTTTGGATGTGACAAGAGCAAAATGTTCACTTCCTTTTTGAGGAACTGATAACTGTCAATATTGAAAATTTTAGGATTAGCATGACCTTCAAAATGGTTATACTTAGATACAGGGTGTGGGTATGAATGGACTAACCTGAAGACTTAAAAAAAAAACTATTAAGGGGATCAAAGGGACTGTAATGGGAAAAAGGAAAGGATGAGATAGTAAAAGGTAAAATATGCCATGGGAAGAGGCATTAAACCACATTATAGTAGAGGGGAAAGAAAGAGGGAGAGGAACATCATTTAAACACTATTCTCACTGGTTCTGGTTCAAAGAGGGATCAACTTAATCAGTGAAGTTTAAGATCCTAATCTGAATAGACACATAAATTCAATAAGTAGAGGAAAATGAGCGAGGGAGAGGAGCACTGTTTGAAATTTACTCTCATTGGTTTGGAGCCAAATGGGGAGTAACTTACTCTGATAAGTATAAAAATGTATTGTGTCCTATAGATAGTGGAAGGGTAAGGGGGC